>OY757017.1:122776535-123264675 GCA_963580285.1 Lucinisca nassula
ACAATTCTATTACGTCACCACACTTCCGATCTCATATGAGATGCGCGCCAACCGTGACCGTGAATATCAGTGCGCTTTTAGACACCGAGCTGAGAGGACGTGTTGTCGTCTCAGTCATTGACCGTGTTAGCGTACCGGCTTTTATCTGTGTACAGATAGTTTTAGCCGATAAGCGTACTTTTCTTTTCAATTAATTTGGACAACGCGGTTGTTCAATTTCTAGATACGATTTATAACATTAGTCGTATTTTATTTCTGAAATCAGAAAAAAAAAAAAAAAAAAACATCGATAAGTTTTATCGGTTTGAGATTACTGCGTGTTTTGTGTACACGTCATTGACACAATTTTCCAATATGGCGAATGCCATGATTGCGACATCGAAGAAGCCGGCGGAGCTTGAAAAAATGGAAAATAAAGAAAATTCAGGCACTGACAAGCCAAAACCGAAACAAAGTGGCAGTGGTCTAAATCAGCCGGGTCCGTCTTCGACGGATTCTCGTAAGGAGACGACGCAGTCGTCTAAAACTAAGACCGGTTCCCCACCTGTCAAATCTAGTGGTGCAAACATGAACAAGGAGATGATTAACATTTTGCGTGAAATGAATTGTAATATTAACAAACAGGGTGAAAAGCTTGAAAAATTGTCACACAGGGTAGATCAGTTGTATGATGAATATGATTATGACCCAGATAAACAATATGAGTACTCTGATGAGAGTTATGAATGTGTTCAGTATGATGATACTGAAAATCTAAATATTACCGACACCCCATCAGAATCATTTACCTGTGACGTTGATGAACCGCCACCTAAAAGATCCCGATCAGAGACATTTAAGGATCTTTCTGAAAAGTTTCAGATAAGTGAAAAGGTGGACTCTAATGCAAATGATGATTTGGCCTCCTTCGTTAATAAGTCATTTCGCAGTGGTATCTGTGATGAAAGAGTAACCGAAGTTGTTAAAGACATACATAGGCCTGCGAATTGTGACACTCTAACCAAAACTAGGGTAAATACTGGTATATGGAGGTTGTTGAAACCACAAACCCAAACTGATGACAGTAAGATGCAAATGATTCAAAATCTTACAATTAAAGCATCCATAAACATTGTAAAATTTCTTGATAAAGAAGGTGAGGCTATCGATGCTCAGTCAGTTGATTTGGGTACTAATGCTCTGGCTCTTCTGGGTCAGGCAAATAAACTGATGAACAATAAACGTAAGGAGTCACACAAGCAGGATCTGGACCCAAAATATTACCCTCTCACATCACCATCTTTACCCTTCACAGAGTATCTTTATGGTAATGACGGTGACATTAATAGAAATGTCAAGGACATTCGTGATCTCAGTAAAATAGGTCGTGGTAGAGGGACATCATCCTTCAGAGGTTACTCACCTTACGGAAGGAGGAGAGGGGGCCGCAGAGGTGCCGGTAGACCTGGTAGAGGCAGGTCTTACTACAAGAATACCTCATATGATAACAGCTCATTTCAGTCAAAAAACTTAAAGGCGGGGCACAAGAAGTAATCCAGGTGAGAAATGAGTTTGAAGCTGGTAGACTCAGATATTATTTAGAAAATTGGAGAAAATTAACACATGATGAAAATATTTTAGACATTGTTCAACATTGTCAAATAGAGTTTTATGACGGAATAAATCCTGTTCAGTCATCTTGCCCTATAAGATTTTATAACAAGATAGAGAGTGAGGCTATTGATGCTGAAATCAAAAAATTATTAGATATGAAAGTTATTAAAGAAGTTAAACATGACCCAAATGAGTTTATTTCTCCAATTTTCTTAGTAAAAAAGAAGAACGGTGAATACAGAATGATACTTAATTTAAAAGAATTGAATGAAAGTATCGTTTATCATCATTTTAAGATGGATACGTTTGAATCTGCCTTAAAATTGATCAAACAAGACTGTTTTATGGCTGTAATAGATATCAGACATGCATATTATTCTGTATTCATGGCAGAAAAAGATCAGGTTAAGCTACGGTTTGAAAAATCTGGAAGATTATATCAATATTTGGCTTTGCCAAATGGTATTTGTTGTGCCCCTCGGGTCTTCACTAAGTTAATGAAGCCATTATATGCTTCATTACGATTGCTGGGCCACAGTAATTCAGGTTTCATTGATGATTCTTTGTTGGTCAGTGATACTTTTGAAGAATGTAATAGTAATGTTAAAGACACTGTCACTTTGATGACGGACGTGGGATTTATCATCCACAAAGAAAAGTCAGTTACTGTACCAACTAAGAAAGTTACTTTCTTGGGAAATAATATAGATTCTGAGAAAATGATAGTTACGTTACCTTCAGAGAAGGAAAATGTTATTGTTGAAGAATGTCTGTTGGTATACAGGAAGCAACTTATTAGCATCAGAACTATAGCGAGGCTTTTAGGACTCATGGTGTCAAGTTTTTCAGCTGTTGAGTATGCTCCTTTACACTACAGAAAACTTGAAAAAGCAAAAGTAGAAGCATTAAAAAGATCAAAAGGTGATTTTGATGCTAATATGTTTGTTACAAATAAAATGAAATCTGAATTACTGTGGTGGATTGAAAATTTACCATCTCAGAAAAGAAAAATTTTACATGGTAATGCTGATATGGTAATTACAACAGATGCATCATCTTTAGGATGGGCTGCAATCTGTGATGGTGAGGAAATAGGAAGCAGATGGATTTTTGTTGAATCTCATCATCATATTAATTACCTGGAATTGCTGGCAGTTAACCATGCCTTGAAAGCTTTCTGTAAATCTATGGCAAACATTCATGTCCAGATTAAATCTGACAATTCTTGCACTGTTGCATATATCAATAATATGGGTGGTTGTAAGTCAGAGGAGTGTAATGATTTAGCAGTAGATATCTGGTCATGGAGCATCAAGCGTTCAATATGGTTATCTGCAGCACATGTGCCAGGGCATGAAAATATCTCAGATCATGGATCAAGGCATTTTAACGACTCTGTTGAATGGAAATTAGACAGTTCTGTTTTTCATAGGATAACTGATCTTTGGGGTGTCCCAGAGATAGACATGTTTGCTAGTCGCTGTAATAAACAGGTTGCCAAATATGCTTCTTGGAAACCTGATTATGAAGCAGAAGTTATAAATGCCTTTTCAGTGGATTGGGCAAATACATTTATGTATATATTTTGTCCTTTCAGTCTAATGGCTCGTACTTGTGCCAAAATCAGAACAGATATGGCAGAATGTATACTCATAGCACCCCTATGGCCAACACAGAACTGGTGGAACAGACTGATGGAACTGTTAATAGATCATCCACGGGTGATTCCTGTAAAGCAAACAACACTGACAATACCAAATGTGGTGAAAACACATCCTCTTGTAGGGAAACTAATGTTAATGGCATGTCGTTTGTCAGGAAATCCTTTCAAGACAGAGGAATATCGGATGAAACTGCCGATATTATCATGTCCTCATGGAAATTATCCACACAAAAACAATACTCAGTGTATATCAACAAATGGTTTCAGTTCTGTGGTAAAGAACAGAGTAGTCCAATTCAACCTTCTTTGAATACAGTTTTACAATTCCTGACAGATTTGTACAACACTGGTATTACATATAAAACTATGAATACTGCACGAAGTGCATTATCATCTATAGGTATCATTATAGATGGTTTTATCTTGGGTCAACATCCCTTAATTAAGAAGTTCTTAATGGGTGTATTCAAGAAAAGACCACCAAAAGCTCGTTATACAGAAATTTGGGACACATCAAAGGTGTTATCATATATAAAGTCTTTGCCATCTGTTCAAGAATTGTCCTTAAAATTATTAACATATAAATTAGTTATGTTAATAGCATTAACACAAGCCAGTAGGTGTCAGTCATTACAATTGTTATCCATAGATGGACTTAGAAGAGATGCTGATTCTTATGTATTACAATATGATGGTTCATTGAAACAATCTAGGCCTGGTGTACCAGTTCCTAATGTTATTTTGAAGGAGTACACTCCAGATAGGAGGTTATGTGTTGTACATACATTAACTGAGTATCTCAGAAGGACAGAGAAGTTAAGAGGACAAAATAAGTCCTTATTTGTGAGTTACCTTAAACCATATAATACTGTTACCACTAGTACAATTAGTAGGTGGTTAAGGAATGTTATGTTCTTATCGGGCATAGATACTAGTAAATTCAAATCACACAGTGTCAGGAGTGCTTCAGCATCTGGAGCTAAATTGAAAAACATTCCTATGTCTGAAATAATGAAAGTTGCAGGGTGGAGTAGTGAACAGACCTTTTCCAAATATTATGATAAACCTATCATTCAGGAGGTTAGCTATGCTAACGCATTGTTAAGTGGCAACTGAAATAGTAGCACTGAAGGTATTCTAGGCATATAAAAGTGAAATTCCCTGTGATGATATATATGCCATTAATATCAAATTTGCCTATATATGGTTTGTATTCAATTTATCCAAAAATTTTGATTTAATTGCTTTGAAGTCTCATATGAGATCGGAAGTGTGGTGACGTAATAGAATCCCCCAAACAAACGAAACTTACCTTGTTGATGTTTGGTTGAGATTCTATGTAGTCACATACACACTGGAGGGATCATATGCCCACCCATATGTCCCCCTCCCATTAAATGAACATATGAAATATGTTTATATAAATTTATAGTTTTCAGTCAGTAAACAGGAATTTTTATCAAAATTTTTGTTGCGACTTTAAGCTTCTTATACTGATATTCACGGTCACGGTTGGCGCGCATCTCATATGATCCCTCCAGTGTGTATGTGACTACATAGAATCTCAACCAAACATCAACAAGGTAAGTTTCGTTTGTTTGGGGGATTAAAGCACAATTAAATCCTCTGTAATCCGTCTGGAAAATCTGCAAGAGAAAGATGTTCACTCGTCAGTAGCTGAAAAGAGAATGACATCTATTCATTTACACCTAAGTCCTTATTATAGCCCCGCTTTGAAAAAGTGGGGGCTATATTGGATTTGGCTTGTCCGGAATTCCGTCTGTCTGTCTGTCTGTCTGTCTGTAATCTTGTCCGGAATTCTGTCTGTCTGTCTGTAATATTTGATAGTGGGTGCCTTGTTACCGCAACTCCTCTTACAGTTCTAGGTCAATCCTTTTGAAACTTTACAGGTGTTTTCATATAGGTCTGAAGATGTGCATATTCTTTTTTCATTATTCTTAATTAATTTTTTTCACTTATTTCACCTTTTTTAACTTAGACAATTTTTGAGATCTACTAATGTTAAAATGTACAGGGAGTAGCTACCTTGTTACCGCAACTCCTCTTACAGTTCTAGGTGAATCCTTTTGAAACTTTACAGGTGTTTTCATATAGGTCTGAAGATGTGCATATTCTTTTTTCATTATCCTTAAATAATTTTTTTCACTTATTTCACCTTTTTTAACTTAGACAATTTTTGAGATCTACTAATGTTAAAATGTATAGGGAGTAACTACCTTGTTACCGCAACTCCTCTTACAGTTCTAGGTCAATCCTTTTGAAACTTTACAGGTGTTTTCATATAGGTCTGAAGATGTGCATATTCTTTTTTCATTATCCTTAAATATTTTTTTTCACTTATTTCACCTTTTTTAACTTAGACAATTTTTGAGATCTACTAATGTTAAAATGTATAGGGAGTAGCTACCTTGTTACCGTAACTCCTCTTACAGTTCTAGGTCAATCCTTTTGAAACTTTACAGGTGTTTTCATATAGGTCTGAAGATGTGCATATTCTTTTTTCATTATCCTTAAATAATTTTTTCACTTATTTCACCTTTTTTAACTTAGACAATTTTTGAGATCTACTAATGTTAAAATGTACAGGGAGTAGCTACCTTGTTACCGCAACTCCTCTTACAGTTCTAGGTCAATCCTTTTGAAACTTTACAGGTGTTTCATATAGGTCTGAAGATGTGCATATTCTTTTTTCATTATCCTTAAATAATTTTTTTTACTTATTTCACCTTTTTTAACTTGGACAATTTTTGAGATCTAGTAATGTTAAAATGTATAGGGAGTAGCTACCTTGTTACCGCAACTCCTCTTACAGTTCTAGGTCAATCCTTTTGAAACTTTACAGGTGTTTTCATATAGGTCTGAAGATGTGCATATTCTTTTTTCATTACTTAAATAATTTTTTTCACTTATTTCACCTTTTTTAACTTAGACAATTTTTGAGATCTACTAATGTTAAAATGTATAGGGAGTAGCTACCTTGTTACCGCAACTCCTCTTACAGTTCTAGGTCAATCCTTTTGAAACTTTATAGGTGTTTTCATATAGGTCTGAAGATGTGCATATTCTTTTTTCATTATCCTTAAATAATTTTTTCACTTATTTCACCTTTTTTAACTTAGACAATTTTTGAGATCTACTAATGTTAAAATGTATAGGGAGTAGCTACCTTGTGATTGCAACTCCACTTACCGTTCTAGGTCAATCCTTTTGAAACTTAACAGGTGTTTTCATATAGGTCTGAAGATGTGCATATGCTTTTTTCATTATCCAAAACTTACTTTTTAACTTAGACAAGGCGTAGGTACCTTGTTAGGGATTTAACCCTCTCACAAGTCTTTACCTTTAATTCATGAGTCTTTCTCCTCTGACAGGGCTATAGCGGGGCTATAGTCAGATCCTCTGACAGTTCTAGTTTTGATTTGCATGGAAGAAACAACAGAACTTTTTTCGATTTTATATTTAGTAGCCATTATTTATAATCATTACTGAAAATGCCAATTCAAATATATTGTAAATTTTTTCCACCAAAAATGATTTTTTTTCTGATAAAATCCTGATAACTTTATTATTTCTGCTCTAAACATATATTGTGGGTACTCATTAGAACCACCTCGGTGAAGAGGTTCAGACTAGTACCCACAATTTGTTTTTACAGTGTGACTGCTTGTTAGCACTGCTTCCATGAGGCGGTTCTAACGAGGACACACAATACATGTTTTTGAGGAAAAGGAACATCCACTAAACCCCACTTCTATAGAGAAAATGGGGGTTTAAGGGGGTATACATTATTTTCCTTATTTCTGCTCCAAGTCATAGGTTGCAGGTGCTCGTTAGAATCGTCTCATTGAGTCATAGGTTGTGGGTACTCGTTTGAACCGCCTCAATGAGCACCCACAATCTATGTTTGCAATAAAAATAAGAAAAATAAATTTAATTGTGTTTGTTATTTTAGTTTTAAACTTGAAAAGGTGAAAAATAAAATCTTAAAAAAAAAAAAATTCTCTCTCTCTCTTTTCTGATATGATTGTGTTTAAAACAAAGAACATTTTATAGTTCCATCTTGACTGAAACTATAGAATGCTAATGTTTTAGACATAATATGATTTTTGTATCACATACTTTCAACCAAAATAAAATAAATAAATAAATAAATAAATAAATATAAATGAATAAAGGTAAATTTATTGGTTAAATTTTAAGGTTAATCAATTTATTTACCTTATTTGTTTACTTCTTTGCACTTTTGAGTAAAGGAAACAATGGATGTCAAAAGAAAAATCATTGGGTATTTCAAAAATAAATTAAAGACAAAGGTGAATGATTGTGACTGTTTAGCTAAGACTTCTCTGGTTAGAGCGAAGGACTGACTTTCCATATCTGTGGGCTTGGTGTATGAATGTCATTTTATGTGTCACCAGTAACAATTCTGATTCTGACTGATTACCTCGGATTAGGCGCAACAAGGTCTTGCTCATTGTGACTTATTGTGAAAGTTGTTTTGCAATTTCCTGACTAGTTTCTTTCAATAAATCAGATTTCTTCAGAAGATTGTCATGATTTTGGTGAGCTGTGAAATAAGTGCTGTTTATATACCCTCTGGGGCTGCTATGACATCCCCTCTGCATGCATTAATGCACAGATGCTGTTGGATGGAATGTGTCTGTCAGTCCCTGGGGGCTCTCAGACATATAGTGAATATATGTACAGGCCCAAGCGGCCAGTGAGGTTGACATCCACTTTTTTGGAGTGCATTGTGACGTTTGATGGCACTGGGGCCGGTAGCGTTGCATGCTGCATAGTTGACACAGTGTACAGTAGGACCCAATTTTTTTAGCGTAACGCTGGTCAGCAAAGGGAGTATCCAACACTTTATATTTATAATACAAATGGGAATGAAGAATGAGACCAATTTGCAAAATGCTTGTTATTTTGAATTGTTAGAAAATGAAATTTGAATGGCATGTACATTCTAAATGTTATTGCATGAGAAAGATAAAGTAAAATAATGTCACTTGTTTTTGTCCCTTTTTCTTCCTAAATTCCTAGTTCGGTTTATAGGCGGGGCTTGTCCAATTCTTGTTCTTGCATTCTTCGGTGTTTTTGGAAATCTCATTTGTTGATTTCTCCAACGGGTCTGGGATGACCTCTTCTAAGTTATCCCCGAACGAAATAAATGTGTTGAACATTAGTGGTGGGTCCCATGCTGGGATTTGGGGGTAGTATTGTGTCCAGTTCCTTGAAGAGATTTGTTTCCTTTCCTTGACTGCCATTTTCAGGAGATGATGATGAGGTTCCACCTGAGGTATCACTTTATGTTTTCTCCTTGGGTGTTCTATATAATATTCTCTCCTCTTCAGGAGTGAGTGTTTGAGTTTTACATCTCACCAACAGCTAAGGACATATGGAGACGGGACCTCGGTTTAAAGACTCATCCGAAAGTCTGGAGAAGCCTGGAATCAGAATCAGAATTGTTACTGGTGACACGTCAAATGACATTCATACACCAGGAACATTCATACACCAAGAGTAGTCTGTAGACCGCATTCCTGGCATACAATATGCCTGTTTTGATGATTAACTTTTTAGCTCACCTGAGCCTTTAGGCTCATAGGTGAGCTTATAGTATAGCCATGGTCCGTCGTCCGTCCGTCCGTCCGTCCGTCCGTCCACCATTTTCAAAGATCTTCTTCTCCTATACTGCAGGGCCAATCAAAGCCAAATTCATATGGAGCCTCAGTGGGATGGGGGAACGAAAGTTTGTTCGCGGGGTCTGGATCACATGACCAAGATGGCCGCCATGCCTATATATGGTAAAAAGCCTTCAAAAATCTTCTTCTCCAGAACCATAAGGCCTGTGGCCTTGAAACTTGGCATGTAGCATATGGTACTCAAGCCCATCGTGGTTTGTACAAATGGTGACCCCGGGTTGACCTTGACCTATTTTACAGCAATGTCAAATTTGCCGAAGTAGGCTTTTGCATGGGGCAAAGTGAAAATAATGGATTTATAGGAAAACCATTGAAGACAGTGTCACCAAAATTTGTAGATCAGGTAAAGTAACTGAATACATGAAGATCTATGGGTCAGAAAGGTCAAGGTCATTCATTGGCCTTAGACCAAGGTCATTCAGGATCCATATTTCAAACATTTTTTTCTCCAAAACTGCTGAGCCAATTTAAGTGAAATTTAATATGGAGCCTTTGTGAGTTGAACAAATGAAAAAATGCCAATACGGTCTAGATCACATGACCAAGATGGCCGTCACGCCTATATATATGGTAAAAAGCCTTAAAAATTCTTCTTCCCCAGAACCCTAAGGCCGATGGCCTTGAAACTTGGCATATAGCATATGGTACTCAGGCCCATCATAGTTTGTACAAATGGTGACCCCGAGTTGACCCTGACCTATTTTACAGCAATGTCAAATTTGCCGACTTAGGCTTTTGCATGGGAAAAAGTGAAAATAATTGATTTTTAGGAAACCATTGAAGACAGTGTCACCAAAATTAGTAGATAAGGTAAAGTAGCTGAATACATGAAGATCTATGTGTAAGAAAGGTCAAGGTCATTAATTGACCTTAGACCAAGGTCACGCAGGTTCCATATTTCAAACATTTTTTCTCAGAAACTACTGTGGCAATTGAAGTGAAATTCAATATGGAGCCTTTGGGAGTTGAACAAATGAAAAGCTGCCAACATGGTCTAGATCACATGACCAAGATGGCCACCACGCCCATATATGGTAAAGAAACTTCGAAATTCTTCTTCTCAAGAACCATAAGGCCAATGGCCTTGAAACTTGGCATGTAGCATATGGTACTCGGGCCTATCATAATTTGTTCAAATGGTGACCCTGGGTTGATCTTGACCTATTTTACAGTAATGTCAAATTTGCTGACTTAGGCTTTTGCATAGGAAAAAGTGAATATAATGGATATTTAGGGAAACCATTGAAGACAGTGTCACCAAAATTTGTAGATTAGGTAAAGTAACTGAATACATGAAGATCTATGGGTAAGAAAGGTCAAGGTCATTCATTGACCTTAGACCAAGGTCACTCCGATTTCATATTTAAAAAAAAAAACATTTTTTCCCAGAAACTACTGAGCCAATTTAAGTGAAATTCAATATGGAGCTTTTGTGAGTTGAACAAATGAAAAGTTGCCAGTACAGTCTAGATCCCATGACCAAGATGGCCACCACGCCCATATATGGTAAAAAGCCTTCTTCTCCAGAACCGTAAGGCCAATGGCTTTGAAACTTGGCATATATCATATGGTACTCGGGCTCGTCATAGTTTTTACAAATGCTGACCCTGGGTTGACCTTGACCTATTTTATGGCAGTGTCAAATTTGTCAACTTAGGCTTTTGCATGGGAAAAAGTGAAAATAATGGATTTTTAGGAAACCATTGAAGACAATGTCACCAAATTGGTAGATCAGGTAAAGTAAATGAATACATGAAGATTCATGGGTAAGAAAAGTCATCATTCAGTGACCTGGGACCAAGATTAACCAGGTTCCATATTTCAAACAGTTTTTTCTCAGAAACCGCTGGCCCAATTCAAGTGAAATTTGATATGGATCCTTTATATGAAAATTTGCTCATATGGTCCAGGTCACATGACCAAGATGGTGGCCATGCCCATATATGGTAAAAACACTTCGAAATTCTTCTTCTCCAGAACTGTATATAAGGCAAATGACCTTGAAACTTGGCAGGAAGCATCTGGTACACGGGCCTATCATAATTTGTTCAAATGGTGACCCTGGGTTGACCTTTACCTATTTTACGGCAATGTCAAATTTGCGGACTTAGGCTTTTGCTTGGGAAAAAGTGAAAATAATTGATTTTTAGCTCACCTGAGCCTTTAGGCTCATAGGTGAGCTTATAGTATAGCCATGGTCTGTCGTCCGTCCATCCGTTGTCCATCCGTCCACCATTTTCAAAGATCTTCTCCTCCAAAACAGGGAGGCCAATCAAAGCCAAATTTCATGTGGAGCTTCAGTAGGATGGGGGAACGAAAGTTTGTTCGCGGGGTCTGGGTCACATGACCAAGATGGCAGCCACAAAGTAGATAAAATGCAATGACCAGGAACTGATAAAACAAATTCACGTTGTGTCCCAGCCACCATACTGCAAAGAAACACCTATAATGTAGATGGTATTAAGTAAAACTGTACAAGTGGAAAATCAAGGAGTCAAGTGCTCTTTCCGAGCACATTGTCAATCAGACATTCCCTAAATAATATGAAAAGTTAAAAAAAATATGACAAATGGAATAAACCATAATGAAAGCATGGCCTTCGAACTGTCAGAAAGGTAGGAACAGGTGGAAAGTTTTATCACATTGTTAGACATCAAAATTTTGTCCCCACAAGTTGTGTACCCCTGCTCTGAGGCTATATACATATATAAAAACATTAAAATGTACACCAGGACCAGGTGTCAGGTGAGCGTTTACAGGTCCACTGGTCCTCTGGTTTAAGTCTTCTTAGACTTTTAGTATGCTTATAATTAGCAATGCCTGTGTTGCAGGTATACACTTTTGTTGTTGCTATGGACTGAAGCGTCACTGACATCATGACATCATAATATGCCTGGTGCAGGGCGTTGATTGCTCCTTGTTATGCAAACATTTTGAGCTATTGATTGGGTTGCATGTACATGGACAGTACCTGGGGCTTAGGGGGGGCATAGATGTAAACGGTGTATAGCAGGTGAACTCCAGTTCTATCCATGTACATTAATCCTGACCGGATGGAGAGTGTGTAGCTGGTAGATCCAATGGAGTTCTCTGATCCTTCGGGTGACTGTTTTTAGGAGTTTCAAGGTCTGATGGTTGGATTTCAATAATTTGAAATGGCATGTGTTCTGTAGAATGGTTTTATAAGTTAAAATGATTGGCCACAGGCATGTCTCAGTTGTTTCGGGTGTCTTAAGGGTGTTCTGTTATTCTAACTCTCATTTCTCTTTTTGTTTCACTGACGTATTGCATATTGCAATGGGTACAAATGATCAAATATATTAGGTTTTTAGTTGTGCAGTGACCTCAGAGTTTGCATCTGTACCTGTAATTTGTATACAAGCGCTTGAATCTTTTTGATTTGGTCATGTAGAATCGATGTTTGCAATTTTTTTCATAATGATATATTAAAAGTAGCAATTGTTTCAAGAATTTGCTAATTAACCTTTACCCTGCTGTAGGCGACAAGCCCTATCTTTGCAAACAGTGTAGATCCAGATCAGATGGCTTCTGAAGAAGCCATCTGATCAGGATCTACACAGTTTGACATTCAGTTTATGAATATGTAGAAATAAGCTGCATCAAAAAATCTGATTGGTTCAAAGTCAGAAATGAGTGTGGCTTAATTGAATATTTAGCAGGTTAAAGGTTAAGTGATCTTGAGGTATGATCATGGATCAGACCACTTACCCCAAACCTGGCAGTCAGTCTAAACTTCAGACTACAGATAGAACTCAAGCCATCAGTTTCTGTAGAACTCATTGAAAATTTGACTATTTGGTATGTCTCATAAAAATGATTTTTAAATACATATACATTCAAATGCTTAAAACAGATAATAAGACTTCAAGTAAAAGGTTTCTGCTTCTTAATATATTATGTTTATTTATATAATACATACATAAAGAGAAATTTATATATTTTTGGTCAATTGACCATTTGAAAATATCGTGCCAGCCTCGGTAGCTCAGTTGGATGTGAGTCTGACTGGTGATCAGGAGGATGCGGATTCGGTGCCTGCCGGGGTGGGCAACATTCTTTCGTGGAGATTGATCATGAAATCTGTTCTCATTCTCTCCCTTCCGCTGACTCAAAAATGGCAGTTGTCAGTTTCTGGTGAAAGAATGTGCACTGTACTAGTTAATCGCTTACGTATAAGCCTGCCCAGGAAAAGTGTGGATAGGTAAACTGACCGGCTCAAAAATGACCTAAAATAGTGTTGACTGTGCCATTAAACTCCAGCACAATTTTAAATATTGTTAATTTGTACTTATTGATATTAAGATCTGTCAGTATTTCCACTTTCTATAACAGAAATTTGTAGTTAAATCAGTATTTAGCCAGAAAGGCTCAGTATTTTACTGAAATACTGACCTTATCTCATAAAGGCTCAGTATTTTACTGAATATAGACCTTATCTCAGAAAGGCTCAGTATTTTACTGTAATACAGACCTTATCTCATAAAGGCTCAGTATTTTACTGTAATACAGACCTAATCTGACCCACTATACTTCTTGTTTCAGTGTATCTCTTCCCCTTCAAGAAGTAACAGATAATGCTTTTCAGAAAATTTTCTTCGGCTTACTGATAGATTAACTGGCCATACCAATAGATTAATTGGCATGGCATCTCGGCATAGACAACATTTATACCAGTACCTCAGTGATCACAAGACAGGAAAACCGCCCAAGGCTGACCACAGTGCTTCTGCTAGGACAGGCTCTGCCAGCACAGTTTCCTCAAAAGCAAGGTACATTTTATCCTTAGAGTTGGCACCTATTGACATGGGAGACAAAAATACTTTTGCAGGAGTTGCCACCCCTGAACCCATTCTCCTCATAAACTATAATTGTTGGCATTCTAATGTTTATCAGGGCTCAAAAATTCTTAAAAATTCAGTTGTCCTGCCTGTCAGACCAATGGCATGTAGATTTTGGAAAAATTCATTGGGATTAGACAGAATTTTTACACATCCTCCAAAAATTTTTTCTCATCATGTTGAGTAGATGAGTGCATTTCTCCAGTCCTGGTTTTTGAGCAAGTGAAAATAAAATTGCCTCACTTTCAGTATTTATAAGCATTACAGATTTTATGCTTTTAGTGAGTTGAGCATGAAAAACAGTTTCGGCCCCCAAAGAAATAGATGGGCTGCATGATGCGTCCACGCAGAGCTGAAACTGACTGCGCACATGAGTATTTGTATTATGGCTTAGAGGATCTAAGCCTGCCCAGGCAAAGTGGTGTAAGTCATACTGTCCATGCATATAAGCCGTATTTGTATTATTGGGTGGCAGGGTTTGAGATGTCATTTCATCTCAGTGTCGGGTAAAAGTCCCACAAAATTGGAAGCAACATCTACAAAGTGACCTATACAGTGTTGACGGGGCCGTAAAACCTCAAACAAACATGAAAAACATTTTATATCCTCAGGGCCTTGCCTGTGAATTTGAACACTCTTACCAGTTACTGTATATTAGACTGCTTAGTATTATAATATTTTGAAAAATTAACCCTTATCCTGCTGAACATCACAACCCCTACCATAGCAAACAGTGTAGATCCAGATTAGATGGCATCTACACTGTTTTTCATGCAGTATGTGAACTTAATCATAACATTGCATCAAGTAATTTGATTGGCAAATTAAGTCAGCAATGGGTGTGACTAAATCAATTTATTCAGCAGGATAAGTTTAAGATTAACTAGATCTGCAGTCGATGGTAAACCATCGCAAATACCCGCTTTTTCTATTAATAACACTAATGACTATGTATTAGCTAGCCAAAACTACATGTAAGTTAAAAAAAGTTGCAAAGAACATTCTAACTGATAAGCAAAGTTTCAGAAGTGTAACATTTATAGTTTAGAAGATATGGCAAAGTCATACTTTTTGACCTTTGACCTTGGGGTTATGTTGAATCCACCTAAAGTATCCCAATTTATTCTATATTCCAACAGCCATCCAATAACGAAGTTTCAGAAGTGTAACTCCAATAGTTTAGAAGATATGGCAAAGTCATACTTTTTGACCTTTGACCTTGGGGTCGAGGTCACACCAAAAGTAGCCCAACATATTCTATATTCCAAGGGCCATCCAATAAGCAAAGTTTCAGAAGTGTAACTCCAATAGTTTAGGAGATATGGCAAATCATAATTTTTGACCTTGGGGTCATGTTGAGGTCAAGGTCACATCGAAAGTATCCAAATTTATTCTATATTCCAAGGGCCATCCAATAACCAAAGTTTCAGAAGTGTAACTCTAATAGTTTAGAAGATATGGCAAAATCATACTTTTTGACCTTTGACCTTGGGGTCAAGGTCACACCAAAAGTAACCTGACATATTCTATATTCCAAGGACCATCCAATAAGCAAAGTTTCAGAAGTGTAACTCCAATAGTTTAGGAGATATGGCAAATCATAATTTTTGACCTTTGACCTTGGGGTCATGTTGAGGTCAAGGTCACAAAAAAGTTGCCCACTGCCATCTACATTCCATGTACTATCCACATGCAAAGTTTCAAAAGTGTAACTTCAGTGGTTGCAGAGGAGATCCAATCACAAGAAACGTGACGGACAGACAGACGGACTGACGCCAGATCGAACTGAGGTGCGAAAACAATATACCCGATTTTTCTTCGAAAAATCGGGTATAAAAAAGCCAGTTGACAAGGTGTCAGGAAGTACAACATGTGTATGTTGACAAAGTAGCAATAGAGGGGCTGAAAAGCATAAAGGTCTTGAGGCATGATCAACAGTCAACATACTCAATGTCATAATGCATCTATACAGTGCACAACAATGACTTTAAGATTTTGATTCTCTGGACCCTGTTTCAAGGTCTGCACTGGGTTAAATGTTTTATTCTTGTTCCTGTGGGGAGCTTCAGTAGAACTTCAATGGCTCGAATCTCAATAGCTTGTTTACCATGGATGAGTCGAATGCGTAATTGAGTCCGGATGGAAATCTTCCAAATACGATATAGTGATAATATAGGGTCATTTTTGTCGCGCCTGCTATTAGCATGGCGCGATATAGGCGCCCGGTTTTCCGTCCGTTTGTTCGTCCGTCCGTTCGTTCGTCCGTCTGTTCGTCAAGGCGTCAACATTTGCGACCACCCTAAGGTTCAAGTTTACCACAGGCGCGACATAGCCTTCGGCGGAATTCTTGTCTTCTTTTATCTTGCAAATGTATGATGAGGCGATTCTAATGAGTACACACAACATATACTAGAGGCAATAAAAAGTATACAGTTTTTGATTTGGAGTAACGGATCTTGTATTGCTGTCTGTAATGAAATATACCTATGTCCAATTTTTCCCAGACATCTAAGTTTGTACGTAAAACTCGATTTTTTTTCTGTTGCAGTCATCCATGGTGGAGTTATTACCCTTTATTGAAAATCAATATTTCCAATAAAATCTTGTGTTGTACATGACATTCAAATCTATGCACACCGCAAAAGTCATGTATGAATGTTCATCGATAAGACCACATCATTACTGTGCCATTCAACCCAAAAAACAGTTTCAAACTCATTTGGAATTTCTGCCTATTCCGGATTATCTCTCTTTCAATTAAAATCATAGTGAATTAAATGAGTATTTTTCTCAAACCGTGTAAGAGATACTCAAATGAAACTTTCGCATTAGCATTGTTTTGCTCGGCATCTTTATGCTTACTCCATAGCAAACCCTCTAAAATTGCTCAATGAAAAGTTAATCGCCAATACGAATCCCATAGAAACATAAAACATTTAATCAAAGGAAGAACGTAAAAAGGCGAAAATGCCATTTTCTTGGACAAAAGATATTGCACTTTACTTTGTGTTTAATTTCACTATGCGACATGTTCTTGCCATTCAGTTGCCCTTCTTTGAATCTGCTGCATGAAAAACAATTTATTGAATAACCCTTATTCGTAACACATGTTTAAAGGGAAGCTACTCAACGACAAAAAAAATGGATCAGACCCCCTGTCCATTTCAAGTGACGCAATTTCATTATCCTTTAATCAATTTTCACAGAAAAGGCTGCAACTTATGCGGAAGTAGTTGTTCTTATTTATGGTGCCTCGTATGTATGTAGAGAGGGAGACATTGGGACGCAAATCGGCATTCAGTAACCTGTATACTTACTTTTGCCTCTAAGTATACATTTATAAAATAGAACACTGAAAAGATGGCCCACAATTATCTCCATTGTGCCTCCTGGTATGGCACTAATAGTAACACTGCCACTGTCTCGAACAAATTTTCATGGTCCCAAAGGGGTTTGAGCCATCGAAGTCCGACTGTGTCTGTTTTGTTGTTCATGCTCCAGTTTTGCATTATGATTTCTTGTATACATTATACCTCCTCAGAGTGTTGGCAGGTTTTCATCAATCCTGGGATACTCATGCTTTTCATTTCTTTGATAAAATTTGGGTGACCTCATCCCTGCTTACCAGGTTAACCCATAAAATGCCAGTCACAACAATTGTCATCTGCTTAACCGTCTGCCGGTTACCTTAAAAGTAATATTTTGCAGACAGTGTGGACCCAGATCAGACTATGAGCAGTCTGATCTGGGTCCACACTGTTTTCTGTAGGAGCAGTCTGATCTGGGTCCACACTATTTGCCTGTTTGCAAAAATATTTTTAAAAAGTTTGTAAAAAGATTCAGCAGCCTACATAACTGAAGACAGTTTCAGATGTAGTTTTTCTTGGCGTCTTAAGGGTTAGCACTGGACAATTCTGTTTTTCTGGTGTTGGCAGGAGGTTGGAGGGATGTCAGTTATATTTGTTTCTATTATCTTTAGTGGCCATTCAGAAATTGGCATTGAAACAACAGGAAGTACTTATGGACAGAATCGTCACAGTGGAACTGCTTCAAGATACCGGCCACTAAGGAAACCCAGTGAGAAAGCTACTATACAGCAGTAAGTTAGCAGTCATATCCTTTGATAACTGGTATAAGTTAGCATACATTTCAGATCTTTTGATACTGTCATAAACCTTGCTTAATTTTTCATCACAAGCAAGGATAATGGTGTTGGTTAAAGTCAACTTCATACAAGACACTCAAGAGCAGATAGATTTTTTCATTATTTTTCAGCAAAAATAAGGCTTGATTTTTTCATGTAAATGGTCTGTCCAGTAGCCAGTTCACATGCATTGTCATGCCTTTTAAAAAAAAGGAAAAGCTGTTTTAGTGCTTGTGGCCTTTGCATTACAATAACACAGCCGTGCAACATAGTGCATTTTCTCACATCTCCAAATTGTCTAGTTTTCTGATGAAAATCTGTGATATTTTTCTTTTTTATACTTCAAACATAGGTTGTAGGTGCTCGTTAGAACCACCTCATTGAGGCGGTTCTAACCCATACCCTATGTATTGGAGCAGAAATAAGAAAAATAATGTATACCCCCGTAAACCCCAGTTTTCTCTATATACGAGGGTAGGCTGAAAAGTTCTGAGTCTGACCAAGAAGCAGGTATCGAACAGCCATGAAATTTTGTATTCATTAAATCCAAACCTTAATTACTTGATTTGACTCAAATGAGTTCAGGTTTACCCGCAATAACGTAGAAATTCTAGACTTTGAAAATTGATACTAGCACGTTTTTGTTAAAATGGACAAAATTTGGCATCGTGGTGTCATCAAGTACCTTCATAAAAAGGGGTTAGCTCCTAAGGACATTCATGCCGATATGGTTGCTACATTAGGGGATGATGCTCCTTCGTATGCAACTGTGAAAAGGTGGGCAGCAAATTTTAAGTTGGGCAAGGACAGCCTTGAAGATGATGACCGGTGTGGACGACCCACAACGGCAACAACTGTGGATACCATCAGCCGAGTGCACAGGGCTGTGATGGATGACAGGCGTTTAACTGTGATTCAGTTAGTTAACACTGTTGGCATCTCCCATGAACGAGTAGAGAACATTCTACACAGTGAATTAGGAATGTCGAAGGTTTCCACCAGATGAGTGACACGGTTTTTGATGCCTGACCAAAAGCTGACAAGACTGAACCTGTCACAAGCCACCTCCTGAGTGACAAAACTTTGATGCAGACCAAGATGGTTTTCTTGACCGTTTTGTCACTCAGGATGAGTGTTGGGTTTATCACTTTCAGCCAGAGACCAAAAGACAATCCATGCAATGGAAGCACCCTGGCTCATCCCCTCCAAAGAAGGCAAAGGTCGTCTCCTCTGCAGGGAAGGTGATGACATCAGTGTTCTGGGATGCCAAGCGTATAATATTCATAAATTACCTTCAAAAGGGCAGAACAATTAATGGGGAGTATTATGCAGATTTGCTAAAATAGTTGCAAAAAGCAATTATGGCTAAACAACCCGGAAAATTGACAAAAGGGGTCTTGTTCCATCAGGACAATGCGCCTGCCCACAAATTGGTTGTCGCAATGGATGCTGTGCATGACTGTGGCTTCATACTTGTTGATCACCCTCAGTATTCACCTGATCTAGCTCCATCAGACTATTTCCTGTTTCCAAACATGAAAAAGCACTTGGCAGGGCGGCATTATCGGTCGGATGAGGAGGTGATAGCTGCTGTGGAGGAATTTTTCAGGGACCAAGATGAGACCTTCTATACCAGTGGGATCGAAGGACTCCAGCATCACTGGAAAAAGTGGGTGGACAGGAAGGCAGACTATGTTGAAAAATAAGTCACTTTCAGCATGGACAAACCATAGGATCTTGGTCGGGCTCAGAACTTTTCAGTCTACCCTCGTAAAGTGGGGTTTAGGGGAGGGGGGGGGGGGGGTAATTTCATGGACTTGTTCATGTGATGGTGTCACAGTGCCTATAGAAAGAGGGCTATACTGAATTCACACTTCTGTCATACCATAATTTTGAACTGCCCTATACAGATACATTACATTCTCTTTATAACACTATTGTTGGGGTCCAAAATATATTAGTTCACCATTTTAGTTAAACAACAGTGTTTAATCCAAACACATCACATAAACAAGTCTGTGAAATTAACATTCCCCTAAACCCCACTTTATATAGATAAAACAGGTTTATGGGGATATACATTATTTTTCTTATTTCAGCTCCAAGACATATATGTTGTGGGTACTCGTTAGAACTGCCTCGTTAATGCCACTCTAATTAGCACCCACAACCTATGTTTGCAGTAAAAATAAGAAAATGTCATGGATTTTCATCAGAAAAGTAGCCATTTTGGATCTGTGAAAAGTTACTTGGAGTATTAGATACATGTGCAATATTCTTGAATATCTCTATTAAGGTTTCAGTCTACAGAAATTATCGTTTTAACCCTTGTCCTGCTGAGCCCGGATATGTCTTCCCTTTCAAACAAAGAAGATCCAGATCAGATGGCTTCTTCAGAAGCCATCTGATCAGGATCTTTGTTGTTTGTCATTCATTTCATGAATTTGTTTCAATAATTTGCATCAAACAATCTGATTGGTTGATATTGAGTAGTGGGTGTGGCATATATAAATATTCAGCAGCACAAGGGTTAACATGTTTTGTCATTATATCGAATCTTGGTATAGAGAACATGTATTTTATGGACATGTACATTCTGAAATTTATATTGTATGTGAGTTTTAGTTTTACGTCCCACCAACAGCTAAGGTCATACGGAGACGGGACCTCGGTTTAAAGACTCATCCGAAAGTCTGGAGAAGCCCGGGATCGATCCTGCAATCCCTGGTTTACAAGGCGAGTAGCGTAACCATTATATTGTATGTGACACTTTGTTATATTTTCTGCCTTTCAGAAAAAAATTGTAATTTGTTATCATTTCAGTTTGCCCGATGAGCTTTTATTAAGTGTCTTCAGCTACCTTAATGCTGGTGATTTGCTGTCAGCAGCAAGGGTTTGTAAGAGATGGCAGCCATTAGCAAATGATAAGTAAGTGTCAGTTTAAATATACATTTTTGGAAACTGTTCATTTATTATGCTGGTTGGTATCCACACAAAATACAATGCTTTATTAAATGACCATCCCGTATTGTTTGGAGGTCATCCATTTTAACACTATTATAAACACATGTTTTTAATGGTGTCAATTAATAAAACTGTCATTAATCAAGTAATTTTGTATTGGCCCAGTTACAGGCCCGAGTTCTGCTGTATTGGCCGGAGGCTTTTGGCCTCGTGCCATTACAGCAGGCCTTGGACCTGTACCTGGGCCAATACGAAATTACTTGATTAATAACATTATAATAATGATCAAGACAATGTTATATCCATTCAATGATTTTGTACAATGGCCATTTGGAAAGTGTTAATAGTAGCCATATTGCGTAATAGTTTAGAAGGTTTCGTGCATTTTTCAAACATGAATGAAAAATCTGACCTTTAATCACTTGACCAAATTAAAATTTGCATGATTTTTATGCATGCAGTGCTCTAGAGTGGTCATTGTAGATGATCATGCCCTTGACACTGGGCGAAAATATGGCCAAAAATAATGATGTTAAATTAGAAGAACAGAGCTCAGGCAAAGTGCGTGCATTGCTAGAAGTATTGCCATTAGAGATCAAAGCTGATTCGGATAAGGTTTATGATGAAAATGCACTATCGTATCCAGCATTTTGCAGACAGGTGCGACTTTTCAGAGGCGTTCCAACCTCATTAAGACCCATCTCATCTGAATCTACACTGTTTGCATGCCTATCTATACCAGTCTACAAGATTGGAACGGTTAAAGTGCCCGGGAATCTAGAGTTATATATTTTGTAAAAAGAGATCCTTGGGAAAGAAGTACCATCACGAAAACACGCCTATATAATTTTGACCCCCTTGAACCCCACTTTTATATAGTAAAACAGGGGTTTCTGGGGGTATACCTTATTTTTCTTATTTCTGCTCTAAAATATAGATTGTGGGTACTCGTTAGAACCGCCTCGATGAGGCAGTTCTTACGAGTATCCACAATTCATATTTTGAGCAGAAATAAGACGAATATCACAATTTTTCATCTTAAAATTTTCATTTTTTCGGCGATAAAGGTGGCAATGTATTTGTATAGGCGTGTTTGCGTAATGATTTGTTAAAAACAGATGACTCACTTTAACCCTTTTTTTACTGAATAGATTAATTTTGCCACAACCCTTTATGATTATCAGCCCTTCAAATTACTTAATATAATGTATTCTTTCAATTCACAAACAGAATGACAAACATTGTAGAACCTGAAGCCATCTGATCTGGATCTTCACTGTTTGCAAAGATGGGGTTTGTCCTGGCCAGCAGGATAAGACTTAAATATTTATGGTTTTGTCTTTTTATAGGAATTTGACTACGGTACCTTGTATTTTGATGTTTAATGCCAGTGCTACTTTTGCATTAAGAGGCTGAGAAAAAGTACATCTGAAAATTTGTCGTCTGCTTATGTTGCAAACTTTTTAAAAATATTTTTGCATACATGCAAACAGTGTGGGCCCAGATCAGTCTGATCTGGGTCCTGTTGGAGCAGTCTGATCTGGGCCCACACTGTTTGCAAAATAATTGCTTTTAAGGAAACTGACAGATGGCAAAGCAGACGGCAATTGTCTTGAATGACATTTTATGGGTTAACTCTTAAACTGCCACGTAATTTGCAGGCATAATTTTCATTTTTTTTTCTTCTTATTTTTAGAGGGAAAAAGGCCTGACCATTTACATGAAATGTCAAGCCTTATTTTTGCTAAAAAATAATTTAAAAATAAAATTGCCATTTGCTCAAAAATTTTTGTGGAGCTTAAGGATTAAGTTTTGGGAGGCAGTGTGTGTAAGCGAATATTGAATTTCATGATTGCAAGACACATTTTACTTTGACAAGATTCAAATGTTTTGCAGCCTTCTTTGGAATGCTATATTTGAGAAGTATGGTAACCTAGAGGGAGCCACTGCTGGTTCAGGTGAAGACAGACAGCCATCATCTTACTGGAAATCTCTCTGTATTAAAAAGTAAGTTAGAATCAATCTTAGTATCCACTTCCCCTTGGGGCTTGGAGAAATAGATTGGACTGCATGGTATTTCTGCACAGAGCTGAAACCAACCAAACTTGAGTACTGGTAATCTGCTTAGAATGTCTAAGCCTGCCCAGGAAAACTGGTGCCAGTCGAACCCCTCCTTAAACCTTGGCGGTTTCTTTGGGTGGTAGTGCTTGAGATGTCATTTCATCTCAGTGTTGGTTAAAAGTCCCACAAACTCAAAAGCAACATCTCCGAAATTACCTAAATAGTGTTGACAGGGATGTAAAACCTCAAGACAAACACAAGAATCAATCTTAACCCACTTTGTCCTGAATGGAACCTTCCAGAGGAGTCCAATTCAAAAGAGTTGAGTCAGCATGAGTAACGTCAAGAAATTTATGTAACCCTTAAGACTCTGAGAAAAATGACATCTGAAAATGTCGTCTGCTTATGTCATCTGCTGAAATTTTTTGCAAACTTTTTGAAAATATTTTTGCATACAGGCAAATAATGTGGGCCCAGATCAGACTGCTCCTGTAGGAGCAGTCTGATCTGGGACCACACTGTTTGCCAAAAATTACTAAGGTAACTGGCAGACAGCAAAGCAGAGTACAATTGTTGTAATTGGCATTTCATTGGTTAAAGAAATGGCTGATTGGTTTGTAAACAGTGAAGGCCCGTATGAGAACCTACAGAATTTGGTGGCTGATCTGGACCGGGTATGTTTACTAGTGTCCCTTTTTAGGGTTTCTTGTCTAAAATGAGTTTATTATTGTTTTCAAAACTGTTGTGATCCAGATCAGATGGCTTTTGAAGAAGTCAGCTGATCAGGATTTTACTGTTTGTCATGCAGTTTGCGAATTGAATGAATAATTTATATCAAGTCATTTGATTGGGTAATGTCAGAAATTATATCAAGTAATTTGATTTGATAATGTCAGAAATGGGTGTGGCTAAACTGATTTATTTAGCAGGACAAGGGTTAATTTTCCACATTACTCCTTTTTAACCCATAAGATGTCAATCACGACAGTTGTCATCTGCTTTGTCGCCTGCTGGTTACTTTAAAAGACCTTTTTATACCCCCGGCATACGAAGTATGCAATGGGGGTATATAGTTTTTGTCTTTTCCGTCTGTCTGTCTGTCCGTAAACAATTATTTTGTGTCAAAGATATCTCAGGAACTGCTTCACATAGAAACTTGAAATTTTGCACACATGATCAGTATGACTACTTGTATTGTGGGAAAGAAAATAAGGGCCAAGGGGTCAGGCCTTTTAGAGTTATTTCCCTTTGTAGTTCTTGCTGTTTAATAGTGTATATTTTTATTTTGTGTCAAAGATTTCTCAATAACTACTGTACATAGAAACTTGAAATTTTGCAAACATGATCAGTATGACTAGTTGTATTGTGGGAAAGAAAATAAGGGCCAAGGGGTCAGGCCTTTTAGAGTTATTTCCCTTTGTAGTTCTTGCAGTGTATATTCTTATTTTGTGTCAAAGATTTCTCAATAACTACTGTACATAGAAACTTGAAATTTTGCAAACATGATCAGTATGACTAGTTGTATTGTGGGAAAGAAAATAAGGACCAAGGGGTCAGGCCTTTTAGAGTTATTTCCCTTTGTAGTTCTTGCTGTTTAATAGTGTATATTTTTATTATTTTGTGTCAAAGATTTCTCAATAACTACTGTACATAGAGACTTAAAATTTGGTAGCAACAACCAGTATGACTACTTGTTTCAGCTGAGGTGATGGCACTGGCCGGGGGTATACGTGCCCCACTGGGCACTTTTGTCTAGTTTGCAAACAGTGTGGACCCAGATTGGAGCAGTCTGATCTGAGCCCACACTGTTTGCCTGTGTGTGAAAATATTTTTAAAACGTTGCTAGAAGATTCAGCAGACAATATTAGCAGATGACATTTTCAGATGTTGTTTTTCTCGGCAGCTTAAGGGTTAACTGGACTTACCGGTATGACTTTAGACAGGACCATGGTACTCTATCCTAGTTTGGCTGCATTCATACAGAATTTGGCTACCTAGCATAGAGCTTACCACACAGAACAATTGCAAAAAGTACACCACAACCTCTTTATAACACTGTTGATGGGGTCCAAAGCAGAAACCATGCTACTTAAACAACAGTGTTATATCCAAACAAAAATGTATAGACTACATGTTTATAGAAAAATGACCATTTACCATTTATGGTCATTTTTTTTCTATATAATCTATACATTTTTGGGATCCATCTTGAAACCGTGTCATATTCAAAACCATGTTGTAATGACAAGTGTTATAATGAGGTTGTGGTGTATTCACCAGTGTTTAAGGTGAGTGGATACACCTTCAGGGGAGAGAACTCTTTCAGTAACCAATTACGGTGCAGTCCGATAACATTGTGCACAAAAAGTTTTGATAGCTGGGTGTGACTTTCTCCAAGCCACCACACAAAACTCACAATCAAAAACATTGCAATACTTCACTATCAACTAGCTACAATGAAAATTGGCCTCTGACTCTTTGCTCAGACAAGGCAAGAATACAATGAAAAGAGATACCCCCTTTAGATTGAAATACCAATTTTGTCGCCCAGCATTGCATCCAGTATGTGTTTAGAGCTACTTAAACACCAGGCTTGACTCAAATAAGTTGTTGATTTAGATTTTCTGTGCCTTTGATTAGCTATAAACTCAGTCTTGAATTTGGAAATCCTGGAGTTTTCATATTATGAGAAAACTGAAAAAATCTGCGAAACTGCCACATATCCATGTGCAATCTCATCTTTTCAAGGCTAACTTAAATTTATTGCCAATGAACTGATAAGAGTGAAACTGATCATGAGGGATACAGTTACTGAAAATGTGAATACAGGGTACGCAAAATAAAATTAGCCACGCAATGTTACCGGACTTGACCATAAAGGTGATATATTTATTGGTGCTTTAAGGGATAAACATGCTTTTGATATATTGTACAGTCGAATTTCGATGGCTTGAACCCCTTTGGGACCATGAAATTTTATTCGAGACAGCAGTAGTTCGAGCCACTGTAGGTCACTGCCAAGAGGCATAACGAGATACTTTTTAACATCTTTCGATGTTAGATAATGAAAATGTTTGCTGTGTGTACTCATTAGAATTGCCTCACCGAGGCCATTCTAATGAGTACACACAGCACACATTTGCAATATAAAAGACTAAAATCTCCTTTATCATCCCCCACCAGTTCTTATCTTGAGGATTTCCCTAGGGGCTCAAGTACTAGTTCGACCCAGCCATGGTAAACGAGCCATCGGTGTTTGAGCTATCGAAGTTCTACTGTATTTTGAGTTAAAATTTCTACTTATTCTGTGCAATTTCATCTTACTCTTTATTCCTGGTTTCTTATGCAAAAGTAGGGACAGTTGTGATTAGCATGACAATGGTTAATGCGGCCCCCGCCCATAGGGGCTTGAAGAAATATATGGGCTGCATGATGCTTCCACGCAGAGCTGAATCCGACCTGCACACGAGTACTGGTAAACGGCTTAGAGGATCTAAGCCTGCCCAGGCAAAGCGGTGGGCACAAGTCGGACCGTCCATGTTTATAAACCCTATTTGTTTCATTGGGCGACAGGGCTTGAGATGTCATTTCATCTCAATGTCTGGTAAAAGTCCCACAAAATTGGAAACAACGTCTCCAAAATTACCTTTACATTGTTGACAGGGACGTTAAACCTCAAATCAAACAAACAAAAACAATGGTTAATGGTTACTTTGCCTTATTCTTGTTAGAAACATGTGCTGCAGTACTTTGGTGAGGTGAGTCTAACAGTTACCCACAACATATATTTTTTGGAGAAATACCAGAATGATCCTGAGTATTGGGACAGACATGCCAAGGCAAACAGTGCAGACCCAGATCAGTTTGCTCCCTCAAGGTCTACATTGTTTGCCATACTGTCTGCACTTTTTGGACCCCTTGATGGATTGTGAAACAATTTTGTTAAAATTTTATGAGAACTACAGCAAGTCCTCAAGATTTTAAGATTTTTTACAGTATGAAAAATTATCCCCACTATTCCTCCTCCTCTGGAACTCTGTAAAGTACGGGCCTCCTGGTATAGTGGATATAAGGGCTCACTCTTAATCATTAGGTCTCTCACCACTGTGGTTCGAGTCTGGCTCTGGTCACATGTGAGAGGTCAAGTTCTGCAATGGAAGGTCACGATCCGAGGTTATAAAACTTTTTTCATGCTCAGCTCACTTGAGCATGAAATTTGTCTTGTTCATAAATTTAAAAATGCCAACAAATTTTAGAAGCCTCCGTGGTGCAGTGGTTAAGCTACTCGCCTTGTAAACCAGGGATCGCAGGATCGATCCCGGGCTTCTCCAGACTTTCGGATGAGTCTTTAAACCGAGGTCCCGTCTCTGTATGACCTTAGCTGTTGGTGGGAGGTAAAACTAAAACTCAGTCACTCACCCAACAAATGTTGGCATTTTCAAATTTATGAGCATGACAAATAACATTCTGTGCTGATCTGAGCAGGAAAATTGCTTCTTTCTTTTGTATTTTAATAATTAATTATGAGCATTAAAAATTGCATGCTCAGCTGAGTTGAGCATGAAAAAACATTTCATAACCTAGGGGCCAGGTGTTTTTCTCTGATTAATGATTAGCTTGATATAAGTGAAATAAGCTTGAAAGGGCTGTAAAACTAAAAGCAAAAAGAAAATAAAAAAAAATGTAAAGTTGTCAAGAATTTGGTCATTGGTTGCTTGTTGGAGAATCATGTGTCCATTAATGATGTGATACAATATTTCAGTTGTTCTGAAAGAAGAAACAAGAGAGCTATGAAATTGTTGAAGAAGGTTAGTCCATTCACTGGTCTTCACAAAGACACAGATAAGGCAATTAAGTAAGTTTACTTCATGAAACATGAGCATGGAACATGGGCAGAAAATTAATTTGTGTCCATACATTATTCATTCATCACTATTTTCTGTGAGTAATTAGGGCCCCGCACTGAAAGTGTGGGTGCCCTATAGTAATCACTCTGTCCGTCAGTATGTCTGTCTGTCTGTCTGTCCGTCTGTCCGTCCACAAATTTAGTGTGGGTGCCCTATAGTAATCACTGTCCGTCCATCTGTCTGTCTGTCTGTCCGTCTGTCCGTCCACAAATTTTTTTATCCTCCATAACTTTCTTATTCGCACTGAAAGTGTGGGTGCCCTATAGTAATCACTCTGTCCGTCCGTCTGTCTGTCTGTCTGTCTGTCCGTCCACAATTTTTTTTATCCTCCATAACTTTCTTATTCCTGGATGGATTTAAATATTACTTGGCAGAAATGTTAACCATAATGTGATGGAGTGTTGCCCGCAAGACTCAGGTCCGTACCTCAAAGGTCAAGGTCATACTTAGAGGTTAAAGGTCAAAAAAGGGTCTTTCCTGTGTCCAATTAATAACTTTGTTATTATTATTCCTGGATGGCAGAAATGTTAACCATAATGTGATGGAGTGTTGCGCGCAAGACTCAGGTCAGTACCTCAAAGGTCAAGGTCATACTTAGAGGTTAAAGGTCAAAAAAGGGTCTTTCCTGTGTCCAATTAATAACTTTGTTATTATTCCTGGATGGATTTAAATATTACTTGGCAGAAATGTTAACCATAATGTGGCCCCGCACTGAAAGTGTGGGTGCCCTATAGTAATCACTCTGTCCGTCCGTCCGTCTGTCTGTCTGTCTGTCCGTCCACAAATTTTTTTATCCTCCATAACTTTCTTATTAGGGCCCCGCACTGAAAGTGTGGGTGCCCTATAGTAATCACTCTGTCCGTCCGTCTGTCTGTCTGTCCGTCTGTCCGTCCACAAATTTTTTCCTACTCCTCTGATAGCGCTGCCGGGGCCCTAGTCAGTTTCACTGACAGCTCTAGTTGTATTTGTATGTTATTTAAGAATTTGAACTTCATTTTTCGATGTTTATTGTATGATGAAATCAGCTAAATTTAGTGACAGTCCTGGTCTTCAGTACATCAAGAACATTGAAAAATGAAATTTCAGTTTTGTTTGACTTCTTACTAATTTGATCATTCTATGTATGATTTATGATGGTTAATTGTTAACTGTGCAAAATATGCACCACAAAATTAATTACTTGGATCCAGTTCTTCAAAATTAACAATGTTGTCAGTTTACATATTGTTTAAACTCTAATCACTTAGAAAATATGCTTACATTTTTGCTGAATAAATGTGAGTAGCTTTTGCATTTGTAGCTTTTGCAAATGCAAAAGAACAGTTTACAATTTGATCACTTATGAGCCCGTTAAGCTAATGATGCTTTGAACAACTCGGCCCTGACAACGCTTTCATGATGTCATTCAAACCATACATTATTCCCTCTCGACTTTATCTGTGATGTTGCTTAGTGACATTGTCAGATGTTCAGCTGTACAGTCGACCCTCTTAATACCGACATTCTGTAAAATGATAAAACTCATTATAGCGACAATTTTAATGGAATGAATTCTCCACTCGAGATAGATTAATGAACACATTCAAGAATATTGCATTTAATACTCAAAGAAACAACTGTTGTGGATTTTTTGTTAGAATCACTTCAGCAAAACATTTGTCTCTCGGAGTAATTAATGGAATAGGCCCTATACCACCTATTTGGTAAGGAAACAAATACTGTCATTATAACTAGGGTCTTTTGTACTTCATTGGTGTATGAAAACAGATGGTCTCAGCTGGTTCATTGAGAGAAAGTTAGCATGTAATATGAACTTTAATATTGACAATACAAAGGTATACAGACCATATGTGAGTTACAAATACACCAAAACCTCTTTATAGCACTATTGCTGAGGTTCAAATCAGAAACCATGTAATTGGTAAACAACCATGTTTATATGAAAACAAAATGTAAAGTTTATATATAAAAAAAAAGATTATTTATGGTCATTTTTCTATGTAGTATATACTTTTGGGATCCATCTTTATGTTATGTCCAAAACCGTGTGATAATGAACAGTTTTTCAGGAGTTTATATGTGTAAACTTTATTTTAGAAAATTTTAAAGATATATAGACCATTTGTGAGTCCTAATGAGCCAAGTACAAACACACATGTGGATGTTTTCCCTTCTGATAGCATAATTTATTTGAGGTTACTAGAACACCTAATTGTGGTAAAATAATTATTTTACAGGACAGCTGGTGTATACTTCCAGCTGGAACTGGTAGACATTCACCAGACAGAGCATACACACCTCTCCAGGGATATATTCCATCATTCCATGGCAACATGTGTACGATGGTTTGACCTTGAGATGACACATATCAACAATGTCCGGAAACTTAGGCTCTACTCTTGTAACCCATTTTTCTTCAACAAGGATGGATCAGCACTTAAGAATAGGTATGATGACAAATTTTAGAGCAAAAGAGCTTGACAGAGTAGCTCACCTAACTACAACCTCTTCACTGATCCATTTAATTTTTTAGTAGATTCAGAATCGCTAAAGCATGATCAGTGTTAAAATTTCTGTGAAATTAGCATCACCTAATGGTGGTTGGTAGTAATTGATCAAATAAGTGAGTGTTTGAGTTTACGTCCCACCAACAGCTAAGGTCATACAGAGACAGGACCTTGGTTTAAAGACTCATCTGAAAGTCTGGAGAAGCCCAGGATCGATCCTGCCATCCCTGGTTTACAAGGCGAGTAGCGTAACCACTACACCATGAAGGCTTCTGATCAAATAAGTATGTTTGGAGAAAAACATCACTTTGATAACGCATATCAAAGTATTTGACTTCCTTCATGAGGAATAGTGCTTTATCATGTTTTACCATATCGGTTTATACACATTCAGCGGGAAATTTGAAATACAAAGTCAGTTATGGTACATACTGCAAAAATATAGATTTGAGAAACAAGGTCAGTATATAAACGTATAGCTTTAAATTTAAAATTCAAAGTAATTATATTAAACATACGGCTATAAATTTGAGACACAGAGGCAGTTTACATACATAAAGCTGTAACATTGAAATTAAAATTCAGTTCATATACATATAGCTATAAATATGAAATACAAATAAAAATCAAAAATGAGTTCCTTTAAGAGCAATGAAAACATTCATAAGAAAGAAGATGGGTCATACTACGTAGTTTCGGCTAATAAAGCCTCATCAGTCAAAGTCAGTTTATATACATATAGCTGTACTTCAATTTACTGAATTTATCTTTAAGGCATTAATCTTGGAAAATAGTATCCAAGCTCGTAAATGAGCTCTAGCTTGCTTATCACATATATATTTCAGCCCCTTCCAGAGATCCTTATTACTTTCTCAAGAATTGGACTGGGGTCAGTGGGTCAAGACTAACAAACCATCTTGTTCTGATGACATGGTGAACCTGTACAGGCTTCCTCAGGGACTTCTCATAGCTACATGGAAGGTTGATACAGTAGACCCTCTTTATACTGACATTTGATAAAACGACAAAACTTGTTATAGTGACAATTTCACAGGAACAAATCCCTAGCTCAGGATGCGATAATTAATGGTGATATTTAACCTTTAACCTGCTGAATATTCAATTAAGCCACACCCATTTCTGACTTTGAACCAATCATATTACTTGATGCAGCTTATTTCTACATATTCATAAACTGAATGTCAAACTGTGTAGATCCTGATCAGATGGCTTCTTCAGAAGCCATCTGATCTGGATCTACACTGTTTGCAAAGATAGGGCTTGTCGCCTACAGCAGGGTAAAGGTTAAGAATATCAAGTGTAATAATTTGAGACGTCAAGAAACAAATGTTTCTGATATTTGTTGGAATCACCTCGGCAAGCTGATTTTAACAAATGTCAACAACTTTCGTTTCTTGGAGTAATCAAGGGAATAAGTTCTTTGTTACCTGTTTAACATCTCCTTATTGGATTCTTTATGGCAGCATATTTGTTATAGGGAACAAATACTGATGTAATAGTGAGGGTTCACCTTGCCTTCCGCTGATTCAAAAAGGACATTTGTGTGTTTCTGGCAAAAGAATTTGCACAGTACTAATTACCACTTATGTATAAGCCTGCCCAGTAAGAGTGTTGATAGGTAAATGACCAGCTCAATATAACCTAGATGATGTTGACTGGGCTGTTAAACTCCAAACAAAAATAAAAAATATATTTTCCTTGTTTACCAAAGTGTAAATCTGACATGTATAGGTGAATACATTTCTTAAACCTCTTCCACTATTATAGGAATACAGAGTGAATTTGCATCAAGATTGTTAATTATTGGTTGCATCTTTAACTGAATCAAAAATTTATAATCATATACACATTATCATGCCAACAAAGCCTGCAAAATTTCAGCTTAATTTAATAAGATTTGGAAGTTGCTGGCTCAAGATTTGTGATGCACAGATGTACTTGGACAGTTGAGGATCATGTAAATGGTCACTTCATTTATTTGGATGGCAAAAAGTTAAATATGATATTTTACAGTTGAGTTACTTGAAATGTAATTTAAACTAGTGTGTCATTTCTTTTAGCATTTTTCACTGTACAAACCTTAATATCTGTGCTTTGCTTATATAGAGTGACCTACATTACATTATCATGGCTATCCAAAAATGTTCGGTTATGCATACGAGTATTAACTGTTGTAAATTGACATCAATCTGAACCAGGACAAGTCAGTTGTGCCATAAATATGTATTTAAAAAGAAGTTTATCAAAATACATGTAGCAGTAATGCAAATGCTGATGAGATGGAATTTATACCTATACATGAAAATTGAAAAGATTAAAATCCAACATATTTTTCAGAATGATGGTGAGCTGGCTTTTATCTGTTGTGGATTACACCATCATGAGCTGCTCAGAAGATGTCTGTTTGGTATTTCAGTTGAGTAAGTTCTAACCATAATACTATAAATATATTTATGAAGTTGAGTATTGGCATCAGACACATTTTGAGAAAACAATTTTAATGGTGTTTACAAACAACAAAGGGGCAGATCAGACTGCACATCCGTTGAATAGATACTGTATAATCTCTGTAAGAAGCCCATGCTTTAATAAACGCCCACCCCCCGATTTGGATGTTAAAAATGGCGATTTTTTGGCAATTCTCAGAAAAATACCAGCCTCTAATAAAAGCCCACTTTACTTCCATGTTGATTCATAGGAACTTTTTGTGACATTGTAACTGGGTCGGAAATTTAACGAGTTAAACAAAATGACTTCAGGTTTTACGTATTTTTCCATGTTTGACATGAAATGAGAAAACGTTTATGATATTCGCTGTAGTGAAGTAAGGGGTGGTAACTACTTGTCTAGTCTGATGCAAGGCTATTGTATCACCAGTCGTTTTCTGAGAAACAAGCTGGCAGCCATAAGAAAGTGAGTGTTTTGGACCGTCGTATGTGAATGGCAGGTTTCTATAGCCTCTAATAAATGCCCACCCCCTCTTCAAGAAAAGGTAATGATTCTAATAAACGCCCGGGCGTCTATTAGAGATTTTACGGTATCTGATTTTACAGAAAGGTCATTTGTCATTCAGCCACCAAGTTTGCTGTATGTGTTACAGAAAGACAAGACAGGCTTCCTACGTTATATTGGTTACTTAAACTTCATAAAAGACCATACAAAGCACGATTTATTGCAAATTCAAGCTCTTGTACCACAACTGAACTTTCCAATTATTAATTTCATGTTTTTCATGGTCTCAAGCTGACAGAACAGGTCATGAAAGTCCTGGAGAGGATTGTGGATGGCCTCATTAGGCAGTTGGTGTCCATCGACGATTCCCAGTTTGGCTTCGTCCCAGGAAGAGGCACAACGGATGCAATTTTTGTTGTCCGACAGCTGCAAGAGAAGTATCTGGCGGCCAACAAGAGACTCTACATGGCTTTTGTAGACCTGGAGAAGGCATTTGATCGAGTGCCTCGGAAAGTCATCTGGTGGGCACTAAGAAAACTTGGAGTGGACGAGTGGATTGTGAAACTGGTCCAAGGGATGTACGCAAATGCTCGGAGCCGTGTCCGCGTTGGTGATGGTTACAGTGAAGAATTCGAGGTGAAGGTGGGTGTTCATCAAGGCTCTGTTCTCAGCCCACTGCTTTTCATCATTGTGCTTGAAGCCTTGTCATGCGAGTTCCGCTCTGGAGTCCCCTGGGAGGACCTGTATGCTGATGACCTTGTCATCATAGCTGAATCCCTTGAGGAATGTGTCAGGAGGCTCTTAACTTGGAAAGAGGCAATGGAGGCGAAAGGGCTGAGAGTGAATGCAGGAAAGACAAAGATCATGATCTGTGGTACAGGTCTGGACCTCTTGCAGAGTACAGGCCAGTTCCCATGCGCTGTATGTCGCACTGGAGTTGGCAGCAACAGTATCTTTTGTAATGGCTGCAAGTTCTGGGTGCACAAGAAATGCAGTGGGCTCAAACGCTTGATAGAGGACCCCGAGTACAGGTGTACACGGTGCCAAGGAACTGCACGCCCCTTAGATGGCAGACCACAGAGGGAAGTTCAAGTCGGATCAGACAAGCTGGAGGTTGTAGCTTCCTTCTGCTACCTAGGTGATATGCTCTCTGCAGGGGGTGGTTGCGACCTTTCAACTACATCACGTGTGAAAACAGCCTGGAAGAAATTCAAGGAGTTGCTACCAGTTCTCTCTTCCCGCCACCTCTCGTTCAAGACACGTGGCCGTGTGTATAGCTCTTGTGTGCGGAGCGCAATGCTCCATGCCAGTGAGACATGGCCATTGACAAAGCCAAACCTCCAACGTCTACAGCGAAATGACAGGGCAATGATCAGACAGATCTGCAATGTCAAGCCACAGGACACTGTCACCATCAGGTCCAATGAGTTACTGGAGCGTCTTGGCATTGAGGACCTGGACCTCATCCTGAAAGAGAGAAGACTGGTATGGACATGTGGAACGCTCCAACGGTGCAATCAAGACTGCCTGTGACATACAGGTAAGTGGAAAGCGGGGGCCAGGAAGGCCCAAGATGACCTGGAAGCAGCTAACAGAAAGAGATTGCAGAGAATGGAAGCTCTCTGCTATCGATCCTCATGATAGACAAGCCTGGAGATCTGGTGTAAGATCTGCCATGCGTGCAGCAAGCCAGCTACCTGGAAGGGGGCCCACTTATGTGGACGTTGCCCCTGTACCTGCACGTTAATCAAAAATCCGTTGATGATGATGATGATTGCCATAAAAAAACGTGATTAAATATTCTTTGAAAGATCAGGGAGACACCTGTTTTGGTCTATAAAAATTCTAATGAAGTTTTAAATAAATTGAAATCCAGGCGTTTTCGTGTTTCAAGTCTTGTCTACTTATGATTTTCCACCCTTTGTACTACAATTCCTCATAATGTTATAAAAGAAAAAACTTAATGATTTAATTGAATGGACATTTTACAGGGAAGACTCCATCTATCTTGCAAGTAATGTAAGAAATGCCTTTTTCACTTCTGAAGAGCATAACAATTATACTTTATGATCATGTCAGAAAGTGTGTGAAGCCCTCATCTTTCCACTTGACAATATTTACATATAGCACTATTAGAAAAGAAAATTGCTTTACAGTTGCGCGAAAATATTTGCAAGTTTCAGAGTTATGGAAGGGACACGCATTATTACTGTACTTAGTTTATTCCAAGTGCCATTTTTCAATGTTCAAAGGGCAATAACTCCACAAGTGGACAATCCAGAGTTATGGTTAATGCGCTCTGCACTTTCTTTTATAGTGCTTCACATTTGTGTGAAGTTTCATGAAAATACCTCCAATGGTTTTTGAGTTATGAAGCGGACAAGGTTAAAATTGCCATTTTTCAATGTTCAAAGGTCAATAACTCCACAAGTAGGCAACCCAGAGCTATGGTTCATGCGCTCTGCACATCGTCTCATAGTGCTTTACTTTTGTGTGAAGTTTTGTTGAAAATACCTCAAACAGTTTTTGGGTTATGAATAACGGAATTACGGTTGCAATTTTTCAATGTTCAAAGGGCAATAACTCCAAAAGTAGGCAATCCAGAGTTATGTTTCATGCACTCTGCACATCGTCTCATGGTAATTTACATTTGTATGAAGTTTCATGAAAATACCTCGAACGGTTTCTGAGTTATCATGAATGACGGAATTACAGAATTACAGAATCACAGAAGGACAAGACATATCCAATATAGCCCCAGATTTTTCAAAGGGGGCTATAAACACGGGCCTCCTAGTGGATAAGAGCGCTGACTCTTAGTCATTAGGTCTCTCACAGCCGTAGGTTCGAGCCTCGCTCGGGCCACGTGTGAGACGCCAAGTTCTGCAACGGAAGGTCAGGTGGTTTTTCTCCGGGTACTCCGGTTTTCGCCCACCTCTGATTAACAATCGGCTCGATATGAGTGAAATAATCTTGAAAGGGCCGTAAAACCCAAACCAAAAAAAAAAAAAAAAAAAAGCGGGCTATAAATAGAAGTCAATAACTGTCTGACAGCCATCCTTTATGCCAACTTAAGGAATTTAAATCTGTCTTTGGCAATCAAATACACGAAACAAATGTATTTTTAATATTTTGATAATAAATACTGGTCATCAACACATCCTTATGCTAAATATGACAAAATTTGATTAGATAACATCCATTTTTCACGCGTTTTGTACTTTAATGACCCCTGACTTATGAGACTGACATACTTTGAGGGTACATTTAAAATAATTTCCATTGTTCTCTGCACCCGAGTAGTTTTATGGTGATTTTAAGCAAGCAATTTCCCCAAATATGTGTTAAAAGAGAGTCATGAGTAGTTTCATGCTTATTTTGCACTCATTTGACCTTTGACCTACTTCTGAACCTCAGACGCATATCCAGACGTGGCATCCACCCCTATGATTGTTGACACACATCAAGGATTACATTTAGCATGGGTGCCATACTCTACTCAATTTTTCCATCAAAAGTAAAAATATCAATCTTTTTTGGGATTGGATGGCCAACTATAGTATAATACCTCTAGTTTCTGTTTCTGAAATCAAGACCCGTGCTTTGTTTGTTTGTTTGATTTGAAGTTTAACGTCCCCGTCAACACTGTATAGGTCATTTTGGAGACGTTGCTTCCAATTTTGTGGGACTTTTACCTGACATTGAGATGAAATGGCATCTCAAGCCCTGGCGCCCAATGAAACCGATAGGGTTTATGAGCATGGACGGACCGACACTTGCTCCACTTTGCCTGGGCAAGCTTAGATCCCCTAAGCGGTTTACCAGTACTCGTGTGCGGGTCGGTTTCAGCTCTGCGTGGAAGCATCATGCAGCCTATCTATTTCTTCATGCCCCGATGGGCGGGGGCGGCAAGATTCGTGCGCTAGTCAGTGTAGCTGAGCAGGGTGGTTTGTGTCTTACCTGGCCATAAACCCTAAAGACAGGTTTCCTCATGATGGGGTTTACATGGTGAAAGAAACTGGAGTGCCCATGGAAAATCACAGACAGAATGATCAACCACTATCCTGCCACATGCCAATATCAAGAAACCATTCCAGACCACAGATGTGATGAGTCACAGACTGTCTAGCCTGTAAATGGAAGCTGTGGATATTTGTGTTAAATTTTAAAATTTCACTGCACTCAGGCCTGGTGGCTTCTTTGCTGGTAATCAGGCAGTCAAGAGGTTTAATCCCAAGGCCCAGTTACATTCTTTCACCAAGGTTGATGATGGACTATTTTCTTCAGTCACCCTTTCCCTTTTGATGATTCAAGAAGAGCAGTGTAGTAAATGCCCTTGTTGAATCAGTCAAAGGAAAAAGAGTGTGCACTGTACTGTTAACTGCTTGGAAGCTGCAAGCCTGTCCAGGAAAAATCTAGTTAGGCAGGCTTAACACAATCTTAATGATAATGACTGGAGCATTCCACACCAACTTCACTGCATTATTATTTTTTATATTTCATGTTGAATCTCGTTTGTATATCTAATTTTGGTAGTCATAACATTGATACCTGTTTTCCTTTTCTTTGCAGACCCTATCATTTGAAGAAACACAGAGTGGTTAAGGATGACATAGACTCTACTTATGGTATGTTTTAGATGAAAACAACACACACATGTAAACAACTGTGGGTCAAGTATCTCTGATTTTAGGCTGGAAAAATCATCCTGAATTTAGACTGAAACAAGCTTAACCTTACTTGTGGCTTCTTTATTAAATTTTGCATATATAACTAGAGCATCCCCAACATGGGACACAGCCAAACAGCAAAGAGCCTGATCAGAATCCACTTTTCTGCTTGGTAAAAGTATGGAAATTGATGTAAAACTCACAGTGAATAAAATAAGCCTGACACCACATATTTTGAAATTGGACCTCTCCAAAGCTATTGGGTGGAAGAATCTGTTGATCAGTAAAGGGTAAAAAGTACACAAAAACCTTAGGTTAGCTTGCAGGCAGTTTAAGGGGAATGGGAACAGCTGGCTGATTTTTCCGCCATTTTTCAAAGGAAGACAACTTTCGGGACTTTCTGTTCTCTGTTCCACTGAAAAAGGGATCTACCCTTAAAGGAAAGAATTTTCTCCTCAGGAGCAAATTCTTTCCTTTAAGAGTTGACCCCTATTGACATGGGAGACAAAAATACTTTTGCAGGATTTGCCTCCCCTGAAGGTGTATCCATTCCCCTTAAATTTAGTGGTCACTTGTGTCACATGTACAGCAGCAGTATAAGAACTTTTGTATCTATAACTTTGGGTTTATTGACAAACACCCCCCCCCCCAAAAAAAAAAAAAAAAAAACAAGAAAAAACAACAAAAAAAAAACAAGAAAGTAGTTTAATATGTCGAAACAGAGCTGTTCCAATATAGTACTGATTTAGTATCCCATAAACAGGACATTTGAAATTATGTAGACCCAGGTCAGATAGCACATAATGAAACAAAAACATTTTTTACTCATCTTCTTTTCATTTTCTCATTTTTACTCTGTACCTTCTTTACGATAAATAGAAAGAGTTCCATTTCAAAATTTAGGAGTGTTAAGTTGAGCCTTTATTAGAAAATGTAGATAACTCTTGAACATTTTGGAAACAGTCTAGGCCGTGATCAGATGCCCCATTCTGCAGTGTCTGACCTGAGCCTGACTGTTAGCAAATGTCCTGTTTTCGGATTTCCTACCTGAAACAGATTAACAGTGTAGTAGTTTTGAAATACTTGTATTTTTCCCTGAGTCATGAGAGAGAAATGTCAGAGAGAAAGGTCAGAGGTCATGTTCATTTCAGTTACTTGTATGCAATATGTTTTTCCAGGTCTCCATGACTACCATTGCACAGTTGAACTACACACCTTACGACAGTCTATATGGAGCCAGCAGTTTACCCATCTCTCTTGTAAAAAGGAAGCTATAGGTAATGCTATGTTCCCACTATCACGATTCGCGCCACGATTGAAATTGTGGTCTTAATGGTGGACTAATCGTGGTGATCCTAACAGATCTTATCAAATCTTGAGGCCAGTTGTGGCAATCATTTAATCGTAGAAAATTTTTGAACGGTTCAAAATTTTTCCACGATCAACACGATCGATTGTCAAATCGGGATCATCATATTGCATCGTAACAAAGCGCGAGAGATTGCATCTGATCGTGCTTTCAAATCGTAGTGATCGGGGCCGATGGTGGACAAGACAAACACCGCGTTCTGTTGAGATGTGTTGTGATCTCCCATGATCTGTCATGATTTGTTACGCTCTGTCGAGTCCCATTGCTTAAGATCTGTCACGAATGATTCCTGATCAGATACAAGTTGATATGAGAAGATAAGGGTAAATGCGAGTAGTGAGTTTTTACACTATTATTCACAATCTGTTACGAGTTCTCATGCCCATATGTATACCGGACAAGATTTAATGAGATTCACTTGAAGAGAGTACATCTGGTTACAGGCCTGTGCTAGTATTTTTAGAGCCTTTGAGAGATGCCGCCCAGGGGTACTAGAGATAAGAAGGGAAAAGGCTAGGCTGTTCCATCCCAGGAGCCTTAACAATTCCAGCCGCAGAAAATGTTACTTTGTCATCATCCGCAACTCCTGCCATCACCAATGGTTGCGGGTTAGTGTTTATGCTGTAAAAGTTTAAATCGTGATCACCCTTGATCAGGATTGTGAACAACATTGAAACCACAGTCGTATGCTATTCGTAACGGAGCGCATCGGTTCGCAGTGATCATATCAGAACGTATCGGAAGGTATCAGATTGTGCCGATTCGGGAAACCCGATCATGATGATCGTTTCAGATCGAGACCGAATGGTAGACTCGATCGAAACAATCCTATTGGAACGCATTTGACGGTATCTGAACGGGAGAGTAGACCATAGCTGATAGTGACACCTGAAATTGACAAATCGTTATAGGATTGCATCCGAATGCAACAAATCGTATCAGAATGCATTGACTCTCATCACCTCATGTCCAAACTTGAAATTTAAGAGAAAATTCCACGACTAGCTACGAATGGCCAATCGTGGCGTTCGTAACAGATCGCATGACAGTGGGAACCTGGCATAAGCTGGTTAACCGAATTTATACAGGAACCCTTAAAACAGGACACTGGCAAACATTGCAAGGTCAGATATGGTTCCAGTGGTTCAAAACTAACAATGTCATTGGTTAACGAATCGTTAAAACTTTGATCATTTAAAATGGCATATACATGTATACTATCAATTTTGCTGAAAAAAATGTGATGAACTTTTTTGCCCAGCTGACAATTCAGTGTTTGTATGTTTGAGACTCATCCGAAAGTCTGGAGAAGCCGGGCATCGAACCCATGTTCCCTGGTTTATGAGGCGAGTAGTATAACCACTACACTATGGAGGCTTCTACTGACAATTCAGTATTGTGAAGCCTAATTTTCTCTGAAAAGTAGGAAAATACTTGGAGAATGCTGTTTTCTAGTTAACTCTTATCATGCTGTTCACGACAACCCCTATCTTTGGAAACAATGTAGATCCAGATCAGATGGCTTCTGAAGATCAGGATCTACACTGTTAGACATTAAGTTTATGGCTTTGTAAAAATAAATTACATCAAGTAATCTGATTGGTTCAAAGTCAGAAATGGGTGTGGTTAAAATGAATATTCAGCAAGAGAAGGGTTAAAATTGGTTAATTATTGATCAAATTTTTATGTTTTACAGCTGGTTCAGGCTATATAGTTCTGTCACTGATCAGAAAAGATTTCCATTCAGACCATGTTGTACTGCAAAAGAAACTCCACTTTCCCTGGAAAACTGATGCTTTTAAAGGAGTGGTGGAGGTATGTTTATTTATGAAATAGATAAGCTGTAGCTGTGAATTGTTGTGTATTGATAGCAGATTGGAGGACAGTTGTAAAGCAGTTTACCTTATTTTTCTTATTCTTGCTCTAAAACATAGATTATAGGTACTCGTTAGAACTGCCTCATTGAGGCAGAGGAACTCGTTAGAACTGCCTTATCGAGGCAGAGGTACTTATTAGAACTGCCTCATCAAGAAGTATCTCAATTTTTCATCTGAAAATGTTCGTATTTTTTTTTAGGCAAATTGTTTTCGCAATTTCATGAGCATATGGTTTGTGTGATTTATCAGTACTAAGCAATTTGGATGAAGTTTCTTGCCCAAGGAAACAACACGTGCCATTTGTTGGGATCGAACCTGCTACCTCTCATTCTCAAATCCGATGCTTTACCACTGCATCACAACGCTCCACGGAAAAATTCCCATAACTGCAGATATAAATATATTTGGGATTTTTTTTATATTTTATCTTGTTAATACAGTAAAATTCTTCTATTTAGACCACCTAAATTAAGACTAAATCTGCTTATAAAAGTTTATTGTGAAGGTTTCAGTTTTTCTTTCTTTGTGTTTTTTACACCCAGTATCTCCTAATAAGGGACCACCTTTGAAAATGCTCAAAAGTGCAGAGCACCTTTGGAACTGTTCAAAAGTCGTCTTGACCACCTTTGGGAATGTTCAAAAGTGGTCTGAAGACCACTTTTGAACAGTCCCAAAGGTGGTCTTAATATAGGAACTTTACTGTATATGTTGTGTTTACTCATTAGAATTGCCTCATAGAAATGATTTACTGAGTACACATGACTTACCTTTATTTTAAAGAAAATTGCAAATACATCCCTTTTAACCCTTATCTTGCTGTTGATGACAACCCCTATCTTTGCAAACAGTGTAGATCCAGATCAGATGGCTTCTGAAGAAGCCATCTGATCAGGATCTACACTGTTTGGCATTCAGTTTACAAATTTGTAGCAATAAATTACATAAAGTAATTTGATTGGTTGATATAACGAAATGGGTGTGGTTTAAATGAATATTCAGCAAGAGAAGGGTTAAACCTCCTGACCTTGTGCTTTCAGTTACTCTCAGTGGCTCAAACTATCCATGTCATGAACAAATTTTTATGGTCCCTTAGGTGTTTTTAACTGTATCAAATTAACCCTTGTCCTGCTGAATATTCATATATGCCACACCCACTACCAATTATCAACCAATCAGATCACTTGATGCAAATTATTGCAACAAATTCACAATCTGAATGGCAAACAATGCAGATCCTGATCAGATGGCTTCTTCAGAAGCCATCTGATCTGGATCTACATTGTTTCAAAGGTATGGCATATCCGGGCCTAGCAGAACAAGGGTTAATGAAAATGAAATAAATTGCGCCGGGGCACAGCATTTCCTACACTTAACATGTGCACCAAGCAAAGCATCAGATCAGCCTGCACATCCATATAGTCTGTCCAGAGACTTCTCTTGCTGCATGAAGAAGCATTGGACCCATAGCAATCCATAGAGCACACAATGAAGACTGATCAGACTGTGCAGATGGGCATGTAAATTGTAGGAAAAGCTGTGCCCTGGCTCAATTTATAAAGTTTGCCATTGGAAACAAATAACATATTACAGGTAGAGAATGTGTTGTGGTTTATATTGAAACTGTTTGTGAGCAGTACTGTTCACTGTTGGACAGCTTATGCCTTACGATTTTCTTATATTCCAGAATCTAGTATGGCTTGATATCACTCTCCTGGATGAAAGACAGGAACCTTTCTGGTGTATCAGGTGAGAAAAACAGTCAGCAACAATAGTCTTCAAGATAGTTCAAATAATAGCTGTTTAACCCATTGTATGTGGGGAAACTCCTAAAGGGGTACCTTGGCAAACAGTGCAGGTCCAGAACATGCATTTGTTGCAAATTGCATTAGTTGACAGAATTTTCCATCAAAATAGAATAAAATGGAAAAAATAGGCCTGACACCCCTTATATCACAAATGGACTTGTCCAACATATAATAATGGAAGAGTCCTATGGCATACAATGGGTTAAAATAAAAAAAAAGACATTTATTTTTTAGCAAAAACATGTTAGCATACATATAATTATGGTATCATAAAATTTGATACACCTTAACCAATTACTGATGGCTAGAATTAAGTTTGAACTTTATTAACTTCATTGTATGGGGATAATTTGTATGATTGTCTCAGGATGGTTGGTAATTTAGACCAAGATCAGACATTGAGGTATTTGATCCAGTTAGCACTGTTTGAAAAAAAAAAAATTCTTTCCTGATACAGTCGAACTTCAATGGCTCGAACACCTTTGGGACCTCGAAAATCTGTTCGAGACAGGGGTAGTTCGAGCCACTGAGGTAACTGTCAGGAGGCATAACGAGATACTTTAAGACATCTTTTCGGTGTTCTATAATGAAAATGTATGCTGTGTGTTCTCATTAGAATCGCCTCATCGAGGCGATTCTAATGAGTACACACATCATACATTTGCAAGATAAAAGACTAAAATATCCTTAATTATCCCCCACTATTTCTTATGTAGAGGATTTCGCTAGGGGCTCAAGAACGGGTTCGACACATCCATGGTAATCGAGCCATCGGTGTTCGAGCCATCGGTGTTCGAGCCATCGAAGTTCTACTGTAGTTGTGCTATAGTATTCATTAGAGTAGTGTCAGTGGTAATTCATATGGCTTCAGTTAATAATCTCAAGAAATAATATTCCGCCCCTGCCCATCGGGACTTGGAGAATTAGATTGGGCTGCATGATGCTTCCACGCAGAGCTGAATTTGACTACACATGGGTACTGGTAAACTGCTTAGGACTAAGCCTGCCCAGGCAAAGTGATGTGAGTCAGACCGTCCAATGCATATAAGCCTTTTGGTTTCAAAGGGTGGCAGGGCTTGAGATGTCATTTCATCTCAATGTTGGGTAAAAGTCCCACAAAATTGGAAGCAATGTCTCCGAAATGACATTGAAATAGTGTTGATGGGGACATTAAACCTCAATTCAAACAAATCAAGAAATAATAGTCATGATTAAAACAAAGGTAGGAAAAGGAATTTTATCACTCAGAAGCCAGAATACAGTGTAGCTGTGATTATGCCCCCAACTTTGAAAAAGTTGGAGGGGCATATTGGTTCGAGTTCGTTCGTCCGTTCGTCCATCCGTTACGCTTTTGATGCATAGCATAACTAAAGAACCGTAAAGAAGCGCCTACATTTCTTCACCAATTTCAATATAACTTCACACAAATGTTCCTTATGACAATATCTTGAGCGAGTTCGACTTTCAAGGTTATGACCTTAAGGTCAAGGTCACTGTGGCTATTTTTAGAAAAACTTTGTCATCGCTCTAGCGCCTCCATTTCTTCACCATTTTCAATATAACTTCACACAAATGTTCCTTATAAAAATATCTCGAGCGAGTTGGACTTTCAAGGTGATGGCCTCAAGGTCAAGGTCACTGTGGCTATTTTTAGAAAAAATTTGTCATCGCTCTAGCGCCTACATTTCTTCACTGATTTCAATATAACTTCACACAAATGTTTCTCATGACAATATCTCGAACGAGTTTAACTTTCAAGGTCATGACCTCAAGGTCAAGGTCACTGTGGCTATTTTTAGAAAAAATTTGTCAACGCTCTAATGCCTACATTTCTTCACTGATTTCAATATAACTTCACACAAATGTTTCTTATGACAATATCTCAGAAAGTTCGACTTTCAAGGTCATGACCTCAAGGTCTAGGTCACTGTGGCTATTTTAAGAAAAACCTTGTCATCGCTCTAGCGCCTACATTTCTTCACTGATTTCAATATAACTTCACACAAATGTTCCCTATGACAATATCTTGAGCGAGTTCGACATTCAAGGTCATGACCTTAAGGTCAAGGTCACTGTGGCTATTTTTAGAAAAACTTTGTGATTGCTCTGGCGACTACATTTCTTCACTGATTTCCATATAACTTCACACAAATGTTCCTTATGACAATATCTTGAGCGAGTTCGACTTTCAAGGTCATGACCTTAAGGTCAAGGTCACTGTGGCTATTTTTAGAAAACGTTTGTGATTGCTCTAGCGCCTACATTTCTTCACTGATTTCAACATAACTTCACACAAATGTTCCTTATGACAATATCTCGAGCGAGTTGGACTTTCAGGGTCATGACCTCAAGGTCAAGGTCTCTGTAGCTATTTTTAGAAAAATTTTGTCATCGCTCTAGCGCCTACATTTCTTCACCGATTTCAATATAACTTCACACAAATGTTCCTTATGACAATATCTCTAGCGAGTTCCACTTTCAAGGTCAAGGTCACAATGGTTATTTTTAGAACAACTTTGTCATCGCTCCAGCGCCTACATTTCTTCACCGATTTTAATATAACTTCACACAAATGATCCTCATGACAATACCTCGAAAGAGTTCGACTTTCAAGGTCAAGGTCACTGTGGCTATTTTTAGAAAAACTTTGTCATTGCTCTAGAGCTTACATTTTTTCACCAATTTCAAAATCGATTCACACAAATGTTCCTTATGACAATATCTGTAGTGAGTTCCACTTTCAAGGTCAAGGTCACTGTGGCTATTTTTAGAAAAACTTTGTCATGGCTCTAGCGCTTACATTTCTTCACCAATTTCAATATAACTTCACACAAATGTTCCTTATGACAATATCTCGAGCGATTTCGACTTTCAAGGTCAAGGTCACTGTGGCTATTTTTAGAAAAACTTTGTCATCGCCCTAGTGACTACATTTCTTCACTGATTTCAATATAACTTCACACAAATGTTCCTTATGACAATACCTCGAGTGAGTTTGACTTTCAAGGTCAAGGTAACTGTAGCTATTTTTAGAAAAACTTTGTCATGGCTCTAGCGCTTACATTTCTTCACCGATTTCAGTATAACTTCACACAAATGTTCCTTGTGACAATATCTCAAGCTATTTTGACTTTCAAGGTCAAGGTCACTGTGGCTATTTTTAGAAAAACTTTGTCATCGCTCTAGTGCCTACATTTATTGATGGATGTAGATAGAACTTCACACAAATGTTTCTTATGGTAATATCTCGAGTTGCTTTGACTTTCAAGGTCATACCCTAAATGTCAAGGTCACTGTGGCTATTTTTAGAAAAACTTTGTCATTGCTCCACTGCCTACATTTATGATTTTAATCTAACTTCACACAAAAGATGCTTATGATAATATCTTGAGCAAGATCTACTTCGCGGCTATGGCCTCAAGTCAAGGTCCCTATGGCTATTTTTAGAGAAATATTGTCATCACTCTAGAACCTACATTTATGGATGGATTTTTAAACAAACTTTACACAAATGTTGCATATGATAATATCTCAAGCAAGTTGGACTTTTGCCATTTCAGTGTTTTCCACACACGAAGTTGTCTTGTGCGAGGGGATTTGTATCGCATGCGATGCCTTGTTTTTTTTAATAAAATCTTGTCAGCAAGTCCATATCTTGAGAACTATTAGAGCTTCATTAATCATTCTTAGTACAAACTTGCATCCAGGCATTGCAACTTCAACGCAAGCATCCATATCTGACCTTGACCTATATTTCATGGTTCACTGACTTTGTGAATTTTTGCGACCACCCTGACTTTCACCCTAATGTAAGAGTCCATTTCTCGAAAACTATTAAAGCTTTTTAAATTATAATTGGTACAAACTTGCATCTAGGAATTGCAACTGCAACACAAGCATCCATATTTGACTTTGACCCATATTTCATGGTTCACCGACTTTGTGAATTATTGTGACCACCCTGACTTTCACCCTAATGTAAGAGTCCATTTCTCAAGATCTATTAGAGCTTCATTAATTGTATTTGGTACAAGCTTGCATTTAGGAATTGAAACTTCAATGCAAGTATCCATTTCTGACCTTGACCTACATTTTATGGTTCACTGACTTTGTAAAATAGTGTGACAACCCTAACTTTCACCCTGATGTAAGAGTCTGTTTTTAAGAGTTTCATTGATGATACTTGGTACATGCTTGCAACTAGGAGTGAAATTTTTATGCAGGCATCCATGTTTGACCTTGACCTAGATTTCATGGTTTGGTGACTTTGCGCCCCCACAGGCGCGACATAGCCTTCGGGGGAATTCTTGTTGTATGTTTTTTGAGTCTTTAACAATATTTGTTGAATATTTTGCCATCTAGGGACAAGCAAAGGTTGGGGGCATTGTGTTTTACAAACACCATTTCTAGTTTTGGTTTGGTTTGACCAGCTAAATCAACTCTATTATTTCAATAACACATCTGTATGACTTAGTGTATTCTTTCATATCTCCAAAACAGTTATTTGTCTGATGACAATTTGTGATATTTCTCTTGTTTATATGCCAAAATATGGTTGTGGCTGTTGTTTGAACATCATCAATCATCATCATCAACGGATTTTTAATTAACATGCAGGTACAGGGGCAACGTCCACAAGTGGCCCCTTTCCAGGTAGCTGGCTTGCTGCACGCATGGCAGATCTTACACCAGATCTCCAGGTTTGTCTACCATGAGGATCGATAGCAGAGAGCCTTGATTCTCTGCAATCTCTTTCTGTTAACTGCTTCCAGGTCATCTTGGGCCTTCCAGGCCCCCGCTTTCCACCTACCTGTATGTCACAGGCAGTCTTGACTGCACAGTTGGAGCGTTCAACATGTCCATACCAGTGAAGCCTTCTCTTTTTCAGGATGAGGTCCAGGTCCTCAATGCCAAGACACTCAAGTAACTCACTGGACCTGATGGTGACAATGAACTGCCCCATAAATCATTGGTGCAGTTTTAACTTCAATAGACCACAAAATCTTGCTTTCTTAACCTTTACCACTCTCTGGACTCAGGAGATGACAAATTTTCATATTTTCCTTATATTTCCCATCATCATCATCATCAACGGATTTTTTATTAACGTGCAGGTACAGGGGCAGCGTCCACATAAGTGGGCCCCCTTCCAGGTAGCTGGCTTGCTGCACGCATGGCAGATCTTACACAAGATCTCCAGGCTTGTCTATCATGAGGATTGATAGCAGAGAGCTTCCATTCTCTGCAATCTCTATCTATTAGCTGCTTCCAGGTCATCTTGGGCCTTCCTGGCCCCCGCTTTCCACCTACCTGTATGTCACATGCAGTCTTGACTGCACTGTTGGAGCGTTTCACATGTCCATACAAGCGAAGCCTTCTCTCTTTAAGGATGAGGTCCAGGTCCTCAATGCCAAGACCCTCAAGTAACTCACTGGACTTGATGGTGACAGTGTCCTGTGGCTTGACATTGCAGATCTGTCTGATCATTGCCCTGTCATTTCGCTGTAGACATTGGAGGTTTGGCTTTGTCAATGGCCATGTCTCACTGGCATGGAGCATTGTGCTCCGCACACAAGAGCTATACAAACGGCCACATGTCTTGAATGAGAGGTGGCGGGAAGAGAGAACTGGTAACAACTTGAATTTCTTCCAGGCTGTTTTCACACGTGATGTAGTTGAAAGGTCGCAACCACCCGCTGCAGAGAGCATATCACCTAGGTAGCAAAAGGAAGCTATAACCTCCAGCTTGTCGGATCCAACTTGGACTTCCCTCTGTGGTCTGCCATCTAAGGGACATGCAGTTTCTTGGCACCGTGTATACCTGTAATCAGGGTCCTCTATCAAGCGTTTGAGCCCACTGCATTTCTTGTGCACCCAGAACTTGCAGCCATTACAAAAGATACTGTTGCTGCCCACTCCAGTGCGACATACAGCGCATGGGAACTGGCCTGTACTCTGCAAGAGGTCCAGACCTGTACCACAGATCATGATCTTTTGTCTTTCCTGCTTTCACTCTCAGCCCTTTCGCCTCCATTGCGTCTTTCCAAGTTAAGATCCTCCTGACACATTCCTCAAGGGATTCAGCTATGATGACAAGGTCATCAGCATACAGGTCCTCCCAGGGGACTCCAGAGCGGAACTCGCATGACAAGGCTTCAAGTACAATGATGAAAAGCAGTGCGCTGAGAACAGAGCCTTGATGAACTCCCATCTTCACCTTGAATTCTTCACTGTAATCATCACCAACGCAGACACGGCTCGAAGCATTAGCATACATCCCTTGGACCAGTTTCACAATCCACTCGTCCACTCCAAGTTTTCTTAGTGCCCACCAGATGACTTTCCGAGGCACTCTGTCAAATGCCTTCTCCAGGTCTACAAAAGCCATGTAGAGTCTCCTGTTGGCTGCCAGATACTTCTCTTGCAGCTGCCGTACAACAAAAATTGTGTCTGTTGTGCCTCTTCCTGGGACGAAGCCAAACTGGGAATCGTCGATGGACACCAACTGCCTAATGAGGCCAGAAAACAGGAATTGACATTTCATACAAATTGTCCCCTTATAACGGTATTTGACATCTCAATGCAAATTGTCACCATAGGAGACAATTTGCATGAAATGTCAAATCCTGTTTTCTAGGAATAATATTTCAAAATGTCATCTGCTGAAAAAATACCCAGCATGCAGAAGCTTAATGTTTGTTAAAAAGTCTTCCTCTAAAAAGTATTGCTATGCACTTGTTAGGGTGTGTGTTAGTTAGGGCAAATAGCCTGTTTTTTTCTGTTTTTTTTTTTTTTTTAGCTCAGCTGTTTTCGAAAAAAAACGACGAGGTATTGTCATAGCTCTGGCGTCGGCGTTGTCGTGCAAAAACTTGGACATTTTGTAATATCTCTGTCATTACTGAACATATTTACTTGAAACTTGGACCAGTTGTTCATTATGAAAAGGGGAACTCATACCAATAGGTGAGGTAACCCTCAAAATATTTTTGGCACAGTTATGCCCCTTTTTCAACTTAGAATTTTTGAAGGCGAGTGTTGGCACCCGCATGCAGTGCTCTTGTTTTTTGTTTGCATTAGCAGTCTGGGAATCTTTGACATTGAAAACTGTTTTATGTTATTGCCTGTTTGTTTTCAGCACAGCTGCAAAAGTCACAGGGAAGATGCAAACAGATAGTAAGTTTTGTTTTGGCTGGTTTCCTTTCTTTTTCTTGTTAACCCTTGAAATTGCAGTGCATGTTATGTAGGCTTTTCACATCATAGACTTTTGCTATGATTCTTAGAAAACAAGACTTGACATTCCATGTGAATCATTAAGATAAATGCAAGTTCCTTTGTAACAGCAATATTTTTACTTGCATAGGACTCATTGACCACAAATTTGCTCTTTAACATGTAACATTTTTAATCCATTTGATATTGGCAGTTCTTATAATGCTAGATTTTGCTCTTATACAGGAAACATTTTTAATCCATATGATATTAGCAGCTCTTAAAATGATAGTTACATCTGAAATTGCGTATGTTTGTATTGTCAGCTGCATTTTCTTGCTAACTTTTTTAAAATATTTTTTGCATACAGGCAAACAAGAGCAGTCTGATATGGGTCCACAATGTATGCAACAATGACTTTGGAAGTAACCAGCAGACAACAAAGCAGATGACAATTGTTGTGATTTGTCAAAAACTTAAGTTATTTGTTAAATTGTAATATTTCATGTGCTGTTCTTACAGATTATAATTTTGATTACACAAACCAAGAAGTTTTCCAGCTATCATACTCAGATGAAAGAGCAAAGCTCATTATGCATTTAAGCCAGGTAACTATTAACCCATTTTGTACCGGAAACCCCAAAACGGGTAATGGGCAAACAGTGCAGGACCAGATTGCGGTGTCTGAAGTAAAGCTATTTTCCAAATAAATTTTGAAGAAAACACAACCTGACACCCTTTAGAAGCCACCCTGTAGTGGATAAGCTACTCACCTCATAAACCAGGGCTTGTGGGTTTGATCGCAGGCTACTCCAGACATTTGGATGAGTCTTTAAACAGAGGTCCCGTCTCTGTATGACCTTAGCTGTTGGTGGGATGAAAAACTCAAACACAGTCACCTGACAACCTTAAATTTTGAAATGGATACCTACTATATATATGCAGGAAGATTCCGTTTGGTACAGAAAGGGTTAATTTCTTACTTCTTACACTTATTGGGGAAAAGAAACTTCATGAAGGGAGATAACTGTGATATAGAATACTTCCATAGCTCAAGATAAGGAAGAGTAACCAGGAATATTAATTTTCATTTTTTTCTCTGCAGAAGCCTATTTTTATGAGGACATTCTTACAAGTACATACAACGTAGGCTTTTCTGAAGAAATTAAAAAATCATCCTTTAACCTTTACCACTCTCTAGGTTAGATATTCCTAATCTATTTCTTCAAGCCCCGATAAGCGGGGGAAGGGCGGGGGGCTGCACAAATGTATTCGAAGTGCTATTCCCAATCTATTTCTCCAAACCATGTTGGCAGGGGCAGCTGTGCAAAATGTATATGTGTATTAGAATTGCTATTCGCAGATGACAAATTGTTGATATTTTTCCCAGAAAACAAGATTTGACTTCTCATGCAAATTGTCTCCTGAAAATAGGACTTGACATCTGGTGCAAATTGTCTCCATAGGAGACAATTTGCATGAGATGTCGAATCCTGTTTTGGGGGGAAAATAGAAAAATATTTCAAAATGTCGACTGCTGAAAATAAATTCCCAGCATACAGAGCATTAATTATCCTCATTACTCCTTCTTGGATCTGTGGTATTGTCAGTGTCTGTAAACCTGATCTTCAGGTGGCCTCAAGGGAAATAGCAATTACCTTTCGTACAGGCTGTGATGCTCTTGATAGGGTGATCGACCATAAAAATCCTAAAAATTCGGACACTTTGAGGACTTTCTGTAATTCTACTACTGTTTTAACAAATTTGTTTCATGATCTAGCAAGGAGTCCAAAAGGTGTAAATGGAATGGCAAACAGTGTAGACCCTGTTCAGACTGCTTTTTTAGGAGCAGTCTGATCTGGGTCTGCACGGTTTGCTTAGTCCTGTCTGTTCCAATGTTTCGGTATATTATGGTATGCTCAAAAACTTTTAGTGGCAAAGTCTTTGAGAAGAGTGCCACATCTTAAACAAATAGCATGCACGTCTTGAGGACTTGCTGTAAATCTCCTGAAATTTCAACAAATTTGTTTCATGATCTAGCAAGGAGTCCAAAAGGTGCAGATGGAATGGCAAACAGTGTAGACCCTGTTCAGACTGTTCCTTCAGGAGCCAATCTTTAAGCAGAGGTTGGCAAAAACCAGAGTACCTGGAGAAAACCACCTGACCTTCCGTTGCTTTGTTTGTTTGTATTGGAGTCTAACGGCCCAGTCAACACTATTGTTAGGTCATTTTTGAGCCGGTCAGTTTACCTATCCACATTTTTCCTGGGCAGACTTGTACATAAGTGGTTAACCAGTACAGTACACATTCTTTCGCCAGAAACTGACAACTGCCCTTCTTGAATCAGCGGAAACCTCCCATTGCAGCCAGGCTCGAACCACAGCGGAGAGAGACGTGAAGTAATGTAATACTATTGTTTTATATGATGTTTAAATTTCTTTTAAATGGTTGACAAAAAGGATTTTACGGATAATTTATAACTTTACATGAGCAGAAATATCCATCCATGTAGACTTTGTCTTGAAAGTTTCAGTGATTCTATCTTAAGAAATAACAGAGGTACATGCTTTTAAGTTGTTATATGGTGTCTGATACGAGAACACCATTTAAAAAAGTTGGTAATCTTCTTGAGACTGTAAAAAGGCATTACTTTAAATACATACGAGATTACCATATACATGTATTTACTTTATGACTAATTACTTCTGCAATTTGAAAGAAAGTGTTGCTTAAAGCTTTATTTCTATAGCAACACAATTTTTCCAACCTGGGATAAACACACCACAACCTTTTTTAGCTCACCTGAGCCGAAGGCTCAAGGTGAGCTATTGTGATCGGTCAATGTCCGTCGTGCGTCGTGTGTCGTGCGTCGTGCGTTGTGCGTCGTGCGTCGTGCGTCTGTCAACAATTTACTTAAATGACATCTCCTCCTAAACCAGTGAATGGATTTTGGTATAATTTCACAGGAATGTTGCTTGAGTGACCCTCTTTCAAAATTACCTAAATCGTTCCGCTCCGTTAAACAAAATGGCCGCCAGAACTAAAAATAGAAAAACCTTTAAATGACATCTCTTCCTAGGCAAATGGCCCGATTTGAAAATAATTTCACAGGAATGTTCCTTGAGTGACCCTCTTTCAAAATTGCCTAAATCGTTCCGCTCCGTTAAACAAAATGGCCGCCAGAGCTAAAAATAGAAAAACCTTTAAATGACATCTTCTTCTAGGCAAATGGCTCGATTTGAAAATAACTTCACAGGAATGTTCCTTGAGTGACCCTCTTTCAAAATTGCCTAAATCGTTCCGCTCTGTTAAACAAAATGGCCGACAGAGCTAAAAATAGAAAAACCTTTAAATGACATCTCCTCCTAGGCAAATGGCCCAATTTGAAAATAATTTCACAGGAACGTTCCTTGAGTGAGCCTCGTTCAAAATTGCCTTAATCATTCTGCTCCGTTAAACAAAATGGCCGCCAGAGCCAAAAATAGAAAAACCTTTAAATGACATCTCCTCCTAGGCAAATGGCCCGATTTGAAAATAATTTCACAGGAATGTTGCTTGAGTCACCCTCTTTCAAAATTACCTAAATCGTTCCGCTCCGTTAAACAAAATGGCCGCCAGAGCTAAAAATAGAAAAACCTTTAAATGACATCTCTTCCTAGGCAAATGGCCCGATTTGAAAATAATTTCACAGGAACGTTCCTTGAGTGACCCTCTTTCAAAATTGCCTAAATCGTTCCGCTCTGTTAAAAAAAATGGCCGCCAGAGCTAAAAATAGAAAAACCTTTAAATGACATCTTCTTCTAGGCAAATGGCTCGATTTGAAAATAACTTCACAGGAATGTTCCTTGAGTAATCCCTCTTTCAAAATTGCCTAAATCGTTCCGCTCAGTTAAACAAAATGGCCACCAGAGCTAAAAATAGAAAACCTTTAAACGACATCTCCTCCTAGGCAAATGGCCCAATTTGAAAATAATTTCACAGGAACGTTCCTTGAGTGAGCCTCTTTCAAAATTGCCTTAATCATTCTGCTCCGTTAAACAAAATGGCTGCCAGAGCTAAAAATAGAAAAACCTTTAAATGACATCTCCTCCTAGGCAAATGGCCTGATTTGAAAATAATTTCACAGGAATGTTGCTTGAGTGACCCTCTTTCAAAATTACCTAAATCGTTCCGCTCTGTTAAACAAAATGGCCGCCAGAGCTAAAAATAGAAAAACCTTTAATTGACATCTCTTCCTAGGCAAATGGCCCGAATTGAAAATAATTTCACAGGAACGTTCCTTGACTGACCCTCTTTCAAAATTGCCTAAATCGTTCCACTCCGTTAAACAAAATGGCCACCAGAGCTAAAAATAGAAAAACCTTTAAATGACATCTTCTTCTAGGCAAATGGCTCGATTTGAAAATAACTTCACAGGAATGTTCCTTGAGTGACCCTCTTTCAAAATTGCCTAAATCGTTCCGCTCCGTTAAACAAAATGGCCACCAGAGCTAAAAATAGAAACACCTTTAAATGACATCTCCTCCTAGGCAAATGGCCCAATTTGAAAATAATTTCACAGGAACGTTCCTTGAGTGAGCCTCTTTCAAAATTGCCTTAATCATTCTGCTCCGTTAAACAAAATGGCCGCCAGAGCCAAAAATAGAAAAACCTTTAAATGACATCTCCTCCTTGGCAAATGGCCCGATTTGAAAATAATTTCCCAGGAATGTTGCTTGAGTGACCCTCTTTCAAAATTACCTAAATCGTTCCGCTCCGTTAAACAAAATGGCCGCAAGAGCTAAAAATAGAAAAACCTTTAAATGACATCTCTTCCTAGGCAAATGGCCCGATTTGAAAATAATTTCACAGGATCGTTCTTTGAGTGACCCTCTTTCAAAATTGCCTAAATCGTTCCGCTCCGTTAAACAAAATGGCCGCCAGAGCTAAAAATAGAAAAACCTTTAAATGACATCTTCTTCTAGGCAAATGGCTCGATTTGAAAATAACTTCACAGGAATGTTCCTTGAGTGACCCTCTTTCAAAATTGCCTAAATTGTTCTGCTGCATTAAACAAAATGGCCGCCAGAGTTAAAAATAGACAAACCTTTAAATGACATCTCCTCCTAGGCAAATGGCCCAATTTGAAAATAATTTCACAGGAATGTTCCTTGAGTGAGCCTCTTTCAAAATTGCCTAAATGGTTCTGCTCCGTTAAACAAAATGGCCGCCAGAGCCAAAAATAGAAAAACCTTTAAATGACATCTCCTCCTAGGCAAATGGCCCGATATGAAAATAATTTCACAGGAATGTTGCTTGAGTGACTCTCTTTCAAAATTGCCTAAATCGTTCCGCTCTGTTAAACAAAATGGCCACCAGAGATAAAAATAGAAAAACCTTCAAATGACATCTCCTCCTATGCAAATGGCCCGATTTGAAAATAACTTCACAGGAATGTTCCTTGAGTGACCCTCTTTCAAAATTGCCTAAATTGTTCCACTCTGTTAAACAAAATGGCCACCAGAGCTAAAAATAGAAAAACATTTAAATGAAATCTCCTCCAAGGCAAATGGCACGATTAGGAAATAATTTCACAGGAACGGTGGTCGAGTGACCCTTTTTCAAAATTGTCTAAATCATTTCGCTCGTTAAACAAAATGGCTACCAGAGCTAAATATAGAAAAACCTTTAATTGACATCTTCTCCTAGGCAAAGAGCCTGATTTGAAAATAATTTCACAGGAATGTTCCTTGAGTGACCCTCTTTCAAAATTGCCTAAACTGTTCCGCTCTGTTAAACAAAATGGACACCAGAGCTAAAAATAGAAAAACCTTCAAATTCCACTACAAAGAAAAATAACCTCCAAAGAAAAATCTTTGGTCCACATCTCCTTAAAGCAGTGAATCGTTCAATTCCATGAGCTTTGAAACATCTTGGATTCAGGTGAGCGATTCAGGGCCATCATGGCCCTCTTGTATAACACTACTAATGGGGTCCAATGCAAAAACGGTTTTAGATAAACAGCTGTGTTATAGCCAAACAAAAATGTATAGATTATTTAGAAAAACCAGTGCTTCAAGTGAAGTGCACGACCCGCCGGATGCTTTTAGCTGTATGAGTGTTACCATATATGGGTATGGCGGCCATTTTGGTCATGTGACCTGGACCTAAAACGGTTCCCCCAATAAATGCGCCTTGTCGTAAGGAGCAAAAATATATCTTATACTTTAGTACTGCATTCTGAATCGTTTGCAGGATAAAATGCATTCTCACTTTTCCAATACAAAAGCATAGGTGTCAAAGTTTGACCTAGGCACAAAGAAGGTCAAGGTCAACCCAGGGTCACCATTTAAGCAATTTATGATGGGCCTACGTCTCAGATACTATTTATCAAGTTTCGTGGAAATCTGCCAAGTGGTTCTGGAGAAGACTATTTTTGAAGGGTTTTTACCATATATGGCTTGGCGGCCATTTTGGTCATGTGACCTGGACCCCATGAGCAAATTTTGGTTTCCCTATCCCATAGAGGCTCCATATGAAATTTGATTTCAATCAGCCCAACGGTTTCCGAGGAGAAGCAGTTCGAAAATTTTCAGATTTTTCGCCTTGGCGAGGCTATACTAAATGGAATGTAATATTTCGCAAGTTCATTGGTTAGATCTCATTGGTATCTATCAGTGTGCCAAAAATTGTTTAAATATTCCAAGCGGTTAAGTCACTATCACCCGTTTTCACAAACGGGTGATACGGACGGACAGACAGACAGACCATATATGGCTTGGCGGCCATTTTGGTCATGTGACCTGGACCCCATGAGCAAATTTTGGTTTCCCCCATCCCATAGAGGCTCCATATGAAATTTGACTTCAATCGGCCCAACGGTTTCCGAGGAGAAGCAGTTCGAAAATTTTTACATTTTTCGCCTTCGCGAGGCTATACTAAATGGAATGTAATATTTCGCAAGTTCATTGGTTAGATCTCATTGATATCTATCAGTATGCCAAAAATTGTTTAAATATTCCAAGCGTTAAGTCACTATCACCAATTTTCACAAACGGGTTACGGACGGACAGACAGACTGACAGAATGACCGAATGACCGAATGACACGGTGATTTTAGGGCACTCTTAGAAATAAACTGACTTCAGTTGGTTGCTTTTTCTGCGGGTCGTGCAATTTAAGGTCATTTTTCTATGTAATCTATGCATTTTTGGGATCCATCTTCCAACAGATTTATGTCCAAAATTGTGTTATAATGAAGCATGTTATAATGAGGTTGCTGTGTATGTAACAGTAGCAGGTTGTCATGGCAACAGTCACATGACAGCAAGGAATTTAACTTTAGTCCTTAAATTTTTTTCTTCTCCATTTTCAGACCGACCAGAAGGAATATTTTATAACCAGTATAGATCTGAAGCTGTCAGTTTCAGCTGTCAATCAGTGGTTTGGAACCAGTTACAGATGAGGACAAACCAAGGCCCAGTTGTTCAAAGCACCGTTTACATAATACTATATACCGGCCCCGATCTATAGCTCAGTTGGTAGAGTATCCACTCCGGGGAACGGGAGGTCACGGGTTCGATCCCGGGCGGCGACATACCAAAGTCGTTAAGAATGGTACTAGCTGCTCCTTGCTTGGCACTCAGATTTATGGGGTAGAGCTAGGACTGGTCGACCCATTGTCAGGATAATGTGACTGAGTGTGGTATCATGTAATGTGTCTGGGACATGATACTTCAGTGAGGCAGCACTATAAAAGTGAGCATTGAGCTCCCTGTCGAAACCAGACACCGTCGTGATATGACTGAAAAATTGTTGAAAGAGACGTTAAACCCGAATTCACACACACACACACACACACACACACACACACACACACACACACACACACACACACACACACACACACATAATACTATAATGATCTAAGTATTGTGGGGTGGGGACAAATTGGCTTGAGCAAACAGTGCAGACCCTGATCAGACTGCTCCTTCATGCTCCTGAAGGAGCAGTCTGATCAGGATCTACACTGTTGGCCATTCTGTCTACACATTTTGGACTCATTGCTGGATCGTGAAACAAATTTGTTAAAATTTTAGGAGAATAACAGCAAGTTCTAAAGGTGTCTGAATTTTTTTGGATTTTTACTGTAGACACATTAGTGATGAAAACACTAAAATTAATCTTTTAGCTAGTGCAATATTTAATGCATTAGTACATATTTTTGTTGAAAAAAGTGGGTTACTTTTGCGCTCAAAAATTACTCCCAATATTTCAGAAATATTGTATATACTGTATTAATACTTCAGCAGACGTCATTTTCAAAGTATTTTTCTCTTATTTAAGCAAGAATAAGGCTAGACATAACAATTAAGTTTATCATCTGTGATCAGGGCTTTAGATAATTTTATTTTTCAAAGAGTACAGTAATCATCATTTTTTTAGAAAAGGAGTAATGAGAAATTTTAAAGAGTACTAATAAATAAACAAAAAAAAAAAACACAAAAAAAAAAAAAACAACTTTATTTTGCAACCTCGGCACAATGTTTTATGGACTGATTTTTTGGTCAGCTTACTGTTTATTTTCTTATAGATAAACCAAAATACGCTCTCGAAAAATATTTAAAACGTAATGCTTATTTGATTTTCGTACCTGATACCCATCAGATTTGAAGAAAAGGAGTATCCTCCTGAATATTTTCGTAATTTACGCGGTACACAGCCTTATCTAAAGCCCTGTGTGATGATTAACATGATTAACATGAAATGTCTGACAAATATTGAAAAAAAAAAAAGATTTCCCTCTGCTACAGAATTTTCTGCAGTGCATGAATGGTTAAATTTAAATGTTACTTTAACAACTGACTTTAAGGGGAATGAATGCACGTTCAGGGGAGGCAACTCCTGCAAAAGTATTTTTGTCTCCCATGTCAATAGGGGTCAACACTTAAAGGAAAGAATTCTTTCCTTTAATAGTAGACCCCTTTTTTCAGTGGGACAGAGCTTATAGAAAAGTGAACAGGAAGTCCCGAAAGTTGTCTTCCTTTGCAAAACGGTGGCAAGAATCTACCAGGTTTTCCCATTTCCTTCAAATTTGTTTGCTTTGAACAGCTGGGCCCAGAAGGAAATTTCATAACCAGTGTAGCTCTCAAACTGTCGGTGTCAGCTTTTATTCAGAGGCATGAAACCAGCTACAGATAAGAAATCTTAGGAGATGTAGTGGTTAATCCCCGTGGCCTGGCAACCCATTGGCTTAAAGTTTGATAACAGTCTTCCTCTTAATAAACAATGATCCCATCCTCACATGACCTTATTGTTGATGGAATGTAAATATGTTGGCCATTGTTCTTGCCTGAAGAAGTAGGAACTGCATCTTAAGGGGAATGTGTAGACCATCAAGGGAGGCAACTGTTTCAAATATATTTTTTGTCTCCCTTATTAATAAGGGTCTATTGTTAACCCTTCTCTTGCTGAATGTTCAGTTTAGCCACACCCATTTCTGACTTTTAACCAATCAAATTACTTGATATAAATTATTGCTACAACTTCATAAACTGAATGCCAAACAGTGCAGATCCTGATCAGATGGCTTCTTCAGAAGCCATCTGATCTGGATCTACACTGTTTCCAAAGATAGGGGTTGTCGTGAACAGCATGAGAAGAGTTAAAGGAAAGAATTTGCTCCTGAGGAGCAAATTCTTTCCTTTAACAGTGGACCCCTTTTTCAGAGGGAAGAATATATGTTAGTTCCAGTGCTGGTGAACACTATTAAATTTGGAGACCGGCCACTTGGCTGTTTTGTCTTATGATTATGCTGTTAATGGAAATATATACATGTGAAATATTTTCACCATTTTCACTTCTTCCTGATTGCTTTCCTGTAAACACAGTGCTACTGAAAAAGGAATCAATACTTAAAGGACAAATGAGAATAGTCTATCCTTCAAGAGTGGATCCCTGTTGACACAAGAGAAAGAGTTGCCTCCTCTGAAGTTGAATTAATTCCACTTAATTTAATTGATTTTGATATTCTAAAATAAAAATGTTTATCATATGACGTCGCGTCTGAGAATGTAATAATGGCATGTATTAAATTTAGTCATCCACTACTGGATTAAAAATGCAAATTAGTGAGATACACCCCATAATGTGACACGTACGACATCACTGATGACGTTGCGTTTACACATGGCAAAAAAATATTGACATTTTTGTTATCAAAAATTGTGAATAAAATGTGCTTTAAATGTGATATGATAAATAGAATATTGCATTCGTGATCATGTATTATTAAATTTATTAAACATGTTGAGGAAAAGAGATAAAATGCTTGGCAAAGCCTCATATTTTATCCCTTTTCCTCAACTTGCATAATAAATTAAATAATACATGATCACTCATGTAAGATCCTCTAACAGATAAGATTGGCAGGGCAGGGCAGTTCAGGCATTGTTGATATTTGTCAAATTCCTGGAGTCCATACGCAAATAGTAGAGTGCCTTTCACATGCTTTTTGCAAATGGACCGAATTCCCATAAACACCATAGCTTTGATTTTGTTTACAGGATGAAATCATTCATACCATTGGGTGGCTTTGTTTACCTTTCTGTTAATAGATATTCCAAAATCAGGTGCAAATGATAGCTCCCCCCTACCAATCTTATCTGTGACTTTACTCGTATACTATATCTTCTAAATAAACAAAAAATAAATTATATCAATGGGAACTGATTCACCTTCAGGGGAGGCAAATCTTCCGAAAATGCTTTCTCTGTGGAGGTCGACTCATAAAGGAAAGGAGAAATTCTTTCCTTTGAGAGGAGACAACTCTTTTTTCAAAAACATTTTTGTCTGTTGTTTCAATAGGGGTCGTCTATTTCTGCTTTGTCTGTAATGTACCTTTTTTGGGGTGGGGAGGACTGTTTTTTTTTTTGGCAAGCAGATAGAAAGACAAGTTGTCTCTCATGGAAAAGAATGGCTAAAACACTCTGAGTACCGTGAAAATCCTAAAAATTCGGACACCTTGAGGACTTGCTGTAATTCTAAATTTTTGACAAATTTGTTTCATGATCCAACAAGGAGTCCAAAAGGTACAGACGGAATGGCAAACAGTGTAGACCCTGATCAGACTGCTTTTTCAGGAGCAGTCTGACCTGGTACTTCACTGTTTGCTTAGGCCTATCTTTGCCAGTTGCATTCAACACCCTTAATAAATTTTGTTGTTTTTTTGTTGTTGTTTTTTTTACTTTGTTTATGTTTACACATTTATTTATGTTGTTTATTGCTTGTTATCAACAAGATACTGTGATATTAAGAGGGTTTACTTTGTTTTCATTTAGAGAACTCCTTCTACATGAACTGTTCCTTCATCAGGGGTTCAGTCAGATTTGTGTCTGACTGGTGATATTGAGGTCCTGGGTTCAGTACATGCCACCCGAAATCTTTCGTGCATCATTATCTTCCTTTCACTGCATCAAGAAGAGCAGTGGTGGAAGAATGTGCTCTGTATTATGTATAAGCCTACCGTGGAAAAGTGTGGTCAGGTAAACTGACCTGCAAATGACTTAATTAGTGTTGACTGGGCTGTATAACTCCAAACAAATATGATAATTCTGATGTCAGTTTGTGTTTAGATCTCCTGATGTTGCCATAATTCATCGGGTTGCAGTTGTTCAAAGTATGGTTAGCTTAACTAACATGTCAGTGGCCACAATGTTAAATGTTCTAGCAAGAACAATATTAAGTACTTATTTTTGCTTGAAAAATGTATTATTTTTTTTTGCTCTCCTGTCTTGTAGTGATGAGATGAGCTTTTGGGATCACTTTTTGTCTGTGGTGCGTGCGTTCATGTGTAAACTTTTTCTTCAAACGGCATCTCCTCCTAAACCAGTGAATAGATTTTGATATAATATCACAGGAATGTTCCTTAGATGACCCGCTTTCAAAATTGCCTAAATCTTTCCTCTCCGTTAAACAAAATGGCCGCAAGAGCTAAAAATAGAAAAACCTTTAAAAGACATCTCCTCCTAGGCAAATGGCCCTATTTGAAAATAATTTCACAGGAATGTTCCTTGAGTCACTCTTTCAAAATTGCCGAAATCGTTCCGCTCCGTTAAACAAAATGGCCACCAGAGCTAAAAATAGATAAACCTTTTAATGACATCTCCTCCTAGGCAAATGGCCCGATTTGAAAAGAATTTCACAGGAATGTTCCTAGAGTGACCCTCTTTCAAAATTGCCTAAATCATTCTGCTCCGTTAAACAAAATGTCCGCCAGAGCTAAAAATAGAAAAACCTTTCAATGACATCTCCTCCTTGGCAAATGGCGATTTGAAAATAATTTCACAGGAATGTTCCTTGAGTGACCCTCTTTCAAAATTGTCTAAATCATTCTGCTCCGTCAAACAAAATGGCCACCAGAGCTAAAAATAGAAAAACCTTTCAATGACATCTCCTCCTAGGCAAATGGTCCAATTTGAAAATAATTTCACAGGAATGTTCCTTGAGTGACCCTCTTTCAAAATTGCCTAAATTGTTACGCTCTGTTTAATAAAATGGCTGCCAGAGCTAAAAATAGAAAAACCTTTAAATGACATCTCCTCCTAGGCAAATGGCCCGATTTGATAATAATTTCACAGGAATGTTCCTTGAGTGACCCTCTTTCAAAATTGTTTAAATCGTTCCACTCTGTTAAATAAAATTGCCGCCAGAGCTAAAAATAGAAAAACCTTTCCTAGGCAAATGGCCTGATTTGAAAATAATTTCGCAGGAATGTTACTTGAGTGACCCTCTTTCAAAATTGCCTAAAATGGTTCTGCTTAGTTAAACAAAATGGCCACCAGAGCTAAAAATAGAAAAACCTTTAAATGACATTTCCTCCTAGGCAAATGGCCTGATTTGAAAAGAATTTCACAGGAATGTTCCTAAAGTGACCCTCTTTCAAAATTGCCTAAATCTTTCTGCTCCTTATAACAAAATGGCCACCAGAGCTAAAAATAGAAAAACCTTTCAATGACATCTCCTCCTAGGCAAATGGCCCAATTTGAAAATTATTTCACAGGAATGTTCCTTGAGTGACCCTCTTTCAAAATTGCCTAAATCCTTACGCTCTGTTAAATAAAATGGCTGCCAGAGCTAAAAATAGAAAAACCTTTAAATGCCATCTCCTCGTAGGCAAATGGCCCGATTAGAAAAGAATTTCACAGGAATGTTCCTTGAGTGATCCTCTTTCAAAATTGCCAAAATTGTTCTGCTCCGTTAAAAAAAATGGCCACCAGAGCTAAAAATAGAAAAACCTTTAAACGACATCTCCTCCTAGGCAAATGGCCTGATTTGAAAAAAAATTCACAGGAATGTTCCTTGAGTGACCCTCTTTCAAAATTGCCTAAATGGTTCTGCTTAGTTAAACAAAATGGCCACCAGAGCTAAAAATAGAAAAACCTTTAAATGACATCTCCTCCTAGGCAAATTGCCCTATTTAAAAATAATTTCACAGGAATGTTCGTTGAGTAACCCTCTTTCAAAATTGCCTAAATCGTTCCATTCTGTTAAACAAAATGGCCACCAGAGCTAAAAATAGAAAAACCTTTAAATTACATTTCCTCCTAGGCAAATGGCCCCGATTTGAAAATAATTTCCCAGGAATGTTCCTTGAGTGACCCTCTTTCAAAATTGCCTAAACTGTTCTGCTCTGTTAAACAAAATGGACACCAGAGCTAAAAATAGAAAAACCTTCAAATTCCACTACAATCATTGAATGAAATATAGCTTCCAAAGATAAAAGTCTTTGGTCCACATCTCCTTAAAGCTGTGAATCCTTCATTTCCATAAGCTTTGAAACATCTTGGATTCAGGTGAGCGATTATGGCCATCATGGCCCTCTTGTTTTGCAAAGTTACTCACAGTTTTTCAGTAAAATATTAGCATATCTGCCATATTAAATAATGTTTTTATTTTGAATTGATGTTTAACGTCCCCGTCAACACTATTTATACCCCCGCAAAAGAAGTATACTGTTTTCATGTTGTCTGTCTGTCCGTCCGTAACACTTTGGTTTTCCCTGCATATCTTAATAGTTTACAGAATCTTCTCATTTTTTGCATAAATGTTGATATTGATGAGATGCTATTGCTACATGAAAATAAAGGTCCTGTGATCAATACTGTTAAAGTTATTCCCCTTTGTAATTCTTGAAAACTTGTCCGTGACACTTTTCACTTTCCTGTATATCTTGCTTTAATAATTTTAATTACTTTTGTATTTATTGTTCTACATTAATTAAACTTATATCACACTTGGTGCCTGAGGTAAGGAATCTGTTGTAGTAAAATATTTATCAAGGGCCCATAACTCTTGGGAGTTATGTCCCTAGATAGGTTTTCATTTAACATAGCCATTTTTAGCTCACCTGAGCTGAAGGCTCACAAGGTGAGCTTATAGTATAGGTAGGCATCCGGCGTTCGTCCGTCATCCGTCCGTCGTCCACACCTTTGAACTTGAATATCTAAGTGACTAGCTGGCCAAACTCAATCAAATTTTATGTGCAGTATCACTGGATTGTGGGATTGACTGCATCAGGTTTTGGACCAGTTTTGATCAGAACTGTGGTTGCCATGGAAACAAAAAGGTTCCATAGACTTATAATGGGGAAAACTATGTCTCCACTCTTTCTCTGCCATTTCTGATCCGATCTTCATCAAACTTGCAGATAACCAGGAGGGGCTTACAGTCTACGTTGAGTTCGAATTTGGGCTGCACTGGACAAACAGCTTTGAAGTTATCTGCTCTTGAGCATAAATATAAGTGAAAAATGGTGTCTCCAGCTTTTCTCAGCCATTAATGATCTGATCTTTTTGTAACTTAACATAAACAAGGACAAGCATTAAATCTTGGACGTGTTCAAATTTGGTTTGAATCTGACCAGCGGTTTTCCAGTTACATCCCCTTGAGCGTGAAAAATTTTCCCATAGACTTATAATGGGGAAACCGAAATCTCCACTTTTTCTCTGCCATTTTTGGTCTGATCTTCATCAAACTTGCAGATAACCAGAAGGGGCTTACAGTCTACGTCGATTTCGAATTTGGGCTGCACGGGACAAACAGTTTCTGAGTTACCTGCCCTTGAGCATAAATGTAAGTGAAAAATGGTGTCTCCAGCTTTTCTCAGCTGTTTTTGATTGGATCATTTTGTTACTTTTCATAAGGATCATTTTGTTACTTTGCATAAACGAGGACAAGCATAAAATCTTGGACAAGTTCGAATTTGGTTTGAATCTGACCAGCGGTTTTCCAGTTACACCCCCTTGAGCGCGAATAATTTTCCCATAGACTTATAATAGGGAAAATGACGTCTCCACTTTTTCTCAGCTAGTTCTGATCTGATCTTCATCAAACTTGCAGATAACCAGGAGGGGCTTACAGTCTACAGCGAGTTCAAATTTGGGCTGCACAGGACAAACAGCTTCTGAATTACCTGCCCTTGAGCATAAATGTAAGTTAAAAATGGTGTCTCCGGCTTTTCTCAGCTGTTTTTGATTGGATCATTTTGTAACTTTTGGTAAAGAGGACAAGCATAAAATCTCAAGCAAGTTCGAAGTTGACTTGAATCTGACCAGTGGTTTTCCAGTTACATCTCCTTGAGTGTGAAAGATTTTCCCATAGACTTATAATGGGAAAACGACGTCTCCAGCTTTTCTCCACCATTTCAAATCAGATCTTCATCAAACTTGCAGATAAACAGGAGGGGCATACAGTCTATGTTGAGTTTGAATTTGGGCCACACAGGTCAAATGACTTCTGAGTTACCTGCCCTTGAGCATAAATATTAACGAAAAATGGTGTATCCAGCTTTCCGCAACTGTTTTTGATCTGATCTTTTTGTTACTTTAGATAAACGAGGATAAGCATAAAATCTCTAATGAGTTCGATTTTGGCTTGAATCTGACCACCGGATTTCCAGTTACATCCCCTTGAGGGTGAAAAACTTTCCCGTAGACTTACAATGGGAAAACAATGTCTCCAACTTTGCCTGGCTATTTCTAACCTGACCTTCATCAAACTTCCAGATAACCAGAAGGAGCTTACAGTCTATGTTTAGTTCGAATTTTGGCCGCATGAGACAAAAGGCTTTCGAATTACCTGCCCTTGAGCATAAATATCAGTGAAAAATAGTGTCTCCACCTTTTCTCAGCCGTTTCAAATTTGATCTTTTTGAAACTTTCAGTAAACGAGAACAAGCATAAAACCTCAGATGAGTTTGAATTTGGCTTGAATCTGAGACCCGATTTTGGGGTTACAGCCCTTCGTGCACAAACAATTTTCCCATAGACATCAAACTTGCAGATAACCAGGAGGGACATAAGTCTACATAGAGTTGAATTTTGGCTGCATGAGACAAACAACTTTGGAGTTACCTGCCTTTGAGCATAAATATTAGTGAAAAATGATGTCTCAACCTTTTTGATCTCATCTTTTTGAAACTTATAGCAAATGAGGACAAGCATCGAATTAGGCTTGAATCTGACATTCAGTTTTGCATGTACAATCCCTAGAGCCTGAAAAATTTCCCATAGACTTATAATGGAAAAAACAACATCTCCAACTTTCTCTACAATTTCTGAACTGATCTTAATTAGTCTTGCAGAGAACCAGGAGGGACATGCAGTCTATGCTGAGTTCGAATTTGTGCGACATGGGACAAAGGGCTTTGGAGTTACCTGCCCTTGAGCATAAATAATATTAATGAAAATTGTTGTCTCCACTTTTTCTCAGCCATTTTTGCTCTGATATTTTTGAAACTTTCAGTAAACAAAGATAAGCATAAACCTCAGATGAGTTCTAATTTGGCTTGAATCTGACATTCCGTTTTGCAGTTACAGTTCCTAGAGCCTGGAAAATTCTCCCATAGACTTACAGTGGAAAAACAATGTCTCCAACTTTTTTCCACCATTTCTGATCTGATCTTCATCAAACTTACAGATAGCCAGGAGGGGCATACAATCTTAAATGTTGAGTTAGAATTTTGGCAGCTTTGGAGTTAACTGCTCTTGAGCATAAATATTCGTGAAAAATGGTGTTTCCATTTTAAGCTCACCTGAGCCGAAGGCTCACAAAGTGAGCTTATAGTAAAGTCCATCCGTCGTCTGTCCGATGTCCACACCTTTGAACGTTAATATCTAAGTGACCAGTTGGCCAATCTCCATCAAATTTTATGTGCAGCATCACTGGGTTGGGGGATTAACTGCATTAGGTTTTGGACCAGTTTTGATCCGAACTGTGGTTGCCATGGAAACAAAAAGGTTCCATAGACTTATAATGGGGAAAACTATGTCTCCACTCTTTCTCTGCCATTTCTGATCCGATCTTCATCAAACTTGCAGATAACCAGGAGGGGCTTACAGTCTACGTAGAGTTCGAATTTGGGCTGCACTGGACAAACAGCTTTGAAGTTATCTGCTCTTGAGCATAAATATAAGTGAAAAATGGTGTCTCCAGCTTTTCTCAGCCGTTAATGATCTGATCTTTTTGTCACTTAACATAAACGAGGACAAGCATAAAATCTCGGACGAGTTCGAATTTGGTTTGAATCTGACCAGCGGTTTTCCAGTTACATCCCCTTGAGCGTGAAAAATTTTCCCATAGACTTATAATGGGGAAACCGAAATCTCCACTTTCTCTCTGCCATTTTTGATCTGATCTTCATCAAACTTGCAGATAACCAGAAGGGGCTTACAGTCTACGTCGAGTTCGAATTTGGGCTGCACGGGACAAACAGTTTCTGAGTTACCTGCCCTTGAGCATAAATGTAAGTGAAAAATGGTGTCTCCAGCTTTTCTCAGCTGTTTTTGATTGGATCATTTTGTTACTTTTCATAAGGATCATTTTGTTACTTTGCATAAACGAGGACAAGCATAAAATCTTGGACGAGTTCGAATTTGGTTTGAATCTGACCAGCGGTTTTCCAGTTACACCCCCTTGAGCGCGAATAATTTTCCCATAGACTTATAATAGGGAAAATGACGTCTCCACTTTTTCTCAGCTAGTTCTGATCTGATCTTCATCAAACTTGCAGATAACCAGGAGGGGCTTACAGTCTACAGCGAGTTCAAATTTGGGCTGCACAGGACAAACAGCTTCTGAATTACCTGCCCTTGAGCATAAATGTAAGTTAAAAATGGTGTCTCCGGCTTTTCTCAGCTGTTTTTGATTGGATCATTTTGTAACTTTTGGTAAAGAGGACAAGCATAAAATCTCAAGCAAGTTCGAAGTTGACTTGAATCTGACCAGTGGTTTTCCAGTTACATCTCCTTGAGTGTGAAAGATTTTCCCATAGACTTATAATGGGAAAACGACGTCTCCAGCTTTTCTCCACCATTTCAAATCAGATCTTCATCAAACTTGCAGATAAACAGGAGGGGCATACAGTCTATGTTGAGTTTGAATTTGGGCCACACAGGTCAAATGACTTCTGAGTTACCTGCCCTTGAGCATAAATATTAACGAAAAATGGTGTATCCAGCTTTCCGCAACTGTTTTTGATCTGATCTTTTTGTTACTTTAGATAAACGAGGATAAGCATAAAATCTCTAATGAGTTCGATTTTGGCTTGAATCTGACCACCGGATTTCCAGTTACATCCCCTTGAGGGTGAAAAACTTTCCCGTAGACTTACAATGGGAAAACAATGTCTCCAACTTTGCCTGGCTATTTCTAACCTGACCTTCATCAAACTTCCAGATAACCAGAAGGAGCTTACAGTCTATGTTTAGTTCGAATTTTGGCCGCATGAGACAAAAGGCTTTCGAATTACCTGCCCTTGAGCATAAATATCAGTGAAAAATAGTGTCTCCACCTTTTCTCAGCCGTTTCAAATTTGATCTTTTTGAAACTTTCAGTAAACGAGAACAAGCATAAAACCTCAGATGAGTTTGAATTTGGCTTGAATCTGAGACCCGATTTTGCGGTTACAGCCCTTCGTGCACAAACAATTTTCCCATAGACATCAAACTTGCAGATAACCAGGAGGGACATAAGTCTACATAGAGTTGAATTTTGGCTGCATGAGACAAACAACTTTGGAGTTACCTGCCTTTGAGCATAAATATTAGTGAAAAATGATGTCTCAACCTTTTTGATCTCATCTTTTTGAAACTTATAGCAAATGAGGACAAGCATCGAATTAGGCTTGAATCTGACATTCAGTTTTGCATGTACAATCCCTAGAGCCTGAAAAATTTCCCATAGACTTATAATGGAAAAAACAACATCTCCAACTTTCTCTACAATTTCTGAACTGATCTTAATTAGTCTTGCAGAGAACCAGGAGGGACATGCAGTCTATGCTGAGTTCGAATTTGTGCGACATGGGACAAAGGGCTTTGGAGTTACCTGCCCTTGAGCATAAATAATATTAATGAAAATTGTTGTCTCCACTTTTTCTCAGCCATTTTTGCTCTGATATTTTTGAAACTTTCAGTAAACAAAGATAAGCATAAACCTCAGATGAGTTCTAATTTGGCTTGAATCTGACATTCCGTTTTGCAGTTACAGTTCCTAGAGCCTGGAAAATTCTCCCATAGACTTACAGTGGAAAAACAATGTCTCCAACTTTTTTCCACCATTTCTGATCTGATCTTCATCAAACTTACAGATAGCCAGGAGGGGCATACAATCTTAAATGTTGAGTTAGAATTTTGGCAGCTTTGGAGTTAACTGCTCTTGAGCATAAATATTCGTGAAAAATGGTGTTTCCATTTTAAGCTCACCTGAGCCGAAGGCTCACAAAGTGAGCTTATAGTAAAGTCCATCCGTCGTCTGTCCGATGTCCACACCTTTGAACGTTAATATCTAAGTGACCAGTTGGCCAATCTCCATCAAATTTTATGTGCAGCATCACTGGGTTGGGGGATTAACTGCATTAGGTTTTGGACCAGTTTTGATCCGAACTGTGGTTGCCATGGAAACAAAAAGGTTCCATAGACTTATAATGGGGAAAACTATGTCTCCACTCTTTCTCTGCCATTTCTGATCCGATCTTCATCAAACTTGCAGATAACCAGGAGGGGCTTACAGTCTACGTAGAGTTCGAATTTGGGCTGCACTGGACAAACAGCTTTGAAGTTATCTGCTCTTGAGCATAAATATAAGTGAAAAATGGTGTCTCCAGCTTTTCTCAGCCGTTAATGATCTGATCTTTTTGTCACTTAACATAAACGAGGACAAGCATAAAATCTCGGACGAGTTCGAATTTGGTTTGAATTTGACCAGCGGTTTTCCAGTTACATCCCCTTGAGCGTGAAAAATTTTCCCATAGACTTATAATGGGGAAACCGAAATCTCCACTTTCTCTCTGCCATTTTTGATCTGATCTTCATCAAACTTGCAGATAACCAGAAGGGGCTTACAGTCTACGTCGAGTTCGAATTTGGGCTGCACGGGACAAACAGTTTCTGAGTTACCTGCCCTTGAGCATAAATGTAAGTGAAAAATGGTGTCTCCAGCTTTTCTCAGCTGTTTTTGATTGGATCATTTTGTTACTTTTCATAAGGATCATTTTGTTACTTTGCATAAACGAGGACAAGCATAAAATCTAGGACGAGTTCGAATTTGGTTTGAATCTGACCAGCGGTTTTCCAGTTACACCCCCTTGAGCGCGAATAATTTTCCCATAGACTTATAATAGGGAAAATAACGTCTCCACTTTTTCTCAGCTAGTTCTGATCTGATCTTCATCAAACTTGCAGATAACCAGGAGGGGCTTACAGTCTACAGCGAGTTCAAATTTGGGCTGCACAGGACAAACAGCTTCTGAATTACCTGCCCTTGAGCATAAATGTAAGTTAAAAATGGTGTCTCCGGCTTTTCTCAGCTGTTTTTGATTGGATCATTTTGTAACTTTTGGTAAAGAGGACAAGCATAAAATCTCAAGCAAGTTCGAAGTTGACTTGAATCTGACCAGTGGTTTTCCAGTTACATCTCCTTGAGTGTGAAAGATTTTCCCATAGACTTATAATGGGAAAACGACGTCTCCAGCTTTTCTCCACCATTTCAAATCAGATCTTCATCAAACTTGCAGATAAACAGGAGGGGCATACAGTCTATGTTGAGTTTGAATTTGGGCCACACAGGTCAAATGACTTCTGAGTTACCTGCCCTTGAGCATAAATATTAACGAAAAATGGTGTATCCAGCTTTCCGCAACTGTTTTTGATCTGATCTTTTTGTTACTTTAGATAAACAAGGATAAGCATAAAATCTCTAATGAGTTCGATTTTGGCTTGAATCTGACCACCGGATTTCCAGTTACATCCCCTTGAGGGTGAAAAACTTTCCCGTAGACTTACAATGGGAAAACAATGTCTCCAACTTTGCCTGGCTATTTCTAACCTGACCTTCATCAAACTTCCAGATAACCAGAAGGAGCTTACAGTCTATGTTTAGTTCGAATTTTGGCCGCATGAGACAAAAGGCTTTCGAATTACCTGCCCTTGAGCATAAATATCAGTGAAAAATAGTGTCTCCACCTTTTCTCAGCCGTTTCAAATTTGATCTTTTTGAAACTTTCAGTAAACGAGAACAAGCATAAAACCTCAGATGAGTTTGAATTTGGCTTGAATCTGAGACCCGATTTTGCGGTTACAGCCCTTCGTGCGCAAACAATTTTCCCATAGACATCAAACTTGCAGATAACCAGGAGGGACATAAGTCTACATAGAGTTGAATTTTGGCTGCATGAGACAAACAACTTTGTAGTTACCTGCCTTTGAGCATAAATATTAGTGAAAAATGATGTCTCAACCTTTTTGATCTCATCTTTTTGAAACTTATAGCAAATGAGGACAAGCATCGAATTAGGCTTGAATCTGACATTCAGTTTTGCATGTACAATCCCTAGAGCCTGAAAAATTTCCCATAGACTTATAATGGAAAAAACAACATCTCCAACTTTCTCTACAATTTCTGAACTGATCTTAATTAGTCTTGCAGAGAACCAGGAGGGACATGCAGTCTATGCTGAGTTCGAATTTGTGCGACATGGGACAAAGGGCTTTGGAGTTACCTGCCCTTGAGCATAAATAATATTAATGAAAATTGTTGTCTCCACTTTTTCTCAGCCATTTTTGCTCTGATATTTTTGAAACTTTCAGTAAACAAAGATAAGCATAAACCTCAGATGAGTTCTAATTTGGCTTGAATCTGACATTCCGTTTTGCAGTTACAGTTCCTAGAGCCTGGAAAATTCTCCCATAGACTTACAGTGGAAAAACAATGTCTCCAACTTTTTTCCACCATTTCTGATCTGATCTTCATCAAACTTACAGATAGCCAGGAGGGGCATACAATCTTAAATGTTGAGTTAGAATTTTGGCAGCTTTGGAGTTAACTGCTCTTGAGCATAAATATTCGTGAAAAATGGTGTTTCCATTTTTAGCTCACCTGAGCCGAAGGCTCACAAGGTGAGCTTATAGTAAAGTCCATCCGTCGTCTGTCCGATGTCCACACCTTTGAACGTTAATATCTAAGTGACCAGTTGGCCAATCTCCATCAAATTTTATGTGCAGCATCACTGGGTTGGGGGATTAACTGCATTAGGTTTTGGACCAGTTTTGATCAGAACTGTGGTTGCCATGGAAATAAAATGGTTCCATAGACTTATAATGGAGAAAGCGACGTCTCTACTTTTTCTCAGTCATTTCTCATCCAATCTTCATGAAACATGCAGGAGGGACTTACAGTCTATGCTGAGTTTGAATTTAGGTTGCACAGGGCAAACAGCTTTGGAGTTACCTGCCCTTGAGCATAAATATTAGTGAAAAAGGGTGTCTCCACCTTTTCTGAGCTGTTTTTGATTTGTTCTTTTTCAAACTTTCAGTAAACGAGGACAAGAGTTCGAATTTGGTTTGAATATGATAACCGGTTTTCTTGAGCGTGAAAAATTTTCCCATAGACTTACAATGGGAAAAATGACGTCTCCAGTTTCTGGCATGCCTGTTTAAGCATAGCGCAATATAGAGATAAAAATTTCCAGCCGTTCTTTCGTCCATATGTCAGGCCATACACACATTAAACAAGCTTGATCCTTAAGTATTTGGTCTAGTTCTCAGGTTAGCGATCGTTGCCAGTCGGGCTACTTGTTTGAAGTCTAATAATGTTAAAGTGTATAGGGACAGTTTTAGGGTGATCGTTTTGAAACTTAGCAGGTGTTTTCATATAGGTCTGAAGATGTGCATGTGGTTTTTTCTTACTCCTTTCACTTTTTTAACATAGCCATTTTCTCAAGTCTAATAATGTTAAAGTGTACAGGGAGTGGGTACCTTGTTGGCGCTACTCCTCTCACAGTTTTAGGGTGATCGTTTTGAAACTTTGATGGTGTTTTCATATAGGTCTGAAGATGTGCATGTGGTTTTTTCATACTCATAAAATTATTTCTTTCACTTTTTTCGTCTTTTTTAACTTAGCCATTTTTTTTAGGTTTAAAATGTTAAAGTGTATAGGGATTGGGTACCTTGTTAGCGCGAAGTTGAACAGATGCTTAAAACTCATCAAACAGATTTTGTGTTTCAATAATTTTGGGCCAAGTTGCCGGCTATGAGTTCAACTTCTTTTTAACATGTCTGCTCTTTTTTATTATTAGCTCACCTGTCACATAGTGACGAGGTGAGCTTTTGGGATCACTTTTTATCCGTCGTGCGTGTGTGCGTGAACTTTTTCTTCAAACAACAGCTCCTCCTAAACCACTGATTGGATTTTGACCAAACTTCACAGGAATGATCCTTAGGTGGTCCCCTTTCAAAGTTGTTCAAATGGTTCCGGTCCGTTGCACATCTAGGTCACAGGGGCTAAATATAGATTTTTTTACTGAAAATTTTAAAAATCTTCTTCTCTGAAACCGCATGGCCCAGGCCTTTGATATTTGGTATGAAGCTTCATCTAGTGGACCTTTACCAAGATTGTTCATATTATAATCCCTGGGGCCTAAAATGCCCCCTCCCCGGGGCCTTTGGTTTTACATAGGCTTATATAGGGAAAATCTTTAAAAATCTTCTTCTCTGAAACTGCAAGGCCCAGGTCTTCGATATTTGGTGTGAAGCTTCATCTGGTGGACCTCTATCAAGATTGTTCAAATTATAGCCCTAGGGCAAAAAATGCCCCCATCCCGGGGGCCTTTGGTTTTACATAGGCTTATATAGGGAAAATCTTTAAAAATCTTCTTCTCTGAAACTGCAAGGCCCAGGTCTTTGATATTTGGTGTGAACCTTCATCTAGTGGACCTCCATCAAGACTGTTCAAATTGTAGCCCTAGGGCCAAAAATGCCCCCGCCCCGCGGCCCTTCGGTTTTTTCATAGGCTTATGTAGGCTTATATCTTCTTCTCTGAAACCACAAGGCCCAGGTCTTTAATATTTGGTATGTAGATTCATCTAGCAGACCTCTACCAACATTGTTCAAATTATAGTGCTGGGGGTAAAAATGCCCCTGCCCCGGGGCCCTTTGGTTTTCATAGACATATATAAATCATTAAAAATCTTCTCTGAAACCGCAAGGCCCAGTTCTTTGATATTTGGTGTGAAGCTTGAAAACCTTCTTCTCTGAAACCGCATGGCACAGGTCTTTGCTATTTGGTATGATGCTTCATCTAGTGGACCTCTACCAAGATTGTTCAAATTATAGCCCTGGGGCCAAAAAAGCCCCTGACCGGGGGCCTTTGGTTTTACATAGGCTTACCGGCCCCGATAGCTCAGTTGGTAGAGTGTCCGCTCGGGGAACGGGAGGTCTCGGGTTCGATCCCGGGCCGCGACATACCAAAGTCGTTAAAAATGGTACTAGCTGCTCCTCGCTTGGCACTCAGATTTACGGGGTAGAGCTAGGACTGGTCGATCCAGTGTCAGGATAATGTGACTGGGTGTGGTATCATGTAATGTGTCTGGGACATGATACTTCAGTGAGGCAGCACTATAAACGTGAGCATTGAGCTCCCTGTCGCAACCAGACACCGTCGTGATATGACTGAAAAATTGTTGAAAGCGACGTTAAACCCGAATTCACACACATTTACATAGGCTTATATATAAGGAAAATCTTTAAAAATCTTCTTCTCTGAAACCGCAAGGCCCAGGTTTTTGATATTTGGTATGAAGCTACATCTAATGGACCTCTACCAAGATTGTTCAAATTATAGCCCTGGGGTAAAAAATGCCCACTCCCAGGGGCCCACTGGTTTTACATAGACTTATATAGGGAAAATCTTTAAAAATCTTCTTCTCTGAAACCGCCAGGCCCAGGTCTTTGATATTTGGTATGAAGCTTCATCTAGTGAACCTCTATCAAGATGGTTCAAATTATAGCCCTAGTGCCAAAAATGCCCCCGCTCTTGGGCCCTTTGGTTTTTCATAGGCACAGGGAAAATATTTAAAAATCTTCTCTGAAACCACAAGGCCCAGGTCTTTGATATTTAGTTTGAAGCTACATCTAATGGACCTCTACCAAGATTGTTCAAATTATAGCCCTGGGGCCAAAAATGCCCACTCCCAGGGGCACACTGGTTTTTAGCTCACTGTCACGTAGTGCGATATTTGCCCCCGCCTCGGGGGCCTTTTGGTTTTACATAGACTTATATAGGGAAAATCTTTAAAAATCTTCTTCTCTCAGACTCTGAAACTGCAAGGCCCAGTTCTTTGATATTTGGTATGAAGCTTCATCTAGTGGACCTCTATCAAGATTGTTCAATACAGGCCTAGTGCGAAAAATGTCCCCCACTGCAGACCCTTTGGTTTAACATTGGCTTATACAGGGAGAATCTTTAAAAATCTTCTTCTCCCAACCGCATTGCCCAGGTCTTTGATATTTGGTGTGTAGCTTCATCTAGTGGGCCTCTACCAAGATTGTTCAAATCATAGCCCTTGGGCCAAAATGCCTATGCCCCAGGGCCCTTCGGTTTTACATTGACTTATATTCGGAAATTTAAAAAAATCTTCTACTCTGAAACCGCAAGGCCCAGGTCTTTGATATTTGGTGTGACGCTTCATCTGGTGGACCTCTATCAAAATTGTTCAAATTATAGCCCTAGGAAATAGAAGTCAAGGCAATGAAAACCTTTGAAAATCTTCTTGTCTGAAAGCAGAAGGCCAAGGTCTTTGATATTTGGTATGAAGCTTCGTCTTGTGGATTTTTACCAAGATTGTTCAAATTATAGCCCTGGGGTCAAAAATGGCCCGCCCCGGGGACTCCAGATTTATATAGACTTATATAAGGAAAACCTTTAAAAATCTTCTTGTCTGAAACCAGAAGGCTCCGGTCTTTGATATTTGGTATGAAGCTTCACTTTTTAGACCACTACCAAGATCATTCAAATTATAGCCCAGGGCCAATAATGGCTCTCCCAGGGGCCCACTTGTTACCCTATGGATCAGGTGAGCTATCCAGGGCCATCATGGCCCTCTTGTTGACCATTGTCATGCGGGGGGTATCTAATAAGCAGTGCTTATTATCCCCACGCTTTTCGAAGAAAAAGTGGGGATATTGTAATTGTCTCCATCGTCCGTACGTCCGTACGTCCGTCCGTCCGTCTTACCGGACAACTCCTCCCACACTTTTACAGCTAGAAACTTAAAACTTTGGGAACTGATAGGTCTTTGGTCTGAGGAGTGCATGACACTTTTGGAATTTTGATCCTACCCCTAGGGGCCAGGCCAGGGGGTAGGGTGCCCCGGGGGTAAAAAATCAAAGTTTTCAGAACCAGGTCGTGTGACATATCAAATCGAACGGCATAATAAGTAGAATACATAACAATCAAAATTTGACCCCTAGGGTCAGGTCTGAGGTCACCAGAGGTCAAAAACTTGGATTTTCACCCCCATAGCCCCCTTTTTAACGATTACCGGATAACTCCTCCTACGCCATTTCAGATAGAAACATGAAACTTTGGGAACTGATAGGTCTTTGGTCTGAGGAGTGCATGACACTTTTGGAATTTTGATCTTACCCCTAGGGGCCAGGCCAGGGGGTGGGGTGCCCCGGGGGTAAAAAATCAAAGTTTTCAGAACCAGGTCGTGTGACATATCATATCGAACGGCATAATGAGTAGAATACATAACAATCAAAATTTGACCCCTAGGGTCAGGTTTGAGGTCACCAGAGGTCAAAAACTTGGATTTTCACCCTCATAACCCCCTTTTTAACGATAACCGGATAACTCCTCCTACGCCATTTCAGATAGAAACATGAAGCTTTGGGAACTGATAGGTCTTTGTTCTGAGGAGTGCATGACACTTTCGGAATTTTGATCCTACCCCTAGGGGCATGGCCAGGGGGTGGGGTGCCCTGGGGGTAAAAAATCAAATTATTCAGAACCTGGTCGTGTGAAATATCAAATTGAACGGCATAATGAGTAGAATACATAACAATCAAAATTTGACCCCTAGGATCAGGTTTGAGGTCAAAACTTGGATTTTCACCCCCATAACCCCCTTTTTAACGCTTACCGGATAACTGCTCCTATACTGTTTCAGATACAAACATGAAACTTTGGGAACTGATAGGTCTTTGGTCTGAGGAGTGCACGACACTTTCGGAATTTTGATCTTAAGATTGGGTGGGAGTTGCAATTGGGAACTTATATAGTGGAGTATCTTTAAAAAAGCGTGGGGATATGCGATGGCGTGCCATCGACTGCGCGATTCTAGTTCACTTTTTTCATTAGGTCATTTTGGAGATGAGGCTTCCAATTTTGTGTAACTTTTACCCGGCATGAGATGAAAAGACATCTCAAGCCCTGTCCCGCAATGAAACCAAAAGGCTTATATGCAATGGACAGTCTGATTCACACCACTTTGCCTGGGCAGGTTTAGTCCTACTAAGTGGTTTACCAGTACTCAAGTGTGGTCAGATTCAGCTCTGCGTGGAAGCACCATGCAGCCCAGCCTATTTCTCCAAGCCCCGATGGGCAGGGGTGAAAATAATCAGTGGCACATTAACTAACAACAATATTTAGTTTTGTTCTGTAGAACCCTAAAATGCAAACTTTCCATAGCTCAAGATAACAAATAATTGAGGTAAATGTTATTTTTATCATGAAAATGCACCCATCAGAATTGCCTTTATTTCATAGAAGTCAAAAAATATATATCAAACTCTTCGGATTATGCCTCCTGACCAGGGCAACCCCCCACCCCCTCCACACAGTGTAGATCTCAAACTGTCGGTGTCAGCTTTCAATCAGAGGCATGAAACCAGCTACAGATGTAGATATCTTAGGAGGTGTAGTGGTTAATCCAGTAGCCTGGCAACCCATTGGTCTAAAGTTTGATAACAGTCTTCTTCACATTAAACTATGATCCAATCCCCACATGACCTTATTGTTGATGCAATGTAAACATGCTGGTCATTGTTCTTAAATGAAGAAGTGGGAACTGCATCTTAAGGGGAATGTGTAGACCATCAAGAGAGGCAACTCTTTCAAATATATTTTTTTTCTCCCTTGTCAATAAGGGTCTATTGTTAAAGGAAAGAATTATGAGCAGTATAAATTTCATGCTAATTTGAGCTGAGAATGAAGTTTTATAACCTCGGGGGCTGGCACCATGAGTTACCTCTACCCAGTGTCAAGCAAATTTTCATCATTCCAAAGGTGTTGGAACCATTGAAGTTTGACTATTATTGGAATATTTTCTTATGACCTGTCTCCAGTTTTAGTGATGATCAAATCAGTATTGCATCTTGGGTAATGTTCACTATGTTGGTCTCTGGTCTAGCCAGTCTAAGAGCAAAGAGAAGACTAACCAGACTGGCTTGAAACGTGACGATCAGACGCTTTGCTGGTAGCACACATTTTCTTGTAGGTTTAGTCATGTTCTGGCTCTGATATTTTTACAGTACATGTGTCATATTAAGAATAACACATGGATGTGAGGGATGGATAGAAAAATCCTTCCCAAGATTCACTGTCCATCATAACAAGGCTTGCCTTGTGATGCAGGATTGTGATCCGGAGGGATAAATTTTTTTAGCTACACCTTACACCTATGTAAGATTCTTTTTAGTGGCATTGTTATGATTAACTAGAATTGTGCAGTCGATGGCAAGCCATCGCATATCCCCACGCTTCCCCCCGGGCCCCACCCCCAGGGCCATCCCCTAGGGGTGTTTGACCCAAGGGGTAAAATTTTGATTGTGATGTATTCTACTCATCATGCCGTTCGATTTAATATGCTACATGACCATGTTCTGAAAACTTTGATTTTTTATCCCCAAGGTGCCCCACCCCTGGCCTCACTCCCAGGGGTAGGATCAAAATTCCGAAAGTGTTTTGCACTCCCCAGACCAAAGTTTTATCAGTTACCAAAGTTTCAAGTTTCTATCTATAACGGTCTAGGAGGAGTTATCCAGTAACAGTAATGTATGGGGGTAAAGGGGTCAAAATCAGTTTTTGACCTCTGGTGACCTCAAAATTGACCCCAGGGGTCAAGTTAGGGTTGTAATGTTTTCTACTCATCATGCAGTTGATATATTACACAACCATGTTCTGGAAATTTTGATTTTTGACCCTCGCAGGCCCCATCCCCTGGGCCCACCCCGTAGGGGTGTGATCAAAATTCCGAAAGTGTCATGCACTCCCCAGACCAAAGATCTATCAGTTCCCAAAGTTTCAAGTTTCTATCAATAACTGTCTAGGAGGAGTTATCCGGTAAAGGGGTCAAAATCAGTTTTTGACCTCTGGTGACCTCAAAATTGACCCCAGGGGTCAAATTTTGGTTGTAATGTTTTCTACTCATCATGCCGTTCGCTTTGATATATTACACGACCATGTTCTGGAAATTTTGATTTTTGACCCCCGCGGGGCCCCACCCCCTGGGCCCACCCGTAGGGGTGTGATCAAAATTCTTAAAGTATCATGCACTCCCCAGACCAAAGATCTATCAGTTCCCAAAGTTTCAAGTTTCTATCTATAACCGTCTAGGAGGAGTTATCCGGTAAGACGGACGGACGTACGGACGACAACCATTACAATATCCCCACTTTTTCTTAGAAAAGCGTGGGGATAATAATACATTAATAATGATGTAGATGATGTCCGATTCAACTAGTGCACATCCAACATGCAAGAATTTTTGTAATTTAGATCCTATTCCTGGATAGGATAAAAGGGTAGGATAAGAATTTCTATCCCCGGGTAAAATCCAGGATTATCTTATTTGGTATGCAAGAAAGTGTCATTCTGAATATCTCTGTTGTTATCACATACTTCTTTCTGAACTAGATACTGTGATATCAAACGGGAATAAACACATCTCTAAGGAAGATTACTCTCACCTGAAAATTCTTGTCTGTTTTTTTTTTTTAATGAATATAATTTCAGGGCAGGCAACTCTTTCAAAAATATTTGTCTCCAATGTCAGTAGGGAACTACTCTTAAAAGAAAGAGAGTAGACCTGTTTTTCACAGTCACCGTTTATATAAAGCTATCAGGAAGTCACTCAAGTTGTTCCCTTTAAAACAATAGCAGAAAATATGCCAGGTATATAATTTTCCTTAAGGAAGCTACTCTTAAGGGGGAATTGGAACACCTGGCAGATTTTTCCGCCATTATTCAAAGGGAGACAACTTTGGGGACTTCCTGTTTGCTTTTGTATAAGCCCTGTGCCACTGAAAAAGGGGTCTACTCTTATAGGAAAGAATTTGCTCCTCAGGAGCAAATTCTTTTAAGAGTTGACCCCTATAGACATGGGAGACAAAAATACTTTTGCAGGAGTTGCCTCTCCTGAAGGTTTATCCAGTCCCCTTCAGGTGAATGGATACACCAGATTTTTAGCTCACCTGGGCCAAAAGCTCCAGGGGAGCTTATAGTATAGTGGGTCGTCCGTCGTCCGTCCGAGACATGAAATGACTAGACCCTAATTGAACATCAATAGTGGAAAGCCAAAGGAACAGTTACTTTACCACAAAATGGCCAATTGGATATCCAAAATAACAAGAGGGCCATGATGGCCCTGGGTCGCTCACCTGATCCATAGAGTAACAAGGGGGCCCCGGGGAGGGCCATTATTGACCCAGGGCTATAATGTGCATAATGTTGAGGGAGGTCTAAGTAGGTGAAGCTTCATACCAAATATCAACAAAGGCTATAATTTGAATAATCTTGACAAAGGTCCACTAGATGAAGCTAAACACCAAATATCAAAGACCTGGGACTTGCCGTTTCCGAGAAGATTCTTTTAAAGATATTCCCTACATAAGCCAATGTAAAACCAAATGGCCCCGGGGCTAGGGTGTTTTTGGCCTCAGGGCCATAATTTAAACCATCTTGATAGAGGTCCACTAGATGAAGCTTCACACCAAATATCAAAGACCTGGGCCTTGCTGTTTCAGACAAAAAGATTTTCAAAGATTTTCTCTATATAAGTCTATATAAAACCAAAGGGCCCCGGGGCGGGGGCATTTGTGGCCTGAGGGCTATAATTTGAACAATCTTTGTAGAGGTCCACTAGATGAAGCTCCATACCAAATATCAAAGACATGGGCCTTGTGGTTTCAGTGAAAATTTTTTTTCAAGATTTTCCCTATATAAGTCTATGTAAAACCAAAAGGCCCCGGAGGGGAGTGGGGGGTGGGGGGGGGGGGGGGAGGTGTGGGTGGATGGCTCATTTATAGCCCCAGAGCTATAATTTGAACATTCTTGGTAGAGGTCCACAAGATGAAGCTTCATACCAAATATCAAAGACCTCCAGGGCATTGCGGTTTCGGAGAAGAAGATTTTTAAAGATTTTACCTGTATAAGTTTATGTAAAACCAAAAGGCCCCGGGGCGGGGGCATTTTTGGCCCCAGCACTATGATTTGAACAATCTTGGTAGGGGTCCACTAGGTGAAGCTTCATACAAAATAGCAAAGACCTGGGCCTTGCGGTTTCAGAGAAGATTTTTAAAGATTTTCTCTATATAAGCCCATGTAAAACCAAAGGCCCGGGGATGGGGGCATTTTTGGCCCCAGCACTATAATTTGAACAATCTTGGTAGGGGTCCACTAGATTAAGCCTCATACCAAATAGCAAAGACCTGGGCCATGCGGTTTCAGAGAAGAAGATTTTTAAAGAGTTTCCCTATATAAGCCCATGTAAAACCAAAGGGCCCTGGGGCGGGGGCATTTTTGTCCCCAGCACTACAATTTGAACAATCTTGGTAGGGGTCCACTAGATGAAGCTTCATACCAAATATCACAGACCTAGGCCTTGTGGTTTCAGAGAAGAAGATTTTTAAAGAGTTTCCTTATATAAGCCCATGTAAAACCAAAGGGCCCCGGGGCGGGGGCAGTTTTGGCCCCAGCACTATAATTTAAATGATCTCGGTAGGGGTCCACTAGATGAAGCTTCATATCAAAGACCTAGGCCTTGTGGTTTCAGAGAAGAAGATTTTTAATGATTTTCCCTATATAATCCCAAAGGGTCTCGGGACGGGGGCATTTTTGGCCCCAGCACTATTATTTGAACAATCTTGGTAGGGGTCCACTAGATGAAGCTACATACCAAACATCAAAGACCTGGGCCTTGTGGTTTCAGAGAAGAAGAATTTTTAAGTTTTCAGTGAAAAAAATCTATTTTTGGCTCCTGTGACCTAGATGTGGAAAGGACCTGAACCCTTTGAACAACTTTGAAAGGGGAACACCTAAGGATCATTCCTGTGTAGTTTGGTCAAAATCCGATCAGTGGTTTGGAAGATGTCCTTTGAAGAAATTGTTTACGCACACACGCACTGACGAAGGACGAAAAGTGATCACAAAAGCTCACCTTGTCACTACGTGACAGGTGAGCTAAAAAGATATAAATGATACACATTCAAAGACGAACCACAACAAAAATAAACCACTAAAGAAGAACCGCCTTCGAAAGGTCAGTGAAAAGTATTTCACTGGAGAGCTTAAATCGATTTTACGTGACCAAAATCCCCACCCTTGTCGCGATATAGACAAATAATTTGTTCATTCTGCATTAAGGCTTCCTCACCCATCAGTGCTACACCTCCAAGAACACAAAGATCAAACAACTACAGAGATGCAGCATTGGTAAGGACACAACAGCAACAAATAACTGAAATGCTGGAGCAAAAGAAAACCAACAGTTAGACTCCGATGGGCCCAACCAGAGACAGAGCATCAGGCAATATTGCATAAACCCCGATTTGTTTGATTTGAGGTTTAACGTCCCCTCCAACACTATAGGTCATTTTGGAGATATTGCTTCCAATTTTGTGGGACTTTTACCCAGCATTGAGATGAAATAACATCTCAAGCCCTGGTGCCCAATGAAACCAACAGGGTTTATAAGCATGGACCGGCCGACTGGCACTGCTTTGCCTGGGCAGGCTTAGATACTCAAAAGCGGTTTACCAGTACTTGTGTGCGGTCGGTTTCAGCTCTGCGTGGAAGCATCATGCAGCCCATCTATTTCTTCAAGCCCCGATGGGCGGGGCAAGCATAAACCCTGATATAGATAACTATGTAAACAGTGTAGAGCCAGATCAGGATCTATATATTTGCCAGTTTGTTTATTATTTTGACCAGAACCTCTACTGGCAAAAAATAGCCTGTTCTAACTGAAAAATGGAAAAGTCCACTTCAGAAACCAGGGATGAAAGGATTATAATAACACTTTTAATCCTTATCCTGCTGCATAATTTAGCCACACCCATTTCTGACCTTGGACCAATTAGATTACTTGATGTAATTCTTGAAAACTCACAAACTGAATGTCAGTGTAGATCCTGATCAGACAGCTTCTTCAGAAGCCATCTGATCTGGATCTATACTGTTTGTAAAGGTAGGGGTTGTTGTGAACAGCAGGTTAAATGTTAACTCTTGTCCTCCTGAACATGATAACCCTTATCTTTGCAATATGGTAGATATCTGAAGAAGCCATCTGATTGAGAAGCCATCTGATCAGCATCTACACTGTCTGTCATTCAGTTCGTGAATTTGAATGAATACATTATATCAAGTAACAGATTGGCTGATAGTCAGAAATGGGTGTGAAAAAATCAATTTATTCAGCAGGACAAGGGTTAATGGATAGTCAAGCAATAAAAGCAACACTAAAATGCATTTTTGGTCATTTTTATTCCATGGTCTACTTGCACCAAAATATTCTTAGACAACCGCCAAAAAGGAAGATCTATAGACAAAATGAGCTATATGCAAAAACAAATCTCAGGGCATATTGGTAGCTCATGAACACACACTAAGCTTCTCCAGAGGAATTTATCAGATGGAAATTTCAAGAGTGCATGTGTTATGTCTTCAGATCCTCTTTGTAAACAGTGTCCTAGCACTATTCAATAATATTATATAGAGCACTTGTACAGATTTTCATTGGTAAGTCTTGGATACTGCAGGAAACTGAAGAGTATTTTAACCCATTATATACTAGTGGACTCTTACATTGCTATATCTGGGACAAGTCCATTTGTCATATAAGGGGTGTCAGGCCTATTTTTATCATTTTTATTCTATATTTAATGAAAAATCTGTTAAATAGCAAATAGTGCAGGGCCAGATCAGACACGACGCTGCGTTCTGCGGTGTCTGATCTGGGCCTGCACTGTTTGTCAAAATACCCCTTTATGAAATGGGTTAACCCCTTCACCCCTGTAAACCAGTAAAATAGCTATGCAGCCAGTGTAGATCCAAATGAGATGGCTCCTAATGAGCCATCTCGTCTGGATCTACACTTTGTCATCCTGTTAATGGTTTTGACTAAACCCCCTGTTTACAAGAACGGACATGTCCAAATAGCTCAGGGGTGAAAGGGTTAACCCATTTTGTACCCGAAACCCCATAAAGGGTAACTGACAAACAGTGCAGGACCAGATCTCTGATCAGGACCTACACTGCTTGCAAAAAGTTCAGCCATTTTCCAAAAACACAACCTGACACCCCTTAATTCTAAAATGGACTCCTGCTATATATAAGGAGGAAGATTCGGTACAAAAAGGGTTTATAAGCACTCCTCTGCGTTGATACACTTGAGAACTGTCCTTCCACACTAGTTTAATGAAAACTGAAGTACCAGCGACATATAAGCTGGGGAATGACAAAACCTACAATTAGATGTTCCAATCAGCAAAGACTTAGCTCATTCTGCACATCCACCTACTAGCCAAGAGTTGCAGATATCTCTTCTTTGGAAAGTCTGCAGTCTATAGAAGGTACATGTGATCAATGTAGGCTCTGATCAGACGGCATGGATGTGCAGGCTGATCCAAGTTCTCTAGTTGCAAGAACCTTGACCTTTACCACATTCTAGGCTAATTTAGCAGACAACAAATTTATGATATTTTTCTTATTTTTTTTTTCTTTCTGAAAACAGGTTTTGATATTTCATGAAAATTGTCTCCATAGGAGACAATTTGCATGAAATGTAAAATCCTGTTACCTGGAAAAAGTAAGAAAAATATTTCAAAATGTCATCTACTGAAAAAATTTACCAAGCATGCAGAGGGTTAATGTAATGCAAGAAATATTATCCAAAAATTCTCAAGAAACTCTTTTGTCATCCCAGTGGCTCATTCAGATGTGCATCAAACTGGTGTCAAGGAGGTTTTTGATCATGAAATATTTTCTATTGTCATTCTCTCTTTTTCAGCTGATTCAAGAAGTGCATTTATGTATTAGTGGCAAAAGAATATGCACTTCACTAGTCAAGCGCCTAGGTCTTGGTCTGCCTTGAGAAAGTGTGGTTAGGTCTATTGACCAGCTCGATATGACCTCAATAGTATAGGCTGGGCCATTAAACTTAAAAACAAACAAACAAATACAACTCTCATCTTCTTGGACAGAATAAATTCATTTAGCATCAACAAACAGTAACAATATACACAAACATGCAAGGATTAACAGGGGACATTGACAAATACATAGATAACATGGGATAAACAGTCATTATGCAATTGCAATTTGGACATGATTATTATATCCGTTATTCAATAATTTTTGTTCACTGACTATACTGTGAAAAATTTGACAAAGTTCATATGGTAAAATTAGGGTGGTTTGGCGAGGCAAAGTTGTTGTGCATCTTGCGTCCAACTGATATTGGCATACAGCTGGGAAAGGCCTGCTGTCCTTGCAGCAGGTATGGGTAGAGGGAATGTTGTTATTTCTTCTGCACTTCCATTTATTGTGCTCTCTCTCCCCTGTCCCTACTGTTTTTTTCTCACTTTTTCTGGGAAATAACACAAAATGACCCACAACAGTTGTTGGTCATTAAACCCCAATCAATCGATCATGTAGCAAAAGACACTAGCTTGCAAATATATTTCGGCCAGATGTTTCTCTGCCTTTTCTCTTCAAAGTACAGTTTTTTAAGCATTGTTAGGGTATGGCAAAAGACACAATCTTGCAAATACATTTTGGCCATATGAATCTCTGCCTTTTCTCTTCAGGGTAGTTTTGCAAAACATTTTTAGCTTAAGATTATCAGCGGCCAAAATAACTGTTCTGGCAAGTACAATATCAAAAACTGGTATTTTTGCTGAAAAAAAATGTGAATGCAAAAGCTACTCACATTTTGTCAGCAAAAATATTAGCATATATGCCATATTAAATCATCAAAGTTTTAACAATATGTTAAGCAAGAACATTGTTAATTTTGAACAACTGGACCCAGGGGTGAAATACACCCTCTTTTTCCTCTACTGATATACATCTGACAGATTTTTCTGCCATTTTCCAAAAGGGAGACAACTTTAAGGACTTCCTTTTGGCTTTTCTACATATCCCCCCCCCCCCACACTGAAAGAGGGGTCTACTCAGTTGCGTATCGGCTTTAAGAGTAGCCTCCTATTGACATGGGAGACAAAAATACTTTGGCAGCAGTTGCCTTTCTTGAAAGTGTAGCTATTCCATGCAAGAAACCCCTAAAGGGATACCTTGGCAAACAGTGCAGACCCAGATCAGACACCAAGGCCTGCACTATTTGCAAACAGAATTTTCCATCAAAAATAGAATAAGAAGGAAAAATAGGCCTAACACCCCTTATATGACAAATGGACTTGTCCAACATATAGCAATGGAAGAGTCCACTAGAATACAATGGGTATATGCACTTATCAAAATTGCAAAAGCTGATTAAATTGACTATAAACATAGCCCTGGATAAGGGGGAGGAATGAGGATAATTTTCCTTAGTTTCCTATTAAAAACATATTTTGTGGGTACTGGTTGCCTCAATCACTTGAATCTAACAAGTACCCGCAACATAATATATTTTTAACAAAACAACAATGACAATAATCCCTTATTTATCCTCATCCCTCTGCTTATCATGAACATAGATAACCACTCCATCAATTCTTTAAGAGTAGACTCCTACAGACAAGTTGATAAGTATATTGTAAAGAGTTGCCTCCCCTGAAGGTGTATCTCTTCCCCATAAGAATATTTGCTGACACGAGAAGTAAGAAAATATATAAAGGAAGCAAACACACAGTATTTCTTTCCTCTACACACTTAGTTACTTGGTTACTTCCTGCCACACCATAGAATCACAATGCACCAGAAACAAAACAAATGGACCACTTCATAACACTGTTTAGGCATAAACATTATTTTATTTTAACAACAGTTTATGGCATTACAATACAGCATAAATCAACAGAATCAAAATGAAACCTTGATCTTGCTTATTTAGTTCTTTTCCTTGCATAGATTTTGATATAACACTGTTTTAAAATTGCCGGCCTCGGTGGCTCAGTCGGATGGGCGTCTGACTGGTGATCAGGAGGACGCGGGTTCGATTCCCACCGGGGTCGGCAACATTCTTTCCTGGAGATTGATCATGAAATCTTTTCTACGGTCATTCTCTCCCTTCCGCTGATTCAAGAAGGGCAGTTGTCAGTTTCTGGCGAAAGAATGTGCACTGCACTGAATAACCGCTTACGTATAAGCCTGTCCAGGAAAAGTGTGGATAGGTAAACTGGCCGGCTCAAAAATGACCTAAAATAGTGTTGACTGGGCCATTAAACTCCAAAACAAACAAAACAAAAACTGTTTTAAAATGGTTTCCAGACATGTTCGAAAAATGATCATTTTCAACGTAGTAATACACTATATATTTTTTGTATAGACTGTTTAGTTAGATTTGTTTGTTTGATTTGAGGTTTAACGTCCCGTTCAACACTGTAAAGGTCATTTTGGAGACGTTGCTTCCAATTTTGTGGGACTTTTACCCGACATTGAGATGAAATGACATCTCAAGCCCTGTCGCCCAATGAAACCTATAGGGTTTATTAGCATGGACGGTCCGCCTCGCACCCCGGTTCCTGGACAGGCTTAGATCCTCTAAGTGGTTTACCAGTACTAGTGTGCGGGCCGGATTCAGCTATGCATGGAAGCATCATGCAGCCCATCCATTGTTTAGTTAGATGAATCTCTCCAAAACTATGATTACCTCCCCAAATGACAATTCTCAATATAGATGCATGTGTTTCTATTCATTTGATTTGTTTAACACTATACCGTACAAATCCTAAAACTTTGGACACCTTGATGACTTGATGCAATTCTACTAAATTTCACAACCCAGCAAGGAGGCCAGATTGGCAAACAGTGTAGACCCTGATCAGACTGGTCTGCACTGTTTAATGGCAAACAGTGTAGACCCAGGTCAGACTGCTAAGGAGCAGTCTGACCTGGGTCTGCACTGTCTGCCTAGGCCTACTATTGCACAAAAAGGCAAGCATTGTCAGCTATATATAATCAAATGTCATCAGTGTATAAACTGACATTACGATTCTGGTTATCACAGAATATTATTGTTTTAATATTTTTACATTTCACAGTCAAGTTATTCTTTACATTTGGAAGTGCAACAGTCAACCCTCTTTAAACTGAAACTCGATATAAGGACAAAACTTGTTATAATGAAAATTTATACTGGTCAAGATGAGACGGATTAATGGAGGCATTCAAGAATATTGTAATTATTTAATACTCCAAGCAACAAATGTTGTAGATATTGTTAGAATCACCTCAGTGAGGTCATTCCAACAGATACCGGGTAGCCACAATCGGTGAGGTGATTCTAATGAATGTCCACAACATTTGTCTCTTGGAGTAATTAAATGAAAAAGTCCTTTATAACCTATTATTAATTGATTATCCTATATTACACAAGGTCAACCAATATTCAAAAATCATAAATCATGTTTTTAATTGCATCAATTAATAAAATTGTCATTAATCAAGTAATTTAGTATTGGCCCAGTTACAGGCCCTCGGTCAGCTGTATTGGCCTCGGCCTTCGGCCTCGTGCCAATACAGCAGACCTCGGACCTGTAACTGAGCCAATACGAAATTTCTTGATTAATAACATTATATTATACTTCTATTTATTGGTATATTTCATAACGGCAAATTGGCTTTAGCAGCAAACTGTTAGGGAACAGATACTGTCGTGGTTAACGTCCCCATCAACACTATTTAGGTAATTTTGGTGTGACTTTTACCCGAGATGAAATAACATCTGAAGCCCTGCTGCCAATGAACCAAAAGGTTTATATGCATTGGACAGTCTGTCTCAGACCACTTTGTCTGTGCAGGCTTAGTCCTTCTAAGTGTTTTACCATTACTCGTTGCTCAGTTTCAGTTCTGCGTGGATGCATCATGCAGCCCAATCTATTTCGCCAAACCCTGATGGGCGGGGACGATGAAATACTGTGGATATAGCAAGGATCCTCTACAATCATGTTTATTAAATCAAAGCAAGTGTATAATGAAGAGTTAATGGCATATTATGCAAAGGAAAGCAAATACAATCAAACTTCGATGGCTTGAACACCCTTGGGACTGTAAAATTTGTTCGACACCGACTTGGGGATAACTTTTTGATCTTCAATGGAAAAAGATACCATTGCGAACTCAATAGAATTGCCTCACCGAGGTATTCTATTGAATACACATAACACAATTTTACAGATAAAATAAAAAGTCCCTATATCTTCCAAAAAAAGTTATTTTGAGTTGTGAGAAAACCTCTCGAGACCAGCCATGGTAAAGGAGCCATCATTGTTGAATCATTTAGGGAATCACTTTATTCAAAATTGTCATCTGGGGAGGTAAATGGGCAGTATTACGGTCAGAAATTCATTTTTTAGAGAAGTGCCAGTGAACCCATAAAACCTAATTTGCGACCGTAAAACTGATGATTTACCTCCCCAAATGATAATTTTCAATACAGTTATCCCCATTCCAATGCACTTATCCAGTTGTTTTGGTAAAAAGTGTACTATTTTGGTCAGAGCAGCAAGCGCTGTGAGCAGCATAAAACCAAATGCTACCCAATGAAAAGCGATGTTACAGGATATACTGTCGCAAATTTTTGATGTCATCCAATCAAAAATCATGTTACATATGCAAGTGCATTAGAATGAAGTTTCACTAGAAATTATGTTCAAAACACACTCTGAGAAAATTTTTTATAACGAGGGTAGCCAAAAATAACTCAGATGAGCCTATGCATCTGCACCTATATCCAACCCTAGGGCAAACAGAGATGACTTGAATGTACAGACTGATAAGAAATGTCATAATTTCCTTCCCTTTGCAAATTAAGAAACTTCCTAGCATAGCATAATACAGAGTAATTGATAAGGGTCGTATCGTCGTAAATACGACTCTAAAATCGAGCAAATACGACTAGAAATGAAGAAACAGTCGTAGCAAATACGACCGTCAAATTGGCGATACGCCAAGGTCGTTCCATTGCAGTCGTATCGGCAATGGAAAAACAAAAACAAAAAATAAACGTGAGGCCTGACAAAAAGCCATCGAAATCGCGGTAATTTTCGCCGCATCATAGTCTTCAACAAAAACTGTTCCAATCTTCAAGAACGATTCGAAATTCATCCATTCATGAATGATGGCATTTGTTTTAATTACGCTGAACCCCTTCAACCTTACCTTTTGACGATCATATATTGAGCTTATATTTAATCTGCCCCAAGTTATGACAACTATCAACATGATTAGGAAACCGATTATTGATGCGTGATTACATAACGGTATTTATTATCTAAGGGAAAGCCGCCGCATTATTAATTTTATTAACAACGCCTGAAGCATGAACAGTAACTTTATGACAAGCGTGCATAAAAATACGATCCTGAATATTGTTAGGCAACCACATTGACTTCGACGGAGTGTCATCTTCGAGAAAAAAAAATGGGTTGGACAGATCTACAGATTCACATTGGCATGTAGTTAGGAATTAAATATCAAAACAGACGCGCAGACGATTAAAAGTTAAGTTTGTGGAGAACCTGACAAAGTTTCTCCGGAAAAACGCAAGAAAAAAAATCAAATGCATGGCTTTTCCTACTTGAGCCAAGGTTACTAAAATAGCTCAATGGCATATTCAGTGTCATAGAGCTAACTGTGGTGACTCATTCTGCTGGTCAGTGTAGCTTGTGCTAACATTGTCGTCAATGCACATCTGAGATAGAACCACCGCTGCACCGACGTGTTCCATATACATTTGACCAAAATTATATTTATTGAGTCACGGTGGCAGGATTAACCTGTAATACTTGGGTACTCATATATCTAAATGTGGATCACAGGTGGTAAGGTCAGCATGCAGTGCATGCTTATTTACCGCTATCTCTCAAGTAGCCGATTAAATTAACACCCTAAGATGTCTCGCCGGCGTCTTTCAACATTAAGCAGAATGACTGGCAGCGCATCATAAAAGAACGCAAACACAGCAACTGGGACGGACTGATTAGCTTTCACAGATGCGCTTGCTCATCTGAGTCTTCACTGGTCGCACGTTTTATTGAATTTATGCTGGGCGCTGAATTTCTCGCCTTTTACCAATCGCATGCAGTTGCTACAATTAGTGGAGATTTTCCCTCGCCTTTGAATGCGTAGCACTTAAGGCCGCTGCAGACACAAAACATGGGTTTGAAAACGTTTTGATGACAGTATGATCTGTGTGACAGCTGAAGACTCCGACCAGCCTGCACAGTCTGATCAAAACGAGCCTTCAATAGCGTCTGGGAAATTCCAAAGACACATGCGAAGAATACGACCACATTGGCTGGATTTACATTCTTTAGAAGAAAAAGTAATTTATCATTTTGCTGTCCGCCAGCTTATTAACATGAAAATGTATATCGGTATGTTACGATGATAGAATATGTGTTTAGCGTCTTTTACATATGGCCATTGCCACGTCTGCAATTAATATAAGTGCACTTAGCAGCCATCCTGTGATGACAGATGAAGATACGACCCTAGTTTCGAATTTAGGAGTACCGATACTCCCAAAGAATCACAGGATACGCCTATGTATTTGGTTGAAGGAGTAACAAAAGCTTATCAATAACACTGATAATACATGTATCACAATTCAGCATAATCATAGCTCTAGATCAGGAGGGTAATTATAAGATAAACTTGCTTTTTTTTTTGCTAGAAACATGTTGTGGGTACTTGTTTGTCTGTTTGTTTTATTTGAGGTTTAACGTCCCCATCAACACTGTATAGGTCAGTTTGGAGATGGCGCTTCCAATTTTGTGGGACTTTTACCCGACATTAAGATGAAATGACATCTCAAGCCCTGTCCCCCAATGAAACCAAAAGGAATTATAAGCATGGAAAATCTGACTCACACCGCTTTGCCTGGGCAGGCTTAGATCCTGCAAGTGGTTTACCAGTACTCATGTGCGGTTGGTTTCAGCTCTGCATGGAAGCATCGTGCAGCCCACCCCGATGGAAAGGGGCGATGTGGGTACTTGTTAATGACGTGATTCTACAAAGTACCCACAACATATTTCTAATGGAGAAATCTGAACAAGACTTCCCCAAAAAACCTGTTGCGCCTGTAAAATGAACTTTTGAAGACTTGGGTTGATGCTGGGCACAAATGTTGATGGACTGACAAACAGATGACTGAATGGACAGACCAAGGGCCAGTAGTTCAAAACTAACAATATCATTAGTTAACGTATCTTTAAAACTTTGATCATTAAATATGGCAAATATACCATTTTTTTTTGTGCAGAAAAAATGTGAGCAGCTTTGCAAATTCAAAAAATACCACTATTTTTGCAGAAAAAATGTGAGCAGCTTGTGCAAATGCAAAAGCTGCTCACATTTATCAGCAAAAATGCCACTATTAGATATTGTTCTTACAAGAACAGTTAACAATTTGACTGCTAATGAGCTCATTAAGCTAACAATGCTTTGAACAACTGGCCCCAGACTGCTATATCAATAAAAAAGAAAATTATCCCTTATCTATCGTAAGAAGACTTCCTTATCTGGAGCTATGATTTGTAGTTACCGTAAAAATCCTAAAAATTCGGACATCTTCAGGACCTGCTGTAATTCTCCTAAAATTTTAACAAATTTCTTTCACCAGCCAGCAAGGAGTCCAAAAAGGATAGATGGAATGGCAAACAGTGTAGACCCTGATCAGACTGCTCCTTCAGGAGCAGTCTGATCTGGGTCTGCACTGTTTGCTTAGCTGTTTGTAGACCCTGATCAGACAGCTCCTTCAGGAGCAGTCTGATCTGAGTCTGCACTGTTTGCTTAGGCCTGTCTGTCCCAATACTTAGGATCATTACCGTTGTAGCACTAGACTCTACTAATATCACCACCAGCCTAACGTCCAACTTTGTGTTCTAAAATAAGCTATCGCAGCAGCACTACACACAGCCGTAACTGTCCAGAACGTCACTTTAAAATATGTATTTGTTCCATCTGGCAACACATACGATGACCACCGTTTCCTTTGAACCACTTGTCTGTTTCTGCGAGGATTATTTTGTATCCTAGCTTTGGTAAAACTGAAATGGAATATTTTACAAAATATTAAGAGCTCAAAGATGCTGATTTGTTTGTTTGATTTGAGGTTTAACGTTCCCGTCAACACTGCAAAGGTCATTTTGGAGACGTTGCTTCCAGTTTTGTGGGACTTTTACCCGACAATGAGATGAAATGACATCTCAAGCCCTGTTGCCCAATGAAACCAATAGAGTTTATAAGCATGGACGGTCCGACACTCACACCACTTTGCCTGGGCAGGCTTAGATCCTCTAAGTGGTTTACCAGTACTAGTGCGTGGGTCGGATTCAGCTCTGCGTGGAAGCATCATGCAGCCCATATATATTTTCAAGCCCCAATGGGTGGGGGCCGTCAAAGATGCTGAATATGCAATGTGATTCAAAACAACAGGTTGGCCCCCGCCCATTGCAGCTTGAAGAAATAGAATGGCTGCATGATGCTTCCAAGCAGAGTTAAAACCGACTGCACATGAGTACTGGTAAACCACTTAGAGCATCTTAGCCTGCTCAGGCAAAGCGGTATCAGACCATTCCTCCATGCTTATGCACCCTATTGGTGACATTGGGTGACAGGGCTTGAGATGTCATTTCATCTCAATGTCAGGTAAAAGTCCCACAAAATTGGAAGCAATGTCTCCAAAATGAACTATACAGTGTTGATGGGGATGTTAAACCTCAAATCAAACAAACAAAATCAAAACAACAAGTGAAATAATCACAATCTGGCGAGGAAACAGCAACGAGCCAATCTGGTCAGTGCCTTTACTTGTTGCTTTTTGGATAGCCAGGAGCCCAGAGGCTATAGAAGACTCATATGAATAGAGAAGACTCTGGTCAGACTGTTCTGATGCCTTGTCTGATGGGAGTCTTCTCTGGTCACACAGGGACCGAAGATTATAAAACTTCTTTCTTGAGCATGAAATTTGTCCTGCTTAAAAAATTTAACATGTCAACAACTGTTCAAATTTATGAGCAGGACAAATTTATGAGCAGGACAAATAACAGCCTGTTCATATACAGTCTTTATTTTCCGTGTGAGCCCGCTCTGGGTTAACTAAGGAGCAATAAGCAAAGATTCAGACAGTTCTTCTTACAGTTTCTGTTGTGCTCCGGCTCATCTGTGAAATCATTGACACGAGACCCTGTTAAAAGATCAAAAGTTGAGCACCACATGTCAGTCTTAATTACATGCACATGATTTTCAAAGTAGTGGTAAAGGTATTGTTTGCACTGATTGAAATTTTAAATGCACCAGGACGAATTGGAGAATTGATAACTTGATTACATTGTGAGCACTGACTTTCTTTAATTGAAAGACCGGCAGTATGTTTTTCGGTTCATTCTTTACCTCATGAATTCCAGTTCGAGATACACAGTAGTAAAAACAGTGAAAAATTTATTCAGGGATTGACAAGGATGGGCGAGATAGCCGAAGTGTCGACTTAAAAGTAGTTCGACACATGCAAAGCTGAATATAATAAATATATAGGAGAACCAGAGATTCAACTTCTGTGAAGTTGATGTCGCACCTGCTCCCCACCTGCCCCACACAAAAAAATAAAAGTTTATTTAAGGCAGAAGAAATGAATATAGGGCTTTGGGAAGAATCCATGGCCTATATATGTGAGGTAAAAAACTGACTAAGTTCACAATGTGGAAAAAGTAATAAAAACTGATCCCAAGATAAAGCCCAAACCATAAGCACATCCTCATACCATAGCAAAAACACACACAAAGTTTCAAAATGATCAATATAAAACTGTAAGAGGAGTTGCGATGACAAGAGGTACCTATTGTATCAACTGAAGCTTAAAATTGGCTAAGTTCACAATGTGCAAAAAGTGAAAAAAAAATATTCTGAGAATTATGTTGAAACCACATGCACAACCTCATACCATGGTGAAAGCACACGCAAAGTTTCAAAATGAGCGGTATAAAACTGCAAGAGGAGTTGCGATGGAGGTACCTATCATATATCAATTGAAGGTTAAAAATGACTAAGTTCACAATGTGTATAAAGTGACAAAAAATGATCCTACAATAAAGTCCAAACCACATGCGCATCCTCATAGCATGGCAAAAGCACACGCAAAGTTTCAAAATGATCGGTATAAAACTGCAAGAGGAGTTGCGATGACAAGAGGTACCTATCATATATCAATTGAAGGTTAAAAATTACTAAGTTCAAAATGTGGAAAAAGTGACAAAAAATGATCCGACGATAAAGTCCAAACCACATGCGCATCCTCATACCATGGCGAAAACACACGCAAAGTTTCAAAATGATCGGTATAAAACTGCAAGAGGAGTTGTGATGACAAGAGGTACCTATCATATATCAATTGAAGTTAAAAAATGACAAAGTTCACAATGTGGAACCAGAAATTCAACTTCGGTGAAGTTGATGTCGCACCTGCTCCCCACCTGCCCAACACAAAAAATAAAAGTTTATTTAAGGCAGAAGAGATGAATATAGGGCTTTGAGAAGAATCCATAGCCTATATATGTGAGGTAAAAACTGACTAATTTCACAATGTGATTAAATGAACTAAAATGATCCAAGAATTATATCCAAAGCATATGAACATCCTCATATCATGGAGAAAACACAAGCTAAGTTTCAAAATGATTAGTATAAAACTGTAAGAGGAGTTGCGATGACGAGGTACCTATCATATATCAACTGAAGGTTAACAATGACTAAGTTCACAATGTGGAAAAAGTGACAAAATTGATCCGAAGATTAAGTCCAAATCACATGCACATCCTCATACCATGGAAAAAAACACATGCAAAGTTTCAAAATTATAAGTATAAAACTGTAAGAGGAGTTGCGGTGACAAAGAGGTACCTCCTGTATATCAATTGAAGCTTAAAAATGACTGTGTTCACAATGCGCAAAAAGTAAAAAAAAATATTCTGAGAATTATGTCGAAATCACATGCACATCCTCATACCATGGCAAAAGCACATGCAAAGTTTCAAAATGATTGGTATAAAACTGTAAGAGGAGTTGCGGTGACAAGAGGTACCTATCATATATCAACTGTGAGTTAAAAATGACTAAGTTCACAATGTGGAAAAAGTGACAAAAATTGATCAGACGATAAAGTTCAAACCACATGCGCATCCTCATACCATGGCAAAAACACACGCAAAATTTCAAAATAATCGGTATGAAACTGTAGGAGGAGTTGCGATGACAAGACACCCAGTGTAAAATGTTGACGGAAAGACGGATGGACAACCTGAGGGACGGACGGACACTTGCACGCCTATGTCTTCCTGCTAAAGCAGGTGCGACAAAAAGTGACAAAAATATATCCGAAGATAAAGTCCAAACCACATGCCCGTCCTCATACCATGGCAAAAACACACACAAAGTTTCAAAATAATCGGTATGAAACTGTAGGAGGAGTTAGGATGACAAGAGGTACCTATATATCAAATGAAGCTTAAAAAAGAGGTACCTATATATCAAATGAAGCTTAAAAATGGCTAAGTTCATAATGTGCAAAATGTGAAAAAAAATATTCTGAGAATTATGTCGAAACCACATGCACATCCTCATACCATGGCAAAAGCACATGCAAAGTTTCAAAATGATCGGTATAAAACTGCAAGAGGAGTTGCGATGACAAGAGGTACCTATCATATATCAATTGAAGGTTAAAAATGACTTAAAAATGACTAAGTTCACAATGTGGAAAAAGTGACAAAAAATGATCCGACAATAAAGTCCACATCACATGCGCATCCTCATACCATGGCAAAAACACACGCAAAGTTTCAAAATAATCGGTATGAAACTGTAGGAGGAGTTGCGATGACAAGACACCCAGTGTAAAATGTTGACGGAAAGACGGATGGACAACCGGATGAACGAACAGACGGATGAATGCACGGACTGACGGACGGACAGACAACCGGACGGATGGAAACTTGCATGCCTATGTCTTCCTGCTAAAGCAGGTGCAACAAATATACCAGACTTAGAAATGGATTCGATATAAGTGATAGGGTCGAGGTATGCGAGTTCGAGATAACGAGAGTCAACTTTAGAATATATTGGGAATATTACAAATCTGAGCCATTTTGAAGTTGCCTATCTGTCAAAAGACTGAGACATTACGACAACGCATCCATGTGCTAAAATGGCACCTTTTTTATCTCTAGCAGTAGTATTTTAACCAGTACCCACAATCTATGTTTTTGAAACAAAAATAGGGAAAATAATGAATACCCCCATAAACCCTATCTTCCTCTATGTATAATGGGGTTTAGAGGGATGTTCATTTCACAGACTTGTTAACTTGATGACTTTACTTTGTGACTGAGAGAACTCTCAGGCTGATTGAGCTCATATGAGTGAAGACATATTTTCTCTCAATGTGGCTCAAATGATCCTTACCTTTGTTGTCTCCTAAAGTTGAGTATTGCCTCATGAGCCAGCTCGTCAGGGGAATATCTCTGATACAAGTTGTATGCCTCGGTTATTAATGCCTCAAACGGAAGATCATCAGGAATTTTAGAAAGAAGTCCGTGTAACACACACATTTCACACTCACAAGAGAGAATTTCTTTCTCACGATGTAACACAATCTGAAATAAAAAATATGTATGTTTTAGAATCACCTCACTGTGGTGATTCTAATGAGTGCTCACAAAATACCCATATATATTCAATAGAAAGATCATAAAGAGATTAACCTTTAGTATCTAGAATTACCAACGTCTAGAACATACGTGTATATGATTAGTTAAAAAGGTGTTCAAGCCACAAATTTCTTCTTTCTTTTTCATTCTTTGCTTTATGGCCCTTTCAAGATTATATCACTTACATTGAGCTAGTCAATATCAGTTCAAAGCCATATCTAGAACAAATATGCACAGTCAAAAAGGTTTTTGAGCCAAAAGCTGGATGGTCATTATCAGTTCAAGGCACTGAAGCTTGGATGTTCATAACTTGGTTCAAATAAAAGAGGAAAAGGAAAAGAAATGTTCATCATGCCGCCTAGCTGCAACACAAGAAAAATTCTATTTTTCTTCAAGTCTTGTGAGCTTGAGAGTCCCCAAGGAACAAAATTTATAAAGGAAGGCTTACTTGAGAATAGAACAAAACTGAATATAGATTTTTGTTTATTTTTTTTAGTATAAAAAATGTACGACTCATAATTTCCCTCACAAATCAAAGCACTGGCAGTACTAGTGGGTGGATTGTTTGAGTGCAGGCTTGGAAATGATCCTGAATGGAACTTAGACTGTTTTGTTTAAACCTTAAATTCCTGTATTTTAAGGGGAATGGGAACACCTGTCAGATTTTTCCGCCATTTTCCAAAGGGAGAAAATTTTCAGGACTTCCTGTGCATTTTTCTAAAAGACCTGTCCCACAGAAAAAGGGGTCTACTCTTAAAAGAAAAGAATTTGCTCCTCAAGAGTCAACCCTTATTGACATGGGAGACAAAAATACTTTTGCAGGATTTGCCTCCCCTGAAGGTGTATCCATTCCCATTAAGCATTGTAGACCCTGATCAGATGCCACTTTCTACAATGTCCCAGCACATGAGCCACCTCAATTTTATACAGATGACCCCCTTTTACACTGCACTCTAATGTCTTGTTTGTTTGACTTGAGGTTTAACATCCCTGTCAACACTGAACAGGTCATTTTGGAGATGTTACTTCCAATTTTGTGGGACTTTTACCCGACATTGAGATGAAATGACATCGCAAGCCCTGTTGCCCAATTAAACCAATAGGGTTTATATGCATGGATGGTCCGACTTGCACCGCTTTGCCTGGACAGGCTTAGATCCTCTAAGCGGTTTACCAGTACTCCTGTGCGGTCAGTTTCAGCTCTGCCTGGAAGCATCATGCAGCCTATCTATTTCTTCAAGCCCCGATGGCGGGGGCCGACACATTGATGTCCCAGCCACAAGGCTAGGCTATAGCATTACTCTAGTATGCATTATTATATATACTATACTAGCATTACTATAAATAATAATAGTTATACGAATTTGAACATGGTCAGCAGCGAAAGCCACATGGACAATAGCAGGCAGGACGCTTCTGGAGCAACAGTAACTTTAGGTTGATCAAAAAACAACTTTAAACCTTGTAATTTCTTTCTCTATTTTTATGTTAATTTACTTAATAATTAAGGAAATGTGTGGAAGCTGTAAAATTCCTTCCTGTCCTTATATTTTCTAGTCTTCTGAGATGATTGTGGAAATCTAAAAATTCATTGGTGAGGCTTAACTGACTGAAACTATTTAGTCAAGCCCAGAAGAAAAAAAAAAATTGTACTTTCAACAATTTTCAGTTTTGTGGTGTATTCCTTGCAGCTTAAAAGGTGATGGTTTTACAAAAAAATTTACACAGCATTAATTTTCATGGGGAATGGATACACATGACCCATACTTGCCATGTTGCCCAATACTTCGAATCAGAGAGACTTTTACAGCTACATATTCGCTCTTCTTCAAATTAAGCCTGTTCAAATAAGGGGTCTACTCTTAGAGGAAAGAATTCGCTCCTCAGGAGCAAACTCTTGGAGCAAATTCTTTCCTCTAAGAGTAGACCCCCATTGATAAGGGAGACAATATTTTCTTTTTCAATTGAAAGTTTGTTTGTTTGATTTGGTGTTTAAAATCCCCATCAACACTGAAAAGTTCATTTTGGAGACGTTGCTTCCAATTTTGTGGTACTTTTACCCGACATTAAGATGAAATGACATCTCAAGCCCTGCCGCACAATTAAACCAATAGGGTTTATAAGCATGGATGGGCAGACTCGCACCCCTTTGCCTGGGCAGGCTTAGAACCTCTAAGCGGTTTACCAGTACTCGTGTGCGGGTAGGTTTCAGCTCTGCGTGGAAGCACCATGCAGCCCATCTATTTCTTCAAGCCCCGATGGGCGGGGGTGGTTTTCAATTGAAAGAGTTGCCTCCCCTGGTGATCTAGGGTATCCATTCCCGTAAAATAATAAACAGCCCGTAATCATACTTACTGCGGCTGCTAGATATATTGGCAATAGTGGATGACACGCTATAAAGAAATCATAACATCGTACTATATGCCGTAAATGATTTAACACATGACCATACCAGGTGATCAGCCAACTTAAACTGAATATGGTACCCACTTCTGATCTGTAACAGAAAACCAACAAACAAGAATATAGCATTTTGCATCAACATTTAATAAACAAATAAGATTGAATATAGTTATTTCATAAGGATCTTATATGAATGGTTATTGTATCTTAAATTTATTCAAATAACTTTGATGAGTTTCATTTATTTCTTATGAAATGACAAAAAATGTTAGTTTCCGTTTCTCATATGACTCTTAATCAGGTTTTACTTCCAAAGGGTAACCATTTCATAGAACATATTTATTCCCTAGAAGTCTAGCATTATTTCAACAATGTTTTCACCAACAGCATCATTAAATATGTCTAACATACTTGTACATACAGTGAAAACTCAAATTAGCCTGTGCATCCAATTAGTTGAACAACATTTTACAGGGCTGCAAAATTCTGCAAAATTTCACTTGTCCTGCATGACCATGGGCATGTAGATTTTGGTTATTTCATATGCACTGCACAATATTTTAACTCGTCCTCCAACATTTTCACTCCCCATGGTGAGCAGATGAGTGGAATTTTCCAGCCCTGATTGTAGTGATGAAGAGTCTTGTCTTTATTCCCTGCTGAGTTTAGCTACATTCCTTCACAGAGATAGGTCATAAAATATGTCTTTTTTTCAGTCATTCTCTTCTTTCTGCTGATTTGAGAAAAGAAGTTGTCAGTTTCAGGCAAAACTTTTTACACTGTACCTGTTAATCCCTTAGGTATAAGCCTGCAGAGGTAAAGTATGGTTACGAACCGTAAAAATCCTAAAAATTCGGACAACTTGAGGACTTGCTGTAATTCTCCTAAAATTTTAATAAATTTGTTTCATGATGCAAGGATTAAAAAAGGTGCAGACAGAATGGCAAATAGTGTAGATCCTGAGCCGAATGCTCCTTTAGGATGCTCAACGACTGGAAGCATATTCCTTTCTATACTGCAGAAAATATTTCATGATCAATCTCCATGTAAGAATGTAGCCAACCCAACATGGACTGACCCTGTGACCTCCTGATCACCAGTCATTTGCACATCTGACTGAGTAACGAGGGGCCAGTTGTTCAAAACAAATGATGTCCTTAGTTAATGTATCATTAAAAATTTGATCATTAAATATGGCAAATTGCTGAAAAAATGTGAGCAGCTTTTGCAAATGCAAAAGCTGCTCGCTTTTGCAAATGCAAAAGCTGCTCACGTGTTTTCAGCAAAAATACCAGAGTATTAGATATTTTACTTACTAGAAAAGTTAATAATTTGACCACCACCGAGCTTGTTAAGCTAACGGTACTTTGAATAACTGGCCCCTGACTGAGCAACCTGGACTTGTGACAATGACAACAGATGACCATCACTAACCTGATCATGAAGTCGTGTAGTTCTGGATTGGCCCTCCTCACAATGGGATACAGGTAGTTCAACATGTGTTTGGTTCTGTCCATGTTGGAATCCATGAAATCTCTGGAAATATTAATGAAATAGGGAGGTCATGAAGAAAGGGTTCTAACTACATTCACTAATACATATATTTATCAACCAAATGTGCTAGGTGCTAGTTTGTCCCATATTCATAGGCATTTTAGCTCTCTCCTTTTCTTTCATAATTTTGTGTGCACAGAATTCTCTACTTTCCTAATGCAGTGTCTCGATATATCTTTACATTTGCAATAAAAAACTCTAAAAAGGTAAATATTTAACCGTGACCAATGAATAAAGACTGTGAAGGACAGAAGTCCTCAGTGATAGAAGACTTCGCTGGTATGGACATGTGGAACGCTCCAACGGTGCAGTCAAGACTGCCTGTGACATACAGGTAAGTGGAAAGCGGGGGCCAGGAAGGCCCAAGATGACCTGGAAGCAGCTAACAGAAAGAGATTGCAGAGGATGGAAGCTCTCTGCTATCGATCCTCATGATAGACAAGCCTGGAGATCTGGTGTAAGATCTGCCATGCGTGCAGCAAGCCAGCTACCTGGAAGGGGGCCCACTTATGTGGACATTGCCCCTGTACCTGCACGTTAATCAAAAATCCGTTGATGATGATGATGATGATGATACTTGGGGTTAGGTCCTTCACTATCTTCATATGTGACAAGAACGATGAGGCAGGTAAAAATGATACTCTTTTCAATTTTCTTCAAAATAAAGGCATGTACATGTAGTGTGTACTCATGAGCACCGTCTCATCACAGCCATTCTAATAACACATTTTCACAATAAAATAAGACAGGGGCGACCTCGGTAGTTCAGTCGGATGCGTGTCTGACTGGTGATCAGGAGCACGCGGGTTTGATACCTTTCCTGGAGATTGATCATGAAATCTTTTCTATGGTCATTCGCTCCCTTCCACTGATTCAAGAAGGGTAGTTGTCAGTTTCTGGAAAAAGAATGTTCACTGTACTGGTTAACTGCTTACGTATAAGCCTGCCTAGGATAAGTGTGGATAGGTAAAATGACCAGTTCAAAAATGACCTAAATAGTGTTGTCTGGGCCGTTAAACCTAGGTCTTCATGTCCCAATACTTAGGATGTTTATGGCAACCTAATAAAATATACCAACCTGAGATGTTTGTTCGAGTTTGAGTTTTATGTCCCACCAACAGCTAAGGTCATATGGGACCTCAGTTTAAAAGACTCATCCAAAAGTCTGGAGAGGCTCAGCATCGAACACATGACCCCTGGTTCATAAGGCCAGTAGCATAACCACTACATCTACCTGTCGGCCCTGGTAGCTCATTCGGATGTGCGTCTGACTGGTGATCAGGAGGACGCGGGTTCAATACCTGCCGGGGTTGACAACATTCTTTCGTGGAGATTGATCATGAAATCTTTTCTACGGTCATTCTCTGCCTTCCTCTGATTCAAGAAGGGCAGTTGTCAGTTACTGGCGAAAGAAAGGTAAATCTCTTACATATAAGCTTGCCCCGGAAAGTGTGGATAGGTACATTGACCGGGTAAAATTGACCTAAAATAGTGTTGACTGGGCCATTAAACTCCAAAACAAACAAACAAACTACATCTACCTACCTGAGATGATTTAATGAGAGTTTGTCAACAAGAGCAAATGCTAGATCCTCTCCAACAACTAGAAGGAATGTCACACATATATCATGGTAACCCTGAAATATTGAGACAAACAAGGATTCTAATACACCACAACTTCCTTATAACACTGTTCTTTATAGCACGATTTTGCCACTACGGGCAGTCGACTGCATATGAGAAAAACTATTTCGCCATTTCTGAACACCAAAGGTGAAGATCAGCCTACACATCTCAGCAGTCTGAGCAGCACCTTAAAATACACTGCTTTAGATGAGCCCCGCCAAGCGAATTTGTGTCTTCGAGCATTCCGTCATGACAAATTTTAACTGCGCATGCCAAGCAATTCAGAGGGGCCAGGGATATTGCTTTCTGTCTGAAGGTTCCTCTTGATTCACTGCTTGTATGAGCGAGCAGGGAAGGTTCTGGCGAGACTGCATGGATGCGCAGGCTCGCCTGAACCTTCGCTGCTCGCATAGGCGATAAGTACCAAAATCGCTTGACGGGGCCCAGATAGTACAATACCTTTAACTTCTATATAAAAAAATTTCAACTCTTTGCTAGTCTGTGTCATTGAGCAGTCAGGTTTGTGTCTTACCTGGTCAAAAAAGCTTTTCTTGAAACATGGCTCATAATGGCAAAGAGGGCATTGTGCATTTCTGGGCATTTGTCCACAGTATATTTCAATATTCGGTGATTGCATGCAAAGACCCAAAACAACCACCATCACGTGAACAAGTCCATGAAATGAAGACCCCCTAAACCCCGCTTTATACTGGGGTTTACGGGGGTATTTATTATTTTTTCTTAATTCTGCTCCAAGACATAGGTTGTGGGTACTCGTTGGAACCGCCTCACTGAGGCGGTTCTAACGAGCATCCTCAACCTATGTTTTGAGCATTTACAACACTAATATCAAGGATTTTCATAAGAAAAGTAGCCATTTTGGAGATGAGAAAAATGTACTATGTTGCACGGGTATGTTATTGTAATGAAATATGCATCTTATGTGAGTTGTGGCAATAGCAAAATTAGTGTGTTTCTGGACAAGAATGCACATTTGCAAAGTCTGATCAAAGTCTTTTATGTGCACTGTACAGACTATTGACTATTGTGACTATTGACCGGAACCTTCATCATGCAGACAAAGCTGGCTGTTTTCGGAGTGGAGACTGAGGCTGATGTGTGTCTTCACTGTGCAAAAAAAAGCCTAAGACAAAATTGTTACTTGATGCGGTTTATAAGATGTGGTTCGCCGGAACCCCTCTTACGTCCCCCTCTGGGGTTTAGACATATTGGAAGAATATGATATGGATGTAGTTACAATATGCCAAATGCTTAACCCAATTTGTACTGAATGGAATCTTCCACCTGATGCAATGCAGAAATCCATTTCAAAATTTAGGGGTGTCAGGTTGTGTTATCTGTTAAATTTATTTGTTTGTTTGATTTGATGTTTAATGTCCCCATCAACACTATAAAGGTCATTTTGGAGATGTTGCTTCCAATCTTGTGGGACTTTTACCCGACATTGAGATGAAATGACATCTCAAGCCCTGTCGCCCAATGAAACCAATAGGGTTTATAAGCATGGACCGTCCGACTCGCATCTCTTTGCCTGGGCAGGCTTAGATCCTCTAAGTGGTTTACCAGTACTTGTGTGCGGTCAGATTCAGCTCTGCGTGGAAGCATCATGCAGCCCATTTATTTCTTCAAGCCCCAATGGGCAGGGGCTTTTTGGAAAAGGATTGAACTTTTTGCAAACAGTGAAGGGCCTGATCAGATGGAGATTGGGGCATCTGATCTAGGCCTGCACTGTTTGCCAGAAGAACTCAGCATCTGATCAGGCCCTTCATTGTTTGCCAGTGATCTGTTTTGGTTTTCCCATATAAAAAGGGGTAAGGACGATGCTGAGTGCAAAGATATAAACAGTGAACTGTGCAAACGCAATGTATTTTGCATATGAGCCACACATGAAAACATGCCTATATAATTCTCACCCCCTTAAACCCCACTTTTATGTAGTAAAACTGGGGTTGACAGGGGTAAACCTTATTTTTCTTATTTCTGCTCTAAAATATAGATTGGAGCTACTTGTTAGAACTGCCTCGATGAGGCGGTTCTAATGTGTACCCACAATTTATATTTTGAGCAGAAATAAGAAATATATCTCAATTTTTCATCTAAAATTTTTGTGTTATCAAATTTACACTGTACGGGTACATTGTATTTGTATAAGGGTGTTTTCATAATAGTAGGCTGCAAGAGGCTAAATTGCCTTCTGCTCTTGAAGCAGAGCCTTCCACTTTTGGGCTTTTTGGGTTAGTCCTATGCAATCTTAAACCTTCACTCCTAATCATGACTAGCCAACGACATTTTCAAGGTGTATTGTTCATATTTTTCAGTGAAAATAAGGCCTGACATTACATGTGAATCGTCTGCCAAGCAGACAATTCATATGTAAGCCCCGTCAGGTGATTTTGGTACTTATCGCCTATGCGAGCAGCGAAGGTTCAGGTGAGCCTGCGCATCGGCGCAGTCTCGCCAGAACCTTCGCTGCTCGCTCATACAAGCAGTGAATCAAGAGGAACCTTCAGACAGAAAGTCATATCCCTGGCCCCTCTGAATGGCTGGGCATGCGCAGTTAAAATTTGTCATGACGGAATGCTCGAAGACACAAAATCGCTTGGCGGGGCTCATGTAATGTCTTGCCTTATTTACTAGGAAAAATATTGTAAAAATCAGACTGTCGTCTGCTCTGTGAATCTATGTAGCAGTTGAAGGGTTAAGCCCTTAAAGGGACATGAAACACCTTAAATTCAGCTAAGGTACAAGTAACTCTTTCAAACATATTTTGACTGTTATTAATACAAGCTGACTCTTAAAGGTGAGAATTTGCTCCCTGTGATCCAGTGTGACTTCTAAGGTGGAAAACATTTCCTATTAAACAGGAGCTTGAAGTTTGGTCAGCCATCCATGTTAACCCTTAAGACGCCGAGAAAAACTACATCTGAAAATGTCTTCTGCTTATGTTGTCTGCTGAATCTTTTTGCAAACTTTTTTTTTTTAAATTTGCATACAGGTAAACAGTGTGGACCCTAATCAGACTGCTCCTAGAGGAGCCGTTTGATCTGGGTCCACACTCTTTGCAAAAATGACTTTTAAAGTAACTGACAGACGACAAAGCAGACGACAACGCAGAGGACAATTGTAGTGCCAGTATCGTATAAGGTGAGCCAAGGGCAACCTGGGAAATTTAGATCAGTAAAGTATTGAGTCCAGTTGTTCAAAGCATCATTATCTAAAAGAACTAATGTTCAATGGACTAGCAAGTGCTACATCAAATACATATATATTTTTGCTAAAGAAAATGAGCACCCTTTTGCATTTACATTTTTCAGCAAAAAATAGCCATATTAAATGATCAAAGTATTAATGGTACATTAACTAATGGCAAAGTCAGGTTTGAACAACTGGGCTCTGTATTACTATACCTGATAATAATGGAGTTCATCATGATTGACAAGAACTCTCATGATAAGGTTCACTAGCTGGTCCTGTAGGCCTAGTCTTACATCCACATCCATCCCTACAATAATAGGAAAGGGTACAATAACGTATCTATATAATTACGAAAACACTCCTATACAAATACATTGTAAACTTTACCACCGAAAAAAAAAAATTAAGATGAAAAGTTGTGATATTTTTCTTATTTCTGATCAAAAATATTGATTGTGGGTCCTCATTAGAACCGCCTCTTTGAGGTGGTTCTAATGAGTACCCACAATCTTTATTTTAGAGCTGAAATAAGAAAAATAAGGTATACCCTTGTAAACCCCAGTTTTACAATATAAAAGTTGGGTTCAACGGGGTCAAAATTATATAGGCATGTTTTTGTGATGTGTCAATAACCAGGCTATATGTCAGAACAGCGTACAATAACCAGTCTATATGAACAGGGTACAATAACTAGTCTATATGAACAGGGTACAAAGGCCAATCCATGTAAACAGTTTGTTTGTTTGTATTGGAGTTAAATGGCCCAGTCAACAATATCTGAGGTCATTTTTGAGCCGGTCAGTTTACCTATACACACTTTGTCTGGGCAGGCTTATATGTAAGTGGTTAACCAGTACAGTGCACATTCTTTCGCCAGAATTCTTGAATCAGTGGAAGGTCCATATAAACAGGCCATAAACCAGTCCACATAAAAGGGTATAGGATCAAGTCTACATAAACAGGTAAAATAAACATTCCATATGAAATGGTTACATGAACCAGTCCACATGAAGAAGATACTTATCATATAGGCATATGATGCAGGTTCAGCCAAGACTGCACATAACCATTTTTGTACCAAATGGAATCTTCCACCTTATATATGGCAGGAGTAAATTTTGAAAGTAACAGGTTGTGTTATCTTTAAAACTTATTTGGAAAATAGCTGAAATTTTAGCAAATAGTGTAGGTCCTGATCAGACGCCGCATTCTGCGGCCTTCTATCTAGGCCTACTCCATTTGCCAAGGTTCCTGTTTTGGAGTTTCTGGTACACAAATGCCCATTGCATGCAGGAAACGGCAAACAGTACAAGCCCAGATCAGACGCCGCAGAACACTGCGTCTGATCAGGGCCTACACTATTTGCTAACAGAATTTACACCCAAAAATAGAAAAACGAAAAAAACAGGCCTGCCACCAGACTTGTCCAACATATAGCATTGGAAGAGTCCACCAGCATATAATGGGTTAAGTTTGCACAGACTTGTCTGGACCTTGCCTGTGGGTCTAGAGAAAGCTTCAGGAATGTTAAAACTATGTGACAAGGACCTCTCCCACAATGGATGGTTTATAAACCATTTGATTGGCAGTAACTTCAGTCAACAATATTTCTCATCAAGGACAAGAGTTACGCTTTTTATCAAGTTAATTACCCAAGTCCAACAATATCTATTTACAGGCACAGACATAGCTTATCATATTATCATGAATACATAAGATACTGTCTGCATTCAAAACCTGCAGTCAAGGGCAGTTTTACTAAAATACACCAGATATTTCTGGTCAAGGTTCGCAAAATTTCGGACATCTGTATGGAGACATCCATTTGACACCACTTATGATATACACCACAACCCCTTAATAAAACTATTGTAGGGGTCCAAAGCAATAACTGTGTTGATTAAACAAATGTATCTTATTCAAACCAAACTGTTTGATTCTGTGGAAAAATGACCATTTAACATCTTTAACCCTTATCTTGCTGAATATTCATTTAAGCCACACCCATTTCTGTCTATCAACCAATCAAATTGCTTGACGTTTATGAATTTATTGCTACAAATTCATAAACTGAATGCCAAACAGTGTAGATCCTGATCAGATGGCTTCTTCAGAAGCCATCTGATCTGGATCTTCACTGTTTGCAAATATAGGGGTTGTTGTGAACAGCAAGATATAGGGGTTGTTGTGAACAGCAAGATAAGGGATCATGTTATATCCAAAATCATGTTATAATGAAATGTATAAAAGAGAGCTGTTGTGTACTTATATCTTGGCATTACCTACAACATAAATTGTTATCAAACATAGGAGAGGGTTGCCATGATGGCCCTGTATCGCTTACTTGAGTAATTTTGCACACGTTTGTCTTTATCAGGATGAAATGCTCTTTTCAAAATAAAGTCTGCCCAAAACCTGTACACAGGGCAGTCCCTTTATAATGCTATGTTTGGGATGCATAGAACAGAACCGTGTTTTAAGTAAACCCTGTTTTATATAGAAATTATAGTAAAATGACAATTTGGGAGGCAAGACCTGGCCGTGTTCTAACCAAAACCATGTTATAATAATGAGTAGAGTACTAAAGGGACTAAAGTGTACTGCCAAAATAGCCTGCCACCTTAACCCCATGTATTTCAACATGTGTTGAAAGAATCTGGTGGAGAGACATCCAAGGAAAACTTCACTGAAATCTATCAAGCCCTCTTTGGAAAAGATCACTAAAGCCACAAATAATGCCTCCTGGTTGCCTTGCTTTTCCCTGACATTACGAAAACACGCCTATACAAATGCACTGAAAACTTAACCACCAAAAAACGAAAATTTTAAGATGAAAAATTGTGATTTTTTCTTATTTCTGCTCAAAATATAGATTGTGGGTACTCGTTACCCACTCTAACAAGTACCCACAATCTATATTTTAGAGCAAAAATAAGGAAAATAAGGTTTACCTCTGTAAACCCCAGTTTAACTATGTAAAAGTCGGGTCCAAGGGGGTCGTGTTTTCGTGATGTCAACATGAGTTGATAGAATCAAAGAACATTCCTATAAATTTTCATTCAAATCTCTTTTAGAAGCCTCCGTGGTGTAGTGGTTACGTTACTCGCCTTGTAAACCAGGGGTCGCAGGATCGATCCCGGGCTTCTCCAGACTTTCGGATAAGTCTTTAAACCTAGGTCACGTCTCCGTATGACCTTAGCTGTTGGTGGGACGTAAAACTCAAACACTCACTCACTCAAATCTCTTTAACAGATTCTGAATCTGGGTCTGCACTGTCTGTCCAAATAAATATGGTCAATTGTAACATATGGTAAGAGTCATGCTCAGAAATCAGAATAGGTAAAATTACCACCAAATCTCCATTGATTACTATTCGACTATTGATCAAAATGGCAGGACTGAGAATCAGTCATCTATTGGGGCCATCTCAGGGGCCAGTTGTTCAAAACTAACGACGTCGTTAGTTAACATATCGTTAAAACTTTGATAATTAAATATGGCAAATATGTTGAAATTTTTGCTGAAAAAATGTGAGCAGCTTTTGCGGATGCAAAAGCTGCTCACATTTTTTCAACAAAAATACCAAAATTTACGATATTGTACTTGCTAGAAGAGTTAACAGTTTGACCACTAACGAGCTTGTTAAGCTAACGATGCTTTGAACAACTGGCCTCAGATTAGCCAGCCCTACCGCCCAGGGGTGACACAGGTCAGTCTGTGCATCTTTGAAGCATGATAGGAGCCACTGCTGTTTGTCATAGGAATAGGATGGAAATAATAGAACTTTCATGTTATCATAGAAATGCCTAGGCTGATCTGCACCCTTTACTGCCACCCTCCCTATGTTATGGAGCACGTTTATCATGACACAGATCATTACGAAAACATGCCTATACAAATACACTGTAAACTTTACCGCTGAAAAAACGAAAATTTTAAGATGAACAAGATATGTTTGTGAATCACGAACATGTCCCCGGGCATGGTCATTTTTTTTTCAAAGTTGGTCACAGTTCAAAGTCAAGGTCACAGGTCACGATTTTTGGTTTGAGTGGGAAGCCCTTGGCACAAGGAACTTACATGCCAAATATGAAGGCTCCATCTTAAACAGTTCGAAAGTTCGGAACAATAGTATTTTTTTCTTTAAAGTAGGTCAAGGTCACAGCTCAAAATTTTTTTTGCATGAGTGTAAAGCTCTTGTCACAAGAAACCTACATGCCAAATATGAAGGCTCTATCTTAAACGATTCAAAAGTTATGATCAATTTTATTTGTTCTTTTAAGTAGGTCAAGGTCATGGTAAAAAAAAATTGCATGAATGTAAAGCTCTTATCACAAGGAACCTACATGCCAAATATGAAGGCTCAATCCCAACTGGTTCAAAAGTTATGACCAAAATGTTATTTTTTTCTTTAAAGTAGGTCAAAGTTTTGCATGAATGTAAAGCTCTTGTTACAAGGAACCTACATGCCAAATATGAAGGCTGTATCTCAAACGGTTCAAAAGTTATGACCAATGTTAACTTTTTCTTTATGTAGGTCTAAGGTCAAGGTCAGGGGTCAAAATTTTTTGTGTGAATGTAAAGCTCTTGTCACAAGGAACCTACATGCAAAATATTAAGGCTGTATCTCAAATGGTTCAAAAGTTATGACCAAAATATTATCTTTTTATTTTAAGTAGGTCAAAGGTCAAGGTCACAGGTCAAAATTTTTTGCATGAATGTAAAGCTTTTGTCACAAGGAACATACATGCCAAATATGAAGGCTGTATCTCAAGTGGTTCAAAAGTTATGACCAATGTTAGTTTTTTCTTTTAAGTAGATCTAAGGTCAAGGTCAAACGAGGGTAGGCTGAAAAGTTCTGAGCCTGACCAAGATCCAATGGTTTGTCCATGCTGAAAGTGCCTTATTTTTCAACATAGTCTCCCTTCCTGTCCACACACTTCCTCCAGCGATGCTGGAGTCCTTGGATCCCAGTGGTATAGAAGGTCTCATCTTGCTCCCTGAAAAACTCCTCCACAGCAGCTATCACCTCCTCGTCTGACCGATAATGCTGCCCAGCCAAGTGCTTTTTCACGTTTGGAAACAGGAAATAATATGATGGGAGCTAGATCAGGTGAATACGGAGGGTGATCGACAAGTGTGAAGCCACAGTCATGCACAGCAGCCATTAGGACAACCGATTTTTGAGCAGGCGCATTGTCCTGATGGAACAAGACCCCTTTTGTCAATTTTCCGGGTCGTTTAGCCTTAATTGCTTTTCGCAATTGTTTTAGCAGATCTGCATAATACTCCCCATTAATTGTTCTGCCCTTTTGAAGGTAATCTATGAATATTATACCCTTGGCATCCCAGAACACTGATGCCATCACCTTCCCTGCAGAGGAGACGACCTTTGCCTTCTTTGGAGGGGGTGAGCCAGAGTGCTTCCATTGCATGGATTGTCTTTTGGTCTCTGGCTCAAAGTGATGAACCCAACACTCATCCTGAGTGAAAAACGGTCAAGAAAACCATCTTGGTCTGCTTCAAAAATAGCCAAGTTGGCTTGTGACAGGTTCAGTCTGGTCAACTTTTGGTCAGTCATCAAAAGCCGTGGCACCCATCTGGTGGAAACCATCGACTTTCCTTATTCACTGTGTAGAATGTTCTCTACTCATTCACGGGAGATGCCATCAGTGTTAGCAAACTGATTCACAGTTAAACGCCTGTCATCCATTATGGCCCTGTGCACTTGGCTGATGGTTGCCTCAGTTGTTGCCGTTGTGCGTCGTCCACACCGGTCATCATCTTCAAGGATGTCCGTGTCCATCTTAAAATTTGCTGCCTGCATACGAAGGAGCATCATCCCCTAATGTAGCAACCATATCAGCATGAATGTCCTTAGGAGCTAACCCCTTTTATGGAGGTACTTGATGACACTACGATGCCAGATTTTGTCCATTAACTCAAAAAGGTGCTAGAATCAATTTTCAAAGTCTAGAATTTCTACTTTATTGCAGGTAAACTTGAACTCATTTGAGTAAAATCAAGTAATAAAGGTTTGGATTTAATGAATACAAAATTTCATGGCTGTTCGATGCCGGCTTCTTGGTCAGGCTCAGAACTTTTCAGCCTACCCTGGTAGGTCAAATTTTTTTTTGCATGAATGTGAAGCTCTTATCACAAGGAGCGTTCAGGCCAAATATGAATACTCTATCTCCAATGGTTCGAAAGTTATGACCAACATTAAAGTTGTCCACGCACAAATTATCAAACAAACAAACCAACAAACAAACAGACAGGGCAAATACAATATGTCCCCACTATCGCTACCGGGGACATAAAAATTGTAAAAATCTTTCTTATTTCTGCTCAAAATATAGATTGCGGGTACTCGTTAGAACCGGCTTATTGAGGCGGTTCTAATGAGTACCCACAATCTATATTTAGGAGCAGGAATAAGGAAAATAAGTTTTACCCCTGTAAACCCCAGTTTTACTATAGATATAAAAGTGGGGTTCAAGGGTATCAAAATTATATAGGCATGTTTTTGTGATGTCAATCATATAAGGAAGCCCTATAACTTTTTGGAAGTATCATCCAAAGCAACTGCAAGAGTCTCAACTGGGTCTGTACTGTTTGACAATGTTCCATATTTAGGATGGACTGTGACAAAACTCATGACACCCAACACAAGCAACTTATAATTAACCCATTGTATACTAGTAGACTCAGGGGTGTCAGGCCTATTTTTCATTTTTATTCTATTTTTGACGGAAAATTCTGTTAGCAAATAGTGCAGGCCCTGATCAGACGCCACCTTCTGTGACGTCTGATCTGGGCCTGCACTGTTTGCCAAAGAACACCTTTAGGGATTTCCCGCATGCAATGGGTTGACCAGTGAAATCATACGGTCTTAAAACTGGATCATCATTTTCAAGTGACAGAAACTGCTGTGAAAATTGAGACACCTCGGTCTCCAAAAATCAGAATTACTTTGATATCTGTATTGTATTAAGACAATGATAACAGAATGACAAATTGTGCAGACCCCGATAGCACTGATCCTTCAGGGCCAATCTGATAAAGGTCTACATTGTTTGCTCCGTCATCACTGTCCAAACACTGGAAAATTACAGTATACTGGTTTTATAAATGTGCTATTAAACCATATTGTTTGATTTGAGGTTTAACGTTCCCGTCAACACTGTAAAGGTCATTTTGGAGACGTTTCCAATTTTGTGGGACTTTTACCCGACATTGAGATGAAATGACATCTCAAGCCCCATCGCCCAATGAAACCAATACGGTTTATAAGCATGGAAGTTCCGAATCGTGCGCATCGCATTGCCTTGGCAGGCTTAAATCCTCTAAGGGGTTTACCAGTACTCCTGTGCGGGTCAGATTCAGCTCTGCGCGGAAGCATCATGCAGCCCATATATTTCTTCAAGCCCCGATGTGCAGGGGTCAATCTATTTAACCTTAAAGCACTAAGCATGGATGTAGCACATGGCATGTTCCAATTTTTTTTTTCTGTGTGTGTGTGTTTTTTTTTTTTCAGTGGAAATCAGGATTTTTCAGAGAAAATAAGGTCTAACATTCCCTATATCATGCCCGATTTTCTTCAAAAAATGAAGAACAAAAAATGCAATGTCATTTGTTCTTTTTTTGCTTGGTGCATAGAGGCAACAAAAAAAATTTGGACGCCTTGAGGATAATTCTCCTAAAACTTGAACAAGTTTGTTTAGTGATCCAGCATGGAGTCCAAAAAGTGAAGACGGGATGGCAAACAGTGTGGACCCTGATCAGACTGCTCCTTCAGGAGCAGTCTGATCTGGGTCTGCACTGTTTGACCAGGCTTGTCTGTTCCAATACTTAGGACCATTATGGTATAGCAATGATGGTCACAGATGTGGACAGGTCACTGATGTGGTCAATTTGACCTGACCATGACTTTTCAGATCACCTGAGGTTGACCTGGACCCATGCACCAGTCCACTTCCTGGTCACCCCAAACAAATATAGATACTTTGGTCATCTGGATCATATTATACAACTGACCACTATAAATGTATTATCTTACCAATAGGATTTCAACCTATTTAGTACCAGAAACCCCAAAACCGGTACCCTGGCAAACAGTGCAGGCCCAGATCACATGCTGCGTTCTGATCAGGACCTACACTGTTTACAAAAAGTTCAGTCATTTTCCAAAGCAATTTTGAAGAAAACACAACCTGACACCCCTAAATTTTGAAAAGAACTCCTGCTATATATAAGGAGGAGTGTGTGTTACAGTTTTACGTCCCACCAACAGCTAGGGTCATACGGAGACCAGACCTCGGTTTAAAGACTCATCGGAAAGTCTGGAGAAGCCCGGGATCGATCCTACGATCTCTGGTTTGCAAGCATAAATATATAAGGAGGAAGATTCCATTTGGTACAAAAAGGGTTAAATAATTAAGCCTGAAAGTACAAAGGAAAACTGAATAGTATAGAATAAGAATCAGATTTGTTACTGGTGACACATCCATTGACACTGATTCATTCACCAGGACTGTGATGCTGAAAATCTGTCCCTAGATTTCATCAAAAAAGTAAATTTTTGCACCTTCAGCCGAGGAACTGGAAAGGCATTCCAATATTAGTATGTTCTTAGACTTCAGAGATAATCAGACTTGACATTTTATGTGATGTACAACATAAACAAGAGGACAATGCCAGCCCTGAATTGCTCACCTGAGCTCAAGATGTGCCATAGCTTGTGGAAGTGATGGGCTCACTGGCTTAAGAAAAGATGTAATTAGAGACTTCAATTCTATTTTAGCTCTGGTGTCCATTTTGTTCAGTGGAATAGAACTATTTTAGCAATTTTTGAGGGTGAAATTATTCTTCTCTTTTTCTCGTTGAACAGAAGCACAACAATAATTATCACAATCTTTAATGCTAAGGCATCATAGGAAATTCCAGTGCAGATCTTTTTTTTAATCTTTTTATTTACTTGTTTTCAGAGGAGAAATAAGGCCTGGTGATTCTCAAGAGATGCAAAGCTTTATTTTCTCCGAAAAATGAGAAAGAATACTTTTTTTGGTTTAACTCTTATCATGCTGTTCACAACAACCCCTATCTTTGGAAACAGTGTAGATCCAGATCAGATGGCTTCTGAAGAAGCCATCTGATCAGGATCTACACTGTTTGACATGAAGTTTATGGATTTGTAAGAATAAATTACATAAAGTAATCTGATTGGTTCAAAGTCAGAAATGGGTGTGGCTAAACTGAATTTTCAGCAAGATAAGGGTTAACCCTATTTTCTTTTAGGAATAATTTTTTTTTACAATGTACTCTGCTTCAGTTACTTGGTCCTTTAACCCTTGTCATGCTGAAGATGACAATATGGCTGCGGCCATCTAATCAGGATCTACCATAAAAATCCTAAAATTTCGGACACCTTGACATCTTGATGTAATTCTCTTAAAATTTTAACAAATATGTTTCATGATCCAGCTAGGAGTCCAAAAAGTGCGACAGAATGGCATACAGTGTAGACCCTGATCAGACTGCTGCTTTCAGGAGCAGTCTGATCTTGGTCTGCACTGTTTGCAGCATGTCTTTCTTTCTACTGATACTACAATCGGTCATATTTGGCCATTACTCCCAGATGTACATTAAATACACTCCAGGTTTGCAGAATGAAAGCCTACACAGTAATCATGTAATTACTGTAGGGATCTTTAACATGCACAGGGGATGGTTCTACCTGCACAGGGGGCCTCCAGTTAACGTCCCAATCCGAAGGCCAGTGCCTTTGTGGCATTCATCCCTACAAATGATGCCAGTGGAGCATGTTCGGACACCGCAATTTTATTACAACTGCCGGGAATCAAACCAGGGGCCTCTAGCATCAATGTCTGTCCAAATAATTTGGATCATTATGGTATACTGTTTGTCATTCAGTTTCCCTACCTTCGCATATTGTGGCTTACCATCTGATCAGGAGCTATACTGTTTGTAATTAAGTTTCTCAGACTGACAACCCCTGACATTGCATATGGCTTCCACCATCTGATCAGGAGCTATACTGTTTGTCATTCAGTTTCTCAGATTCACAACCCATGACATTGCATATGGCTTCCACCATCTGATCAGGATCTATACTATTTGTCATTCAGTTTCTCAGGTTAACAATGCATACCTTTGCATATGGCTTCCACCATCTGATCAGGATCTACACTGTTTGCCATTCAGTTTCTCAGATTCACAACCCATTCCTTTGCATATGGGTTCCACCATCAGAGCAGGATCTATACTGTTTGTCATTCAGTTTCTCAGATTGACAACCCCTGACATTGCATATGGCTTCCACCATCTGACCGGATCTTTACTGTTTGTCATTCTGTTTCTCAGATTGAAAACTCATACCTTTGCATATGGCTTCCACCATCTAATCAGGATCTATACTGTTTGCCATTCAGTTTCTCAGATTGACAACCCATACCTTTGCATATGGCTTCCACCATCTGATCAGGATCTACACTGTTTGCCATTCAGTTTCTCAGATTCACAACCCATGACATTGCATATGGCTTCCACCATCTAATCAGGATCTATACTGTTTGTCATTCAGTTTCTCAGATTGACAACCAATTCCTTTGCATATGGCTTCCACCATCTGAGCAGGATCTATACTGTTTGTCATATGGCTTCTTTGATTGACAACCCCTGACATTGTATATGGCTTCCACCATCTGATCAGGATCTATTCTGTTTGTCATTCAGTTTCTCAGATTGACAACCCCTGACATTGCATATGGCTTCCACCATCTGATCAAGATCTATACTGTCTGTCATTCAGTATATCAGAATGACAACCCCTACCTTTTGGTCATCTGACAGGATCTTTACTGTTTGTCATTTTGTTTCTCAGATTGAAAACTCCTACATTTGCATATGACTTCCACCATCTAATCAGGATCTACACTGTTTGTCATTCAGTTTCTCAGATTGACAACCCTAACATTTGCATATCATTGCTTTTGCTATACTATTTGAGCCCCGCCAAGCAAATTTGTGTCTTCCAGCATTCCGTCATGACAAATTTTAACTGTGCATGCCCAGCCATTCAGAGGGGCCAGAGATATGGCTTTCTGTCTGAAGGTTCCTCTTGATTCACTGCTTGTATGAGTGAGCAGCGAAGGTTCTGGCGAGACTGTGTGGATGCGCAGGCTCACCTGAACCTTCGCTGCTCGCATAGGCGATAAGTACCAAAATCGCTTGACGGGGCCCATTTAGCATTCAGTTTGTGAATTAAACTGGGCATATTATACAAAGTGATATGATGACATTGTGGGGCAAAATGAATTTATTCACCAGGACAAAGAATAAATGAAATTAGGTTCAAGTATATCATGGAAGGATTCTGCAATGTCTGCAGTCAATCAAGGCCAACATACAATGTCCTTGACTTAAAGAGCAGACATGCAAAATAGAAAGGCCTTGAACATATCACCCTAACATGCAACGTGCATATTTACAAATGAAATGTGAGTGATAAAATTATGCCATATTTCTGATTTCTTCTGGCCTTGATATTTTTATGTTTCAAAGATAAAGGTGAAATAACAACAATCCATGGGAGATCACTTGGATTCAATTGCACATGTATTTATCTCACTGGAAGATACTCTTTAAGAAAACATTACAATGCTTCCTGCAGCAAAGGCATCTTTTAACCCATTCGGCATTGTATGCTAGTGGACGCTTCCATTGCTATATGTTGGACAAGTCCATTTGTCATATAAGGGGTATCAGGCCTATTATTTCATTCTTATTCTATTTTTGAAAGAAAAAAACTGTTAGCAAATAGTGCAGGCCCTGATCAGAAGCCTGATTTGGGCCTGCACTGTTTGCCAAAGTACCCTTTTAGGGGTTTCCAGCATGCTTGTTTTGTTTTGTTTGATTTGAGGTTTAACGTCCCCGACAACACAGTATAGGTCATTTTGGAGACGTTGCTTCCAATTTTGTGGGACTTTTACCCGACACTGAGATGAAATGACATCTCAAGCCCTGTTGTCCAATGAAACCAATAGGGTATGTAATCATTGGACGGGCCAACTCACACCGTTTTGCCTGGGCAGGCTTAGATCCTCTAAGCGGTTTACCAGTGCTCGTTTTGCGGTCGGATTCAGCTCTGCGTGGAAGCATCATGCAGCCCATCTATATCTTCAAGCTCCGATGGGCGAGGGCCTTCCAGCATGCAATGGGTTAATAAGAAACCACCATTTATGTGTATAAAGGGATTAAAGGCATTTATTCTTAGACAGTATGATACACTGTGTGTTCATAATTGTTTTTTGCCCCCTGTGATATACTGTATATAGCAGATCAAAGGCGGCCTTTAATAGGGTGATTAGTAGCTCCTGTTGAATCCCCTGACGGAGGCACTAAAGGGGAAAATCAATAAGGTACACTCTAGTTAACAGTTAGTCAAATATTGATTTTCTCCAAGGAGGCCCCTTACCTGTTGCAGACAGGAGTTCTCTTCAGTTAGCACTGAGGGCTACATAATGCTGGGATATAACATGATTGTTTAACTTACATGATTTCTGCTTTGGACCCAGTAATAATAGAGTTATAAAGAGATTGTGGTGTACTGTACATATGTATGTGTTGCGGTTCATTTTTGTGGTTAAAGAGAAAGATGGGACTGAAAGAGTGAAAAGTTACAAAATTATTTTTCCCTTCCATCACTTGCTAAAAGCAGATAAAAGGCTCTACCCCTGCACACCTACCACAAGAAAACCTGAGGTCCTTCTTTTCTTCCTTTTTTCAGGGAAAATTAGGTTTGATATTTCATTTGGATTATTAACCCTTGTCCTGCTGAGCCTGGATATGCCTTATTTTCCAAACAATGAAGATCCAGATCAGATGGCTTCTGACGAAGCCATCTGATCAGGATCTACATTGTTTGCCTTTCAGATTGTGAATTTGTTGCAATAATTTGCATCAAGTCATCTGATTGGTTGATAATCGGTAGTGGGTGTGGCAGATTGAAATATTCAGTAGGACAAGGGTAAATAGAGCAGACGAGTAGCATAAAATATCAATAAAAATCAAAAATGAGTTCCTTTAAGAGCAATGAAAACATTCATAAGAAAGAAGATGGGTCATGCTACGTAGTTTCGGCTAATAAAGCCTCATCAGTGACCCTGTAATGATCCGGCAAAGAATGCCAGAGGAAACTTACTGTAACCCCGGGAAATTCGAATAGGCAGTCGATTCAAAGACTGATATTAATCAAAATGGGGTCCAAATAATTAAAAACCCGTCTAGAGTATGAGTCTAAACCTGATTTTTTTTCTTCTGAAAATTAAAACAAGAAATATCTGAAAATGGCATCAGCTGTAGCTGTGATTTGCACTTTAACTCCTGTCCTGCTAAATAAATTAATTTCGTCACATCCATTTCTGACTATCAACCAATCAAATCAATTGATATGATGTGTGGGTCCTAGTAAGATCTGCCTCAATGATGTGGTTCCAACTGTGTCTTGGAGCACAAATAAGAAAAATAATTTATTACCCTGTAATCCCCAGTTTTCTCTGTATCATTACACGGACTTGTTATGGACCCCGCCCATCAGGGCTTGAAGAAATAGATGGCCTGCATGATGCTTCCACCCAGAGCTGAAACCGCTCGCACACGAGCACTGGTTAACCGCTTTGAGGATCTAAGCCTGCCCAGGCAAAGCGGAGCGAGTCGGCCCGTCCATGCTTATAAACCCTATGGGTTTCATTGGGCGACAGGGTTTGAGATGTCGTTTCATCTCAATGTTGGGTAAAAGTCCCACAAAATTGGAAGCAGCGTCTCCAAAATAACCTATACAGTGTTGACAGGGACGTTAAACCTCAAATCAATCAAAAACAAAACAAACCTGGAGGAAATCTTTTCAGGGACCGGTTCACATCCAACACTACCTGGTTGTAGTCTCTGTGACCATGTAGAATTTCCTGGGCTGAAACAAAACAAAGGTGTTTTGAGCTGAGGGAGATATGGTTGGTAAATCATCCGTTCAAAGCACTGTTAGCTTTTAATGAGCTCGTTAGTGGCCATAATAATTACTAGTTCCCAGGGGCCAGTTGTTCAAAACCAACCACATCGTTAGTTAGCGTATGGTTAAAACTTTGATCATTTATTATAGCAAATATGCTAATATTTTTGCTGAAAAAAAATAAGATATAAAAAAATATGCAAAAGCTGCTCACATTTTTTTTCAGGAAAAATAAGAAATTTTAAGTATTAAACTTGCTAGAGCAGTTAACAATATGACCACTAACAAGCTTGTTAAGCTAACAATGCTTTGAACAACTGGTATTTTCAACCCATTTGGTACCAGAGACCCCAAAACGGGTTCCCTGGAAAACAGTGCAAGCCCAGATCAGATGCTGCAGAAAGCAGCATCTGATCAGGGCCTACACTGTTTGCAGAAAGTTCAGCCATTTTCCAAACAAATTTTGAAAACACAACCTAACACCCCTAAATAATGAAATGGAGTCCTGCTACATATAAGGAGGAAGATTCCATTTGGTACAAAAAGGGTTTATACTCTGGTATTTTTGCTGGAATAATGTGAGTAGCCTAGCAAAAGCTACTCACATCTTTTTTTCAGCGAAGATAATATACTGTATGCATATTTACAATATTATCCCATTTTGTACCAAATGGGATCTTCCTCCTTGTATACAGTAGGAGTACATGTCAAAATTTAGGGGTGTCAGATTGTGCTTTCTTCAAAATTAATATGGCAAATTGGCTGCATTTTTTTTCCAAACAGTGTAGGCCCTAATCAGATGCCGAATTCTGCGGAATCTGATCTGGGCCTGCACTGTTTGCCAATTACCCGTTTTGATGTTTCTGTACAATGGGTTAAATGCCTAAAAGTTTTAACCCTTGTCCTGCTGAATATTCATATATGCCACACCCACTACCCATTATCAACCAATCAGATTACTTGATGCAAATTATTGCAACAAATTCACAATCTGAATAGCAAACAATGTAGATCCTGATCAGATGGCTTCTTCAGAAGCCATCTGATCTGGATCTTCATTGTTTGAAAGATAAGGCATATCCGGGCTCAGCAGGACAAGGGTTAATGATCTGTTTTCTGCCAACAATGTTAGTTTTGAATAATTGGACCGTGCAAAACTTTTCTCCAAATTGTCTCAAAGCTTTTCTGTTGTTGTTGTTTTTTTTATTATTTTATTTTAAGCTCCAGGCAGGGGCATTGGCATTTGTAGACAGGTATTTTGAAGTTCAACAAAGAATAAAATTTTTATAAAACTAATACGCCATTCAAAATTCACTTAGGATTTAATGGCCTTAAATAACCTTGTCCATAAACAGATAAATAACCTTGTCCATAAACAGACAACAGGATAAGTGTAAGCCAAGTTTAGTGCATTAACCCTTTACCACTCAGGGCTTTTGTGAATTTTGCTGATTTTCACAGTGTTGTGCCTGACAGCAACTTCAACTAGCCATTGTTTCATAATGGATGGTCTGTTTTACACCAAACTCGGTACGAATGTTCATTGGGCAGTAGCCTTTTAAATGCAACCTTTCATGACTTGATCATTGTTGTCATGGTTATGAGGGGGCATCTCAAAGTTGGCAGAAAGTGTGATTTCACATGAATTTTTGACCAAATGTTAATCTTCACACGGCTGTCATGGCAACATTTAAGGGGTTTAGCACTGGCCATTTTCACTGTTTGCAGCATGTTTTTATCAGCATCAATTTTGAGGCATTTTTGACCCCAAACACCTAGATACTGCACAAAATCTACGCACCCCTAGAAGTGGACATGTTTTTCTGTAACGTAACGTAACGTGTAACAGAGTGTTTGTGACTGTATCCTTATATAGACCTAGTTCAAATTAAAATAGGAGTTACAGTCTTGTTACGAAACGTTTCAGTCTGTTTCGTAACGGATTTGTAACAGAAACAAGAAAACACATGTATGTTACAGTCCTGTTTCGTAACGTTTCAATCTGTTACGTAACAGAACTGTAACAGAGTCTCCATGCATCTTGTTTCAAGAAAAAAAAGTGAAACGTAACGTAACGGCGTAACAGGATGCCGTTACGTAACGGTCCAGTCCGTTACGTAACGGATTTGTAACAGAAACAAGGAAACAACTATGTTACAGTCCTGTTTCGTAACGTTTCATTCTGTTACGTAACAGAACTGCAACAGATTCTCCATACATCTTGTTTCAAGAATAAAAAAGTGAAACGTAACGTAACGGCGTAACAGAATCCCGTTACGTAACGGTCCAGTCCGTTACGTAACGGATTTGTAACAGAAACAAGAAAACACATGTATGTTACAGTCCTGTTTCGTAAAGTTTCATTCCGTTACGTAACAGAACTGTAACAGATTCTCCTTGCATCTTGTTTCAAGATAAAAAAAGTGAAACGTAACGTAACGGCGTAACAGAATCCAGTTACGTAACGGTCCAGTCCGTTACGTAACGGATTTGTAACAGAAGCAAGAAAACACATGTATGTTACAGTCCTGTTTCGTAACGTTTCAATCTGTTACGTAACAGAACTGTAACAGAGTCTCCTTGCATCTTGTTTCAAGAAAAAAAAGTGAAACGTAACGTAACGGCGTAACAGGATGCCGTTACGTAACGGTCCAGTCCGTTACGTAACGGATTTGTAACAGAAACAAGAAAACAACTATGTTACAGTCCTGTTTCGTAATGTTTCATTCTGTTACGTAACAGAACTGCAACAGATTCTCCATACATCTTGTTTCAAGAATAAAAAAGTGAAACGTAACGTAACGGCGTAACAGAATCCCGTTACGTAACGGTCCAGTCCGTTACGTAACGGATTTGTAACAGAAACAAGAAAACACATGTATGTTACAGTCCTGTTTCGTAACGTTTCATTCTGTTACGTAACAGAACTATAACAGATTCTTCTTGCATCTTGTTTCAAGAAAAAAAAAGTGAAACGTAACGTAACGGCGTAACAGAATCCCGTTACGTAACGGTCCAGTCCGTTACGTAACGGATTTGTAACAGAAACAAGAATACACATGTATGTTACAGTCCTGTTTCGTAACGTTTCAATCTGTTACGTAACAGAACTGTAACAGAGTCTCCTTGCATCTTGTTTCAAGAAAAAAAAGTGAAACGTAACGTAACGGCGTAACAGAATCCCGTTACGTAACGGTCCAGTCCGTTACGTAACGGATTTGTAACAGAAACAAGAAAACACATGTATGTTACAGTCCTGTTTCGTAACGTTTCAATCTGTTACGTAACAGAACTGTAACAGAGTCTCCTTGCATCTTGTTTCAAGAAAAAAAAAAGTGAAACGTAACGTAACGGCGTAACAGAATCCCGTTACGTAACGGTCCAGTCCGTTACGTAACGGATTTGTAACAGAAACAAGAAAACAACTATGTTACATTCCTGTTTCGTAACGTTTCATTCTGTTACGTAACAGAACTGTAACAGATTCTCCATACATCTTGTTTCAAGTGTATAAAAAAGTGAAACGTAACGGCGTAACAGAATCCCGTTACGTAACAGTCCAGTCCGTTACGTAACGGATTTGTAACAGAAACAAGGAAACACATGTATGTTACAGTCCTGTTTCGTAACATTTCATTCCGTTACGTAACAGAACTGTAACAGATTCTTCTTGCATCTTGTTTCAAGAAAAAAAAAGTGAAACGTAACGTAACGGCGTAACAGAATCCCGTTACGTAACGGTCCAGTCCGTTACGTAACGGATTTGTAACAGAAACAAGAATACACATGTATGTTACAGTCCTGTTTCGTAACGTTTCAATCTGTTACGTAACAGAACTGTAACAGAGTCTCCTTGCATCTTGTTTCAAGAAAAAAAAAGTGAAACGTAACGTAACGGTGTAACAGAATCCCGTTACGTAACGGTCCAGTCCGTAACGTAACAGATTTGTAACAGAAACAAGAAAACAACTATGTTACAGTCCTGTTTCGTAACGTTTCAATCTGTTACGTAACAGAACTGTAACAGATTCTCCTTACATCTTGTTTCAAGAATAAAAAAGTGAAACGTAACGTAACGGCGTAACAGAATCCCGTTACGTAACGGTCCAGTCCGTTACATTACAGATTTGTAACAGAAACAAGAAAACACATGTATGTTACAGTCCTGTTTCGTAACATTTCATTCCGTTACGTAACAGAACTGTAACAGATTCTCCTTGCATCTTGTTTCAAGAAAAAGGTTTCATTTCGTTACGTAACAGTACTGTAACAGATTCTCCTTACATCTTGTTTCAAGAAAACAAGAGGACCATGATGGCCCTGAATCGCTCACCTGATCCATAGAGTAATAAGTGGGCCCCAGGGAGGGCCATTATTGACACCAGGGCTATAATGTGCATAATGTTGAGGGAGGTCTGAAAAGGTGAAGGTTCATACCAAATATCAACAAAGGCTATAATTTGACCAATCTTGGCAAAGGCCCAATAGATGAAGCTACACAACAAATATCAAAGACCTGGGCCTTGCGGTTTCAGAGAAGAAGATTTTTTTAAAGATATTCCCTACATAAGCCTATGTAAAACCAAATGGCCCAGGGGCAGGGGTATTTTTGTCCTCAGGGCTATAATTTAAATAATCTTGATAGAGGTCCACTAGATGAAGCTTCACTACAAATATCCAAGACCTGGGCCTTGCTGTTTCAGAGAAGAAGATTTTTCAAAGATTATCTCAAAATAAGTAAGTAAAACCAAAGGGCCCCTGGGCGGGGGTATTTGTGGCCCGAGGGCTATAATTTGAACAATTTTGGTAGAGATCCACTAGATGAAGCTCCATACCAAAATATCAAAGACATGGGCCTTGCTGTTTCAGAGAAGAAGATTTTTCAAAGATTATCTCTATATAAGTCTATGTAAAACCAAAGGGCCCCTGGGCGGGGGCATTTGTGGCCTGAGGGCTATAATTTGATAAATTTTGGTAGAGATCCACTAGATGAAGCTCCATACCAAAATATCAAAGACATGGGCCTTGCAGTTTCAGAGAAGAAGATTTTTAAATATTTCCCTATATAAGTCTATGTAAAACCAAAGGGTCTCGGGGCGGGGGCAATTTTGGCCCCAGGGCTATCATTTGAACAATCTTGATAGAGGTCTAATAGATGAAATTACACACCAAATATCAGACCTAGGCCTTTTGGTTTCACAGAAGAAAATTTTTAAAGATTTTCCCTATATAAGTCTATGTAAAACCAAAGGGCCCCGAGGCGGGGCCATTTTTAGTCTCAGGGCTATAATTTGAACAATCTTTCTAGAGGTCCACTAGATGAAGCTTTATACCAAATATCAAAGACCTAGGCCTTGTGGTTTCAGAGAAGAAGTTTTTTCAAGATTTTCTCTATAGAAGTCTATGTAAAACCAAAGGGCCTCCGAGCAGGGACATTTTTGGCCCCTGGGCTATAATTTGAACAATCTTGGTAGGGTCCACAAGATGAAGCTTCATACCAAATATCAAAGACCTGGGCCTTGCGGTTTCAGAGAAGAAGATTTTTTAAAGATTTTCCCTATATAAGCCAACCTGGGGGTCCAGTAGGTTGTGCCGGGGCCATGCGCCGCCCCCCCAGTACTTCATAAAATGCCTTATATCTCAGAAACCTTACAGATCCCCACCCCTAAACCATATATATTCTTGTTTCTATTGATAAGACGCATTCATTGACACCAACCTGGAGGTCCTCCGGGATGCGCCGAGGCCATGCCCCACCCCCTCCACTTCATAAAAGGCCCAATATCTCGGAAACCATTCAGATCCCCACCCCTGAACCCTATATACTCTTGTTCCTTATGATAAGACACATTCAGTGACATCAAACTGGGGGTCCCCCGGGATGCGCCGGGGCCATGTCCCGCCCTTCCATTTCATAAAAGGCCCAATATCTCGGAAACCTTACAGATCCCCACCCCTAAACCATATATATTCTTGCTCCTTATGATAAGACACATTCATTGACCCCAAATTGGGGGTCTTCCGGGGTGCGCTGGAGCAATGCCCTACCCCTTCACTTCACAAAAGGCCATATATCTCAGAAACTGTTCAGATCCCTACCCCTAAACCATATATGTTCTTGTTCATTATGGTGAGACACATTCAGTGACACCAACCTGGGGGTCCCCAGGGATGTGCTGGGGTCATGCCCCACCCCCTCCATTTCATAATATCACAATATCTCGGAAACCTTACAGATCTCCACCCCTAAACCATATATATTCTTGTACCTTATGATAAGACACATTCATTGACACCAACCTGGGGGTCTCCCTGGGCCTTGCCCCACCCCTGCACTTCACAAAATGCCTTTTATCTCAGAAACTGTTCAGAGCCCCACCCCTAAACCATATATATTCATCTTCCTTATGATAAGGCACATTCATTAACACCAGCTTGTGAGTCCCCGGGGCATGCCCAGGCCTTGCTCCACCGCTTGACTTCATTAAAAGCCACATATCTCAGAAATAGTTCAGATCCCCACCCCTAAACCATATATATTCTTGTTCCTTATGATAAGACTCATTCAGTCACACCAACTTGGGGGTCTCTTTGTGCTGAGGCAATGTGCCCCGCCCTTCCACTTCATAAAAGGCCATATATTTCAGAAACCATTCAAATCCCCACCCCATATTCATATATGTTCTTGTTCCTTATTATTAGCACAACTACTGTAGGGGTGTCCGCAGGGGCCAGTCCTCTCCTTTCCACTTCATGAAAGTATATCTTGGATACCGTTCAGATTCCCACCCCTATACCATATATATACTTGGTCCTTATGATAAGACACATTTAGGGACAACAATCTTGGGCTTTCCTGGGAACGACAGGGCATGCTCCAACCCCTCCACTTATATCTCCAGCCATGCAGATCCCCACTGCTAAACCATATATATTCTTGTTCTTTGTGATAAGACACATTTAGTGACACCAACCAGGGCTCCATTGGGTCCATGCCCCACCCCCTCTACTTCATAAAAGGCCTAATGTTTCATATACTGAGTCCACATGGGTGCTCATTTGGATATGACGGTTCATGTGGCAGATTAAAATGATATCCTGTTAAAATACATGGCTGCAATTGGGCAGTGCCCACCTGAGCTCTGGTGAGCATAGTGGCCCATGGGCCTCTTGTTTCAATATAATTATGGTATTCAAATGCCCATTCACAGCTAGCTAATAGGACAAGAGGCTGAACTTTTTCCATGAAATTACCAAGATTTTTTTTATCAGTGTGTGTTACCAAGGCTCTGGAAAGACTGACTAAGTGCTGGGTCACCTGGAACTGTGCTAGTTGACTGCATTAATGTAGGTTATTGACTTTATGCAGTGAACTTTTAAGCAATATATCATTTGGTGAATCATTCTCAAGGTTGCTTCTCTGTGACCAATATTTCATACCCCGGTAATATAAAGCCAATAGCCCTTTTCATATATGTACCCAAGTTTAACTGTCTATTATTAATTTAGTATATTGTTTTTATCGGAGGTCGTCCATATTAACACCAGGTCAACCAATATTAAATGAGGTCAAGTGGGGTAAAAAAATCAATATTCACGTTTTAATTTAATTTTGTGCAGTATCCATTTAATTGTATCAATTAATAAAATTGTAATTAATCAAGTAATTTCGTTTTATCCCAAATACAGGTCTGAGGTCTGCTGCATTGGTCCGAGGCCGTAACATTATATTAAAATCTGTCCAAAATGAACAGTAAAAAATTACTGGGACCATATGAGCAAATAGTGTAGACCCACTATTTACCATTCTGTCCCCAGTAACGCATTTTTCTTTTAAAAATAGTAAATCAAATAAACTGTCATTCTACTTTTGATGAGTGAATGCAAATGAGAAACAAGAGGGCCATGATGGCCCTGGATTGCTCACCTGATCCACCCTGTAATACCTAATGGTAGGTAATACAGTAAGGTACCTTGTCAGAAGAAAAATACATGGCCAATATGAAGGCTCTACTCAAATGGTTCAAAAGTTATGATAAAGTAGGTCAAAATCAAGGTCACAGGTCAAACTTTTTGTATGGATATGAAGCCATTGTCACAAGGAATATACATGTATATGCCAAATATGAAGGCTCTATCTCAAATGGTTCCAAAGTTTTTATCAAGTAGGTCACAGATCAAGGTCAAGGTCACATGTCAATTTTTTTGGCATGAGGGGGAAGACATTGTCACAAGGAACATACACGCCAAATATGAAGGCTCTAACTGAAATTCTTTTTTCTGTATCCCTTTCTGATATAATTGTACTTATACAATGATACTGTGTTTATATGTTTTGTGTTATTATATTTGAATGAAATAAAGTTTAAACTAGAAGTTATGAAAAAAACGATCAAACGTCAAGGTCACATGTCATCAAGTTTGCATGTTTGAGAAGCCCTTGTCATAAGAACCCTACATGCCAAATATGAAGGCCCTATCTTAAACGATCTTAAATAGTTCAAAATTTATGAGAAAGAAGGTCAAAGGTCTAGGTCACAGGTCAAAATTTTTGTATGAGTGAAAGTCGATGCCACAAGGAACATACACGCCACTTATGAAGGCTCTACCTCAAATGGTTCAAAAGTTATGATTAAGTAGGTCACATGTCAAGGTCACATGTCAATTTTGTATGACACAAGGAAACTACATGCCAAATATGATGGCTGTAACTCAAATGCTTAAAAATTATGACAAAGTAGCTTAAAGGTCAAGGTTATATGACAAAAATTTTTGAATGGGTGGGAAGACCTTTTCATAAGGAACATACATGCCAAATATGAAGGCACTATCTCAAATGGTTCAAAAGTTATGATAAAGTAGGTCAAATTTCAAGGTAAAGGTCACAAATCATTTTATGTGTTATTAGAAAACCCTTTTCGCAAGGAACCTACATTCCAAATATGAAGGCTGTATCTCCAATGCTTAAAAAGTTATGACAAAGTTCAAGCTGGTGAATCAACATTTTTGAATGGTTGGGAAAACCTTGTCACAAGGAGCATACTTGCAAATATGCAGGCTCTATCTCATATGGTTGAAAAGTTACAGGTCAATATCACAGGTCATTTATTATATTTGAGTGGGAAGCCCTTGTCCCAAGGAACCTACATGCCAAATATGAAGGCTCTATCCCAAATGGTTCAAAAGTTATGGCAAAATAACCTTCTGATCTACATTTTTAATTTGACATGACCCATATTCGAACTTGGCTGAGATATTGTCAAGATGATCATTCTGGGCGAGTTTGATGATGAATGGACTCTAGTGTGTTCACAAGATTTTTCTAAGATTTATCGTACTGACCTACATTTTGACCCCATGTGACCCATATTCGAACTTGACCTAGATATTGACAAGATGATCATTCTGAGCAAGTTTGATGATAATTAGACTAAAATTGCAGTCTCTAGAGTGTAAACAAGGTTTTCCTATGATATGACCTACTTTTTGACCCCATTTGACCCATATTCAAACTTGACCAAGACATTGTAGAGATGATCATTCTGAGCAAGTTTATGATTTGACCAAAACTGTGGTGTCTAGAGTGTTAACAAGGTTTTTCTATGATTTGACCTACTGACCTAGTTCTTGACCTGACATGACACATATTTGAACTTGACCAAGATATTGTCAGGATGATCATTCTGAGCATGTTCGAGGATTATTGGACCAAAACTGTGGCCGCTATAGTGTTAACAAGGTTTTTTCTAAGGTTTGACCTACTGACCTACTTTTGACCCAACATGACCCATATTCGAACTTGACTGAGATATTGTCAGGATGATCATTCTGTGCAAGTTGAAGGATGGTTGGACCAAAACTGGGGCCTCTAGATTGTTAACATGGTGTTTCTATGATTTGACCAACAAAGGTCAAAGGTCAAGCTGAAGGATCAAAATTTTAGAATGGTTGGGAAAACCTTGTTACAAGGAGCATACATGCAAATAATGCATACATGCAGATATTGTCAGGATGATCATTCTGAGCAAGTTCGAGGATTATTGAACCAAAACTGTGGCGGCTAGAGTGTTAACAAGGTTTTTCTAAGGTTTGACCTACTGACCTACTTTTGATCCAACATGACCCATATTCGAACTTTGGAATACCTTGGTAGTGGCCCTCAAGACAAAGCTTCATACTAAATATCAAAGACCTGACATGACCCATATTTGATACTTTTGACCTGACATGACCCATATTTGATCTTGACCGAGATATTGTCAGGTTGATCATTCTGAGCAAGTTTGAGGATGATTGGACCAAATCTGTGGCCTCTAGAGTGTTAACAAGGTTTTCTATGATTTGACCTACTGACCTACTTTTTGACCCCACATGACCCATATTCGAACTTGACCGACATACTCTCAAGATGATCATCCTGAGCAAGATTGAAGATGACTTGACCAAAACTTTGGCTTCTAGAATGTTAACAAGGTTTTCCTTTGATTTGACCTGAAGACCTACCTTTTCACCCGACATGACCCATATTCAAACTTGACCGAGGCATTGTCAGGATGATCATTCTGACCAAGTTTGATGATGATTGGATCAAAACTGTGGTTAACAAGAAAAGTTTATGCACGCACGACGCACAGCACATGACACACACTGCACGAAGAACGACGACACCGGACATCTCACAGTCACAGTGAGCTAAAAATATTTTAAGATCAGTGCCTCCACCCATACAGTGCAGGATATATGGTGCTGTAGGTTTATGCCTGCCCAGGAAGTGATGTGTCTACCTCTCCTTAACCCCAAGTGGTAGGGCTTGAGATTTCTTTCAATCTCAATTTTGGTTGTCCCACAAATGCGAGCTTAGTCTCCAACATGACTTAAAAGTGTTGACTGGGATGTAAACCTTGTCAGGAAGAAACAAAAGATCAGTAGATTAATGAACAACTCTTTTTTCCATCTCTTTTATTTTTTAACTGTATTTTTTGTGCATATATATATATATTTATAAACATCATAACAACAAAGAAAAGTTGAACTTCAATGGCTGAAAATGTAAGGAAATTAGATTGTATACCATGGCAAATAAGGCCATTTTTGGCCCCAAGGCTTTTATTTGTACAATCTTGGTGGAGGTTCACTTGATGAAGCTTCATACCAAATATCAAAGACCTGGGCCTTCTGGTTTCAGACGAAGATTTTTATATGTTTTCCCTATATAAGCCTTTATAAAACCAGTGGGCCCTGGGCAGGGTCGGTTTTGACCCCAGGGCTATAATTTGAACAATTTTGGTAGAGGTCCACTAAATGAAGCTCCATACCAAATATCAAAGACCTAGGCCTTCTGGTTTCAAACAAGAAAATTTTTAAAGTTTTTTTCTTATTTTCCCCTTTTCGTTGCCATGGCAACCAGAGTTCTGCACGGAATCGAATTCTTTGAACAAATTTGAGAGAGGACCTCTCAAGGACCATTTCTGCCAAGTTTGGTCAGAATCTGTTCAGTGGTCTAGGAGGAGATGTTGTTTAAAGAAATTGTGAATGGACGGAAAGATGGACAGACGACGACAGAGATGACCGATCACAATAGCTCACTTTGGCTAAGGTGATGTGTGTGTGAATTCGGGTTTAACGTCGCTTTCAACAATTTTTCAGTCATATCACGACGGTGTCTGGTTGCAACAGGGAGCTCAATGCTCACGTTTATAGTGCTGCCTCACTGAAGTATCATGTCCCAGACACATTACATGATACCACACCCAGTCACATTATCCTGACACTGGATCGACCAGTCCTAGCTCTACCCCATAAATCTGAGTGCCAAACGAGGAGCAGCTAGTACCATTTTTAACGACTTTGGTATGTCGCGGCCCGGGATCGAACCCGAGACCTCCCGTTCCCCGGAGCGGACACTCTACCAACTGAGCTATCGGGGCCGGTTTGGCTAAGGTGAGCTAAAAAAAGTTGCATAGAACATTCAAACAGATAAGCAAAGTTCCAGAAATTTCATAATGGTGCAAAAAACTTTTTGAGGGTTACATCACCTATTGGTATGAGTTCCCCTATTCAAACTGTGCAAGTTTTTGCATGGGGACACAGATGACCAAAAAAAAATTCTAAGTCGGAAAAGGGGCATAACTGTGCCAAAAGTATTTTGAGGGTTACCTCACCTATTGGTATGAGTTCCCCTTTTCATAGTGAATAACTAGTCCAAGTTTCAGGTAAATATGTTCAGTAATGACAGAGATATTACAAAATGTGCACGTTTTCGCACAAAGATGATGCAGACGACAAAAAAAAAAAACACAAAAGGGGCATAACCGTGCCAAAAATATTTTGAGGGTTACCTCACCTATTGGAATGTGTTCCCCTTTTTATAATGAACAAGAAGTCTGATTTTCAAGTAAATATGTTCAGTAATGACAGAGAAATTACAAAATGTCCAAGTTTTTGCAGATATTCAAATATTTTGAAATTGGCTCATGCTACATATAAGGAGGATGATTCCATTTGGTACAAAAAGGGTTAAATTAACATTAAAAATTTTTAAGTCTGTGACCCTGACCTTAAAGTCTTACCCATGGGTGGGGGTATTGTCAAATAAACCTGTGTACCTGTATCTATCACCATACAGGTTCTGGAATTTTTATGACACTGTCATAAGCAGCTGATTATTGATAAGACCCATATGTTTACTGGAGGTCAGAAAGTAATAGATAAGATCAAAGAAAATTTGAGGAAAAAATGCTTTTGAGTTCATATTAGAATTATTTAAAAGAAAATAGAATTCAACCTATAATTATAAAATAAATAAACAAATTTCTAAAGGAACATTTTTAAAGATACATATAAAAGCAAAAAAAGACAAACATTAATATGAGTATATAAATAAATTTCTATTGGAACATTTATGATAAATTAAAAGGATAAAGAAATAAGGAATATAAAGAAAAAAGACACTATTAAATAAATAAATAAATAAATAAATAAATAGATAAATAAATAATGGCATTTAGTAATCTGAAATGTACTGAAATAAAAGGAGAATTCATTTCAGCTATAATCCATTGTTGTCAGAGAAACCCTAAAAGGAGGACTGAGCTAACAGTGCAGACCTAGAGCAGAGGCTGCATAATGCATGTCTGATCAGGGTCTCATTCCACTGTCTGATAACAGCAATTTCAGTATAGAACCAAATCCACCTAAAATATTAGACATCCTAATTCCCCATAAGCCCCTGCACCATGCAGCAACTGATCAGGGTCTCAATCCACTGTTTGATAACAGAAATGTATGTGTTATTTAGAAAACATGACATCTATTACCTCTTAAGCAGCTGATGGACTTTTCAAACTTACATATAGGTGTAAAAGTGCATCAGACTAAAATGGGTAAATTCTGAAGTAAAGTAATAAAAAGAAATACACTTCAAATCTAACATTTTTGAAAATTAATTTAAAAATAAAAATAATGAATAAAATTAGAAAGAAAATATGAACCAGGGTATTCCAGTTGAAAGAAAAAACTGGGGAAAGCCTTTTTATCTGCAACCCCATGACCATGCTGTAATTAGAAGTCACCATGTCAACAAGTCCATGTAATGAACACCCCAGCAGTCCCAACTTTATGCAGTCAATCCTGGATTTCAAGAGTATAATTATTTATCAATCAACCAGGTTGTATAGAACACTAAGCTTTTCAATGCTGAGCCCATGTGATTATTAAAACCGGTGTAACGGGCCAGCCCAGTTCTTCCCCGGGGAAGAAACTGACTGGGGGGAAGAACCGGCCTGTTACACCGGCAACAGCTATTTATCTAGAGTACTAATATGATGGGTAATTATTAAATTAAGAGGAGTATCTGTAGAATGTGGATTGGAATCATGGGTTGGGCTTGCAAGCATTGTAGACCCAGATCAGTTGCTGCAGAAAGTGGCATCTGAACAGGGTCTACAATTTAGTTCTCAGTCCAGGACCAGTTTCCACAATTTACACCCAGACAGTATCAGAACTTTTATTTTTCTTATTTAGTTTTGGTTTATATTGAGGTTTAACGTCCCCGTTGACACTATTTAAGACTTTTGGTGACTTTACTTCCATTTTTTGGGGACTTTTACACGACACTGAGATGAAATGACATCTCAAGCCCTGCCAACCAATGAAACCAGAGGGCCAACTGCAAATAGCTTATATGTATTGGACGGTCTGACTCACACCACTTTGCCTGGGGAGACTTAGGTCCTACTAAGTGGTTTACCAGTACTCATGAGTGGTCAGTTTCAGCTCTGCATGGAAGCACCATGCGGTCGATGTCGGTGGCGATTTTCTGATTTGTGCTTCAAAACATAGGTGCAGCAGTTCTACAAGCAGCACAATCTGCCCAAACAGAAGAAAAATGGACATTCAGAAGGTTTCTTTTCAATAGGCATGACTGTGTTCCCTCACAACCGTTCCCTCACATTTAGATGAGAACAGAAAAATATATGACTGTGTAAATTAATACGAAACAGAGACTATCAGTGATGAGGTCTCACACCTCATTGTGTTTGAACCTCAGTCCAGTCACATGTTGGGCATCGTTTTCTACAACGTATGGTCAGCTGGTTTTTCTCCAGATAGTGGGATGTGAAAAATTAAATACACCTATTAACCCTTTTAGTACCAAATGGAATCTTCCTCCTTATATATAGCAGGAGTTCATTTCAAAATTTAGGGGTGTCAGGTTGTGTTTTCTTCAAAATTTGTTGGAAATTGGCTGAACTTTTAGTAAACAGTGGAGGCCCTGATCAGATGCCGCGTTCTGCGGCGTCTGATCTGGGCCTGCACTGTTTGCCAGGAAACGTTACGAAACAGGACTGTAACATATATGTTTTCTTGTTTCTGTTACAAATCTGTTACGTAACGGACCGGATCGTTACGTAACGGGATTCTGTTACGCCGTTACGTTACGTTTCACTTTTTTTGCCTTGAAACAAGATGTAATGAGAATCTGTTACAGTTCTGTTACGTAACGGAATGAAACGTTACGAAACAGGACTGTAACATATATGTTGTCTTGTTTCTGTTACAAAACCGTTACGTAACAGACTGAAACGTTACGTAACGGGATTCTGTTACGTTTCACTTTTTTGCTTGAAACAAGATGCAATGAGAATCTGTTACAGTTCTGTTACGTAACGGAATGAAACGTTACGAAACAGGACTATAACATATTATATGTTTTCGTGTTTCTGTTACAAATCCGTTACGTAACAGACTGGATCGTTACGTAACGGGATTCTGTTACGCCGTTACGTTACGTTTCACTTTTTTGCTTGAAACAAGATGCAATGAGAATCTGTTACAGTTCTGTTACGTAACGGAATGAAACGTAACGAAACAGGACTGTAACATAAATGTTTTCTTGTTTCTGTTACAAATCTGTTACGTAACGGACTGGACCGTTACGTAACGGACTGAAACGTTACGTAACGGGATTCTGTTACGCCGTTACGTTACATTTCACTTTTTTTGCCTTGAAACAAGATGTAATGAGAATCTGTTACAGTTCTGTTACGCAACGGAATGAAACGTTACGAAACAGGACTGTAACATAGTTGTTACAAAACCGTTACAATATGGAATGAATTGTTACGTAACAGGATTCTGTTTCGTTTCACTTTTTTGCTTGAAACAAGATGCAATGAGAATCTGTTACAGTTCTGTTACGTAACGGAATGAAACGTTACGAAACAGGACTGTAACAGACATGTTTTCTTGTTTCTGTTACAAATCCGTTACGTAACGGACTGGATCGTTGCGTAACGGGATTCTGTTACGCCGTTACGTTACGTTTCACTTTTTTTGCCTTGAAACAAGATGTAATGAGAATCTGTTACAGTTCTGTTACGTAACGGAATGTAACGTTACGAAACAGGACTGTAACATATATGTTGTCTTGTTTCTGTTACAAAAACGTTATGTAACAGACTGAAACGTTACGTAACGGGATTCTGTTACGTTTCACTTTTTTGCTTGAAACAAGATGCAATGAGAATCTGTTACAGTTCTGTTACGTAACGGAATGAAACGTTACGAAACAGGACTATAACATATATGTTTTCTTGTTTCTGTTACAAATCCGTTACGTAACGGACTGGATCGTTACGTAACAGGATTCTGTTACGCCGTTACGTTACGTTTCACTTTTTTTGCCTTGAAACAAGATGTAATGAGAATCTGTTACAGTTCTGTTACGTAACGGAATGAAACATTACGAAACAAGACTGTAACATATATGTTTTCTTGTTTCTGTTACAAATCTGTTACGTAACGGACTGGATCGTTACGTAACGGGATTCTGTTACGCCGTTACGTTACGTTTCACTTTTTTTGCCTTGAAACAAGATGTAATGAGAATCTGTTACAGTTCTGTTACGTAACGGAATGTAACGTTACGAAACAGGACTGTAACATATATGTTGTCTTGTTTCTGTTACAAAACCGTTACGTAACAGACTGAAACGTTACATAACGGGATTCTGTTACGTTTCACTTTTTTGCTTGAAACAAGATGCAATGAGAATCTGTTACAGTTCTGTTACGTAACGGAATGAAATGTTACGAAACAGGACTATAACATATATTTTTAGGTGTTTCTGTTACAAATCCGTTACGTAACGGACTGGATCGTTACGTAACGGGATTCTGTTACGCCGTTACGTTACGTTTCACTTTTTTTGCCTTGAAACAAGATGTAATGAGAATCTGTTACAGTTCTGTTACGTAACGGAATGAAACGTTACTAAACAGGACTGTAACATATATGTTTTCTTGTTTCTGTTACAAATCTGTTACGTAACGGACCGGATCGTTACGTAACGGGATTCTGTTACGCCGTTACGTTACGTTTCACTTTTTTTGCCTTGAAACAAGATGTAATGAGAATCTGTTACAGTTCTGTTACGTAACAGAATGAAACGTTACGAAACAGGACTGTAACATATATGTTTTCTTGTTTCTGTTACAAATCTGTTACGTAACGGACCGGATCGTTACGTAACGGGATTCTGTTACGCCGTTACGTTACATTTCACTGTTTTTGCCTTGAAACAAGATGTAATGAGAATCTGTTACAGTTCTGTTACGTAACGGAATGTAATGTTACGAAACAGGACTGTAACATATATGTTGTCTTGTTTCTGTTACAAAACCGTTACGTAACAGACCGAAACGTTACTTAATGGGATTCTGTTACGTTTCACTTTTTTGCTTGAAACAAGATGCAATGAGAATCTGTTACAGTTCTGTTACGTAACGGAATGAAACGTTACGAAACAGGACTATAACATATATGTTTTCGTGTTTCTGTTACAAATCCGTTACGTAACGGACTGGATCGTTACGTAACGGGATTCTGTTACGCCGTTACGTTACATTTCACTTTTTTTGCCTTGAAACAAGATGTAATGAGAATCTGTTACAGTTCTGTTACGTAACGGAATGAAACGTTACTAAACAGGACTGTAACATATATGTTTTCTTGTTTCTGTTACAAATCTGTTACGTAACGGACCGGATCGTTACGTAACGGGATTCTGTTACGCCGTTACGTTACGTTTCACTTTTTTTGCCTTGAAACAAGATGTAATGAGAATCTGTTACAGTTCTGTTACGTAACGGAATGTAACGTTACGAAACAGGACTGTAACATATATGTTGTCTTGTTTCTGTTACAAAACCGTTACGTAACAGACTGAAACGTTACATAACGGGATTCTGTTACGTTTCACTTTTTTGCTTGAAACAAGATGCAATGAGAATCTGTTACAGTTCTGTTACGTAACGGAATGAAACGTTACGAAACAGGACTATAACATATATTTTTAGGTGTTTCTGTTACAAATCCGTTACGTAACGGACTGGATCGTTACGTAACGGGATTCTGTTACGCCGTTACGTTACGTTTCACTTTTTTTGCCTTGAAACAAGATGTAATGAGAATCTGTTACAGTTCTGTTACGTAACGGAATGAAACGTTACGAAACAGGACTGTAACATATATGTTTTCTTGTTTCTGTTACAAATCTGTTACGTAACGGACCGGATCGTTACGTAACGGGATTCTGTTACGCCGTTACGTTACGTTTCACTTTTTTTGCCTTGAAACAAGATGTAATGAGAATCTGTTACAGTTCTGTTACGTAACGGAATGAAACGTTACGAAACAGGACTGTAACATATATGTTGTCTTGTTTCTGTTACAAAACCATTAGGTAACAGACTGAAACGTTACGTAACAGACTGAAACGTTACTAAACGGGATTCTGTTACAGTTGAAACAGGACTGTAATATATTTGTTGTCTTGTTTCTGTTACAAAACCGTTACGTAACGGACTGAAACGTTTCGTAACAAGACTGTAATTTCTATTAATACTGGAACTAGGTCTATATAAGGATACAGTCACAAACACTTCGTTACACGTTACGTTACGTTACAGAAAAACATGTCCACCTCTAGGGCTGCGTAGATTTTGTGCAGTATATGCAAACACCCTCAGATATAAATTTTAGCCGGCTGGGCCATACACCTAAAATTTTCCAGATGTGAGAGGGGGGGGGGGGGGGGGGCATTGCCCACCCCCCTCCTCAATCACCCCCAGAATATTTTTAGTGAAGGTGCACGAAAAATAAGTAACTTTTTTGCCCAACAAATCTTAAAGCAAACTTAGCTATCCAGAGATAGGAAATGCAGATTTTAGGTGCTTCTGGCGCTTAAAATGGGGGGGGGGGGGTGCAGACACGTAAAAACACATATCTGAGTGGTAAAGGGTTAACCAATTTGGTGCTGGAAACCGCAACACGGGATACTGGAAAACAGCGCAGTCCCAGATCAGACGCCACAGAATGCGGCATCTGATCAGAGTTTGCACTGTCTGCTAACAGAATTTTCTTTCAAAAATGGAATAAAAATGAAAAATAGGCCTGACACCCTTCAAATGACAAATGGACATGTCCAACATATAGCAATGGAAGAGTCCAGCAGTACACAATGGGTTAACCCATTCCACACATGGATTTTGTGAATTTTGCTGATTTTCACAATGTTATGCCAGAAGGCAACTTCATATATCCATATTTTCATCATCATCAACAGATTTTTTATTAACGTGCAGGTACAGGGGCAACGTCCACATAAGTGGGACCCCTTCCAGGTAGCTGGCTTGCTGCATGCATGGCAGATCTTACTCCAAATCTCCAGGTTTGTCTATCATGAGGATCGATAGCAGAGAGCTTCCATTCTCTGCAATCTCTTTCTGTTAGCTGCTTCCAGGTCATCTTGGGCCTTCCTGGCCCCCACTTTCCATCTACCTGTATGTCACAGGCAGTCTTGACTGCACCGTTGGAGCGTTCCACATGTCCATACCAGTGAAGCCTTCTCTCTTTCAGGATGTGGTCCAGGTCCTCAATGCCAAGATGCTCAAGTAACTCACTGGACCTGATGGTGACAGTGTCCTGTGGCTTGACATTGCAGATCTGTCTGATCATTGCCCTGTCATTTCGCTGTAGACGTTGGAGGTTTGGCTTTGTCAATGGCCATGTCTCACTGGCATGGAGCATTGCGCTCCGCACACAAGAGCTATACACATGGCCACGGGTCTTGAACGAGAGGTGGCGGGAAGAGAGAACTGGTAGCAACTCCTTGAATTTCTTCCAGGCTGTTTTCACACGTGATGTAGTTAAAAGGTCGTAACCACTCTCTGCAGACAGCATATCACCTAGGTAGCAAAAGGAAGCTACAACCTCCAGCTTGTCGGATCCGACTTGGACTTCCCTCTGTGGTCTGCCATCTAAGGGGCGTGCAGTTCCTTGGCACCATGTACACCTGTAATCAGGGTCCTCTATCAAGCGTTGGAGCCCACTGCATTTCTTGTGCACCAAGAACTTGCAGCCATTACAAAAGATACTGTTGCTGCCCACTCCAGTGCGACATACAGCGCGTGGGAACTGGCCTGTACTCTGCGAGAGGTCCAGACCTGTACCACAGATCATGATCTTTGTCTTTCCTGCATTCACTCTCAGCCCTTTCGCCTCCATTGCCTCTTTCCAAGTTAAGAGCCTCCTGACACATTCCTCAAGGGATTCAGCTATCATGACAAGGTCATCAGCATACAGGTCCTCCCAGGGGACTCCAGAGTGGAACTCGCATGACAAGGCTTCAAGCACAATGATGAAAAGCAGTGGGCTGAGAACAGAGCCTTGATGAACACCCACCTTCACCTCGAATTCTTCACTGTAACCACCACCAACGCGGACACGGCTCCGAGCATTAGCAAACATCCCTTGGACCAGTTTCACAATCCACTCGTCCACTCCAAGTTTTCTTAGTGCCCACCAGATGACTTTCCGAGGCACTCGGTCAAATGCCTTCTCCAGGTCTACAAAAGCCATGTAGGGTCTCCTGTTGGCTGCCAGATACTTCTCTTGCAACTACCACAACAAAAATTGCGTCTGTTGTGCCTCTTCCTGGGACGAAGCCAAACTGGGAATCGTCCATGGAAACCATTTGCCTAATGAGGCCATCCACAATCCTCTCCAGGACTTTCATGACCTGTTCTGTCAGCTTAAGACCACGGTAGTTGCCCCGTTCCAATGCATCACCCTTGCCCTTGTAGAGACAGACAATGAAACTCTGTTCCCAGTCAGAGGGTACCTTCCCATCACGGATTATTGCAGCTGCAAGGTCGCGGATCATTGAGGCACCCGCATCACGTGCAGCTCTTATCATCTCCACCACTATGCCAGAGGGACCCGGTGCTTTGCCAGTCTTCATCTGAGAGATAGCCTTCTTAACCATATCAATAGTGATTGGGATGGGTGGCCCTTCCACTGGTGGTTCATCAGACAGATGGTCTTGGTCCCAGTCGAACTCAACACTGAGTAGCCTTTGGTAGTGTTCTAACCACGCCCTCTGCTTTGAGTCTTCACTCATTGACATCTCCCCTGCATCATTCTTTACTGGTTTGACACCTACAACATCAACATTCACTCTTCTCATCTGGCTAGCAAGGCGGTATACTTCCGAGGACTTAGGGTCAATATTCTTGTAGATGTCCTTCTCAGTTTCTTGGCGAGCATGGTGCACCGCACGTCTGGCTATGCATTTGGCCGCAAGATATGATGCAAGGGTGCCCTTACCAGTCTTCCATGCTTTAAAGGCTTGCCGCTTGGCTGCAATGACCTTATTAACACCCTCATTCCACCACCAGGTTTCGGAACGCCAGCGGTGGGGCCTGAGTTGTGCCACACACCTCTTCAGTTGTCTTGAGCAGACCGGTCTTGATGCAGTTCCATATAACCTCAGTGGTAGCATCTGCTACACCTGCTGAAGCACTCACATGCTGGCTGAAAACCTCCTGGAAATGATTTCCTGTCTGAGATTCTTACAGCTTCCAAACTTTTAGTCTGGGGGTGAACTTGCGCTTGGGTTTTGGTGGCACATCAATCCTCATGTCGCATATGAGTAGCTGATGTTGCAGGGCTACTTCCTCACCAGGGATCACTTTCACATCTGTGATAAGTTTGCGCATTGTCCTGCGGTCAAGGATGAAATCTATCTGCATCGCTGCGCTTCCTGACTTGTACGTGATAAAATGACTGTCACGTTTCTTGAAACATGTGTTTCCAAGAAGCAGGTCAAATGCCAGGGCATACTCTAGAATGCTCTCACCCTCAACATCTGGTTCAGGTCTACCATACCCGATCCCACCATGCACTTCCTTGTATCCAGTGCCTGCACGGCCTACATGGCCATTCCAATCTCCGCATGGGATCAGGAGTTCGGATCCTGGGATCCTGGCAGTCACAGCACGCAGTTGGTCAAAGAACAAGTCCTTGACTTCAGCACTTAAACCACTCTGTGGGGCATACACAGACAGAAGGGTAACCACGCACTGGCCGACTACAAGCTTCACCACGATGATTCTGTCTGGGACTCTTTGCACTTCAAAAACTTTCTCTATCCACTCTTCTGCACTCCTACACTAGCAGTGCCTTTATCGTTTCCAGACCAGTAGAGCTTATACTTGGTGTCCTTGCCCTTGATCGTGTGGCAGTTTCCACCACGGTATCTTGTCTCCTGGACACAACAGACATCCACTTTCCTGCGGGATAGTGTTTCCACTACCTTGCAAACTCTTCCTCTCAGAGTGTTAACATTGAGTGTTCCCACCCTGAATTTCCTCAGGCGCTTGATTGATTTGCCAAAATGGCCCGACCCCGCCTCCCACGCCTGAGAGGAGGCCAAGCCGGAGACGTCACCAACAGAGCTTTGATGTCTGTTGGCACCGCCTAACCTTGATTCTGAATTTGTAGCTGCCATGATATGTTTTGACGGTTGTAATTTACAGGACCTCCTGTCCTGGCTGACGTCCCTACTCAATTCTTTTACGGCACCTGAGCAAGCCGCCGTTCCCAACTCACTAGGGCAGGTGTGCTTTACCGTTGTCCTTGTACAACAAAGATCATCTGCCAAACCACAGTAGCTAGTACACCAAGCCATCGGTCTGTAGATGGTTGCTGCCTAGCTCTGCCACCCAGGTTGTGGCAGCCTCATAACCCTGGTGGGGAGGCAACTGTGATAATGGGCAAGTAAGTAAGTAAGTAAGTAAAGTCTTTATTTTATGAGGGTTACAAATTTAGCATAGGAGCTTATCTTCCATGAGGCCCTCAAAACATTTACAATATATACACAAGCATTAAAACATAATATACAAATGCGGCTAACATAAATACAAGTAGCTGTCAGGAAAGAAAGAAAGAAAGAAAGAAAAAAAAAAAACAATGAAAATCATGTGTATTGTGTGCATAATGTGTGCATGCGTGCGTGCGTGTGTGTGTGTGTAAAGACAGTTACATGTACACTAACATTTACAAACTACATATATATCAGTATATTTACTCGTCTTTGAGATTAATCAACAGTCAACCATTTGATGCATTTTCTATGAAAAGCTTCAGCGGACTGAGAATGCTTGATACTGTTTGATAGAGAATTCCATATAAGGCACCCAGAGTATCTCATTGACTGTTTAAAGAGCTCTTTCTTTGGTTTTGGTGGGATAAAACACCCAGATGTAGTTGATCTGAGGGATGGTATTGTTTCATTTGCCTGTCTTAGCACAAAATGTTCAGAAATATAAGTAGGGGCCAAACCATTGTAAACCTTAAACATTGATTTTACTTTTCTAAGAAATATTCTGTCAAAAATAGACATAATTCCAAGTGTGCTCATAGCTTCTGTAATACTTTCTACATTATAGTCTAAAATGACACGGCAAGCTCGTTTTTGTAATCTTAAGAGCTTAGTTTTATTACTTTCAGATGTATTACCCCAGACAATGTTGCAGAAATCTATATGGGGCTGGATGTAGGATTTATAATACTGCACTCTGTGTGAGAGAGATAAAAAATTCTTTATTTTTGAAAGAAGCCAAATGCTTGAACTGATTTTCTTAGAGAGATATTTCACATGTTCCAACCATGACAAGTTATGGTCTACAAAAACTCCCAGAACTTTTTCATGGCTCACTGTACCTAAATTATCATTTATGTATTTAAGAGTCAGGCCTTCATTTTCCATTCTCTGCCTTCTTTGGGAAGTTGTTATCAACATCAGTTTAGTCTTTTCTGTATTTACAACCATACCATTGCATTTACACCACATACTCAGTTTATTTATAGCTTGCTGTAAATTCTGCTCAATATCGGTTGTAGATCCTTGTATATCAAATAATGTGGTGTCATCGGCATACAGTTTGGCATATATATCCTTGATGTAAAGTGGTAAATCATTTATGAAAAGAAGGAATAATAATGGTCTCAAAATAGAACCTTGAGGAACCCCATATGTTACAGAATTTAACTCTGATTTTGTGTTATACAAAGAAATCTGCTGTTGTCTATGAGTTAGGTATGTTTTAAACCATGTGGAAGTTTCTTCAATGATTCCATATAATTTCAGTTTTGTCAACAAAATTTCATGATCAACAAGGTCAAAGGCTTTTCTGAAATCTATAAATAATACTCCTACCATTTTGTCATTATCAAGAGCATTGAGCATGTATCTACCATACTTAAGAGTGCCGTTTCACAAGAATGTTTGGGCCTAAAGCCAGACTGTGTTTTATGAAGCAGCTCGTATGTGTTAAGATGGTGCATTAGGGAGTCATGAACATGTTTTTCAAGAATTTTAGACAGGGTGGGAAGAATTGATATTGGGCGATAGTTATTCATATCCTCACAGGAGCCCTTTTTGAATAAGGGTGTGACTTTTGCTTCCTTCCATTTTTCAGGGAATATAGAAGCTCTGATACTCTGATTGCATATATATGTTATTTCATTTGCTATATGAGGTGCTGAAAGCTTTAGCAGCCTAGGGCCTATAGCGTCTGTCCCTGTTGCTTTGCTGGCATCTAAATTATGAAGAAATTTTTTAACTTGATCTTTCTGAACGGGTGGAATATGGAATTTAGATCCTGTCAAAAGTTTGGAACTACAGAATTCCCTAAGTCTCTCATGACTGGAAGAAAGAAGTGGCTCCTTTATTTTTGAGGCTACATTAACAAAGAACTCATTAAAAGTATTTGCAATATCGGTGGGGTGTTCGACATACAAATCTCCATTCTTAATTGGGCCAATATGTGTTTGTGCCTTCCCAGCTCCAACTTCTTGAAAGATTTTAAAGATGCTTCCAGGTTTGTTCTTATTCTGATCTATAAAAGTTTCATATTTTTCTTTTTTAGACAACCTTATCATAGCAACCTCACATTCCCACACTCATTTAGAGTGTCACAGCTGGATGCATTTTTACATCATACCCAGGACCCTGGAGGTTGTTATTTATGGCACAGCACACTCAAGCATCTGACAACTCACGGGCTCTTCAGTTAAATGAGTGTGACAAACCAGGTTTTGTTCTGAGACCTACCAACTCCTAGAAGGATTGCCAGGTCATATTATAATGCACTAAAGTATGTAACGTGATGTCTGATTTGATAACATCAAAAAGTTTCAACAGTATATTCTGCGATATATTGCCGGAAACCCCATGTAATGACGTAACGTCGCTTTTCATTGTCTGGCATTTGGTTTTACACAGCTCACAGCCCTTGCCACTTTGAGCAAAATAGTACAATTTTCAACAAAACAACTGAATAAGTGCAAAGAATGGGAATAACTCTATTAAAAACTAAAATTTGTTTTTCTACAAAAACACAGATGTCTGCCCCGTTTTTGACCTCTAAGTATGACCTTGACATTGGAGGTATTGAGCTGGGTCTTGTGTGCAACACATCATTTAATGAAGATGAACATTTCTGCAAAGTAACTTTAAAAATTTCATAGAGAAATAAAAAAGTTATTGGCCATACACAAAAAAAGCCCTTTTTTTTTACCTTTGACCTCTAAGTACGGCCTTGACCTTTGAGGTACAATACATCGTCTCATGATGGTTTACATTTCTGCCAAGTAATTTCATAATCCATCAAAGAATAAGGAAGTTATTGACCATCCCTTTTTTTACCTTTGACCTCTAGGTATGACCTTGACATTGGAGGTATGGACCTTGGTCTTGCACATGACTCTTGGTCTAATGACGGTGAACATTTCTGCATGGTTACTTTATAAAGTCCATCCAGAAATAAAAAAGTTATTGACTGGACATACAAAAAAAACTTCTTTGTCCTTTGACCTCTTAGTACAACCTTGACATTTGAGGTACCAACTTGGGTCATGCACGCAACACATCGTCTCATGGTGGTCAACATTTCTGCCCAGTAATTTCAAAATCCATCTAAAAATAAGAAAGTTAATGACCAAACATAAAAAAGGCCCCTTTTTTACCTTTAACCTCTATGTAAGACCTTGACCTTTCAGGTACCAAACTGGGTCATGTGCGCAACACATTGTCTGATGGTGGTTAACATTTCTGCCAAGCAATTTCGAAATCCATCAAAAAATAAGAAAGTTATTGACCAAACACGGAAAAAGGCCCCTTTTTTACCTTTGACCTCTATGTATGACCTTGACATTTGAGGTACAAAACTGAATCATGCATGCAACACATCGTCTCATGATAGTTAACATTTTTGCCAAGTAACTTCAAATTCTATCTAAAAATAAGAAAGTTATTGACAAAACACGAAAAAAAGGCCCCTTTTTTACCTTTGACCTCTAAGTATGTCCTTGACATTTTGGGTCATGCACGCAACACATCGTTTTATGGTGGTTAACATTTCTGCCAAGTGATTTTAAAATCCAACTCAGAATAAGGAAGTTATTGACCAAACACGAAAAAAGGCCCCTTTTTTTGACCTTTGACCTCTAAGTATGACCTTGAGCTTTGAGGTACCGACCTGCCTCATGCGCACCACACATCTTCTCATGGTTGTTAATATTTCTGCCAAGTAATTTTAAAAGCCATCTGAAAATAAGAAAGTTATTGACCGGATACGATTTGCCCATACATACATACATACCGACAAACTTCCAAGGGAGATAATTCAAAAAGTATATATGCTAGAGTTATAGTTCTTGTGCACTGCAAGTCCTCTAATACTGATTAATATTTATATGAAGTTTCGTGAAGATAGCTCGAACGGTTTTCAAGTTATAGAGCGGACACGAAAGTGTGAAAGACGGACAGACAGACAGACAGACAGACGCCCGGGGGGAAAAACAATATGTCTCTCAGAAAAAAAATTTCTGGGGAGACATTATTGTTATTTGGAGAGGTAAATCGTCGGTTTTACAGTCGCAAATTATGTTTTACGGCTCTTTTAACATGTGCAGTAAAAGGAAATTTCCAACCCTAAAACCTCCCATTTACCTCCAAAATGACAATTTTGGATACAGTTATCCCCTAAAAGAATGGTTCGTTTTACACCAAACTTGGCATGAATGTTCACTGGGCAGTAGCCTTTCAAATGCAAGCTTTCTGGGCTAAATTATTGTTGCTACAGTAATGACGGGCATCTCAAAGTTGGCAAAAAGTGTAGATTTCATGTTGTTGTTTTTTTTCATCCCCGCCAGTATAGAGCAAAAGGTCTTTGCGTTTGTTTTATTTTGAACGAAATGCAATAAAATTTATTTCTGGCAGGTAAAAACTCTGCTTCTGTATTTTGAGGTATTTCAGTCTGGTATTAAGCGTAAGCGGTTCTGTATTGTCGGCATTTGTGGCATATACGAATCAAGTATGGCAAAAAAAACATGGCCACATCCGCATTAAAAAATAACTGATTTGTGTTTAAACAAGAGGGCCATGATGGCCCTGGATCGCTCACCTGATCCATAGAGTAATAAGTGGGCCCCGGGAAGGGCCATTATTGACACCAGGGCTATAATGTGCATAATGTTGAGGGAGGTCTAAAAAGGTGAAGGTTCATACCAAATATTAACAAAGGCAATAATTTGAACAATCTTGGCAAAGGTCCAATAGATGAAGCTACACACCAAATATCAAAGACCTGGGCCTTGCGGTTTCAGAGAAGAAGATTTTTTTAAAGATATTTCCTACATAAGCCTATGTAAAACCAAATGGCCCCGGGGCGGGGGTATTTTTGTTCTCAGGGCTATAATTTAAACAATCTTGATAGAGGTCCACTAGATGAAGCTTCACACCAAATATCCAAGACCTGGGCCTTGCTGTTTCAGAAAAGAAGATTTTTCAAAGATTATCTCTATATATAAGTCTATGTAAAACCAAAGGGCCCAGGGGCGGGGGCATTTGTGTCCCGAGGGCTATAGTTTGAACAATAGTGGTAGAGGTCCACTAGATGAAGCTCCATACCAAAATATCAAAGACATGGGCCTTGCAGTTTCAGAGAAGATTTTTAAATATTTCCCTATATAAGAATGTAAAACCAAAGGGTCTCGGGGCGGGGGCATTTTTGGCCCCAGTGCTACAATTTGAACAATCTTGATAGAGGTCCACTAGATGAAATTTTACACCAAATCTCAAAGACCTAGGCCTTGTGGTTTCACAGAAGAAAATTTTTAAAGATTTTCCCTATGTAAGTCTATGCTAAACCAAAGGGCCCCGAGGCGGGGCCATTTTTGGTCTCAGGGCTATAATTTGAATAATCTTTGTAGAGGTCCACTAGATGAAGCTTCATACCAAATATCAAAGACCTACTCACTGACCTTGTGGTTTCTGAGAAGAAGATTTTTCAAGATTTTCTCTATAGAAGTCTATGTAAAACCACAGGGCCCCGGAGCGGGGGCATCTTTGACCCCAGGGCTATAATTTGAACAATCTTGGTAGGGGTCCACAAGATGAAGCTTCATACCAAATATCAAAGACCTGGGCCTTGTGGTTTCAGAGAAGAAGGTTTTTAAAGATTTTCCCTATATAAGCCTATGTAAAACCAAAGGGTCCCGGGGCGGGGGCATTTTTGGCCCCAGCACCATAATTTGAACAATCTTGGTAGGATTCCACTAGATGAAGCTTCATTCCAAATAGCAAAGACCTGGGCCTTGCAGTTTCAGAGAAGAAGATTTTTAAAGATTTTCCCTATATAAGCCCATATAAAATCAAAAGGCCCTGGGGCGGGGGGCATTCTTGGCCCGAGCATAATAATTCTAACAATCTTGGTAGGGGTCAACTAGATGAAGTTTCTAACCAAATATCGAAGACCTGGGCCTTGCGGTTTCAGAGAAGAAGATTTTTAAAGATTTTCCCTATATAAGCCCATGTAAAACCAAAGGGACCTGGGGCGGGGGCATTTTTGGCCCCAGCACTATAATTTGAACAATCTTGGTAGGGGTCCACTAGATGAAGCTTCATACCAAATATCAAAGACCTGGGCCTTGTGGTTTCAGAGAAGAAGATTTTTTAAGTTTTCGGTGAAAAAAATCTATTTTTGGCTCCTGTGACCTAGATGTTCAACGGACCAGAACCATTTGAACAACTTTGAAAGGGGACCACCTAAGGATCATTCCTATGAAGTTTGGTCAAAATCTGATCAGTGGTTTAGGAGGAGATGTCGTTTGAAGAAATTGTTTACGAAAGGATGACAGACAAAAAGTGATCCTAATATAAAACACAAGAGGGCCATGATGGCCCTGGATCGCTCACCTGATCCATAGAGTAACAAGTGGGCCCCGGGGAGGGCCATTATTGACCCCAGGGCTATAATGTGCATAATGTTGAGGGAGGTCTAAAAAGGTTAAGCTTCATACCAAATATCAACAAAGGCTATAATTTGAACAATCTTGGCAAAGGTCCTCTAGATGGAGCTACACACCAAATATCAAAGACCGGAGTCTTGCGGTTTCAGAGAAGAAGATGTTTTTAAAGATATTCCCTACATAAGCCTATGTAAAACCAAATGGCCCCAGAGCAGGGGGATTTTTGGCCTCAGGGCTATAATTTAAACAATCTTGGTAGATGTCCACTAGATGAAGCTTCACACCAAATATCAAAGACCTGGGCCGTGCTGTTTCAGAGAAAAAGATTTTCAACGTTTATCTCTATATAAGTCTATGTAAAACAAAAGGGCCCCGGGGCGGGGGATTTGTAGCCCGGGGGCTATAATGTGAACAATACTGGTAGAGGTCCACTAGATGAAGCTCCATACCAAATATCAAAGACATGGGCCTTGCAGTTTCGGAGAAGAAGTTTTTTAAAGATTTCCCCATATAAGTCTATGTAAAACCAAAGGGTCTTGGGACGGGGGCATTTTTGGCCCCAGGTCTATAATTTGAACAATCTTTATAGAGGTCAACTAGATGAAATTTCACACCAAATATCAAAGACCTAGGCCTAGTGGTTTCACAGAAGAAAATTTTTAAAGATTATCCCAAAATAAGTCTATGTAAAACCAAAGGGCCCCCGAGACGGGGGCATTTTTGGCCCCAGGGCTATAAATTTGAAACAATCTTGGTAGAGGTTTACAAGATGAAGCTTCATACCAAATAACAAAGAACTGGGCCTTGAGGTTTCAGAGAAGAAGATTTTTAAAGATTTTCCCTATATAAGCCCATGTAAAACCAAAGGGCCCCGGGGCGGGGTCATTTTTGGCTCCACCACTTTAATTTGAACAATCTTGGTAGGGGTCCACAAGACGAAGCTTCATACCAAATATCAAAGACCTGGGCCTTTAGGTTTCAGAGAAGAAGATTTTTAAAGATTTTTCCTATATAAGCCCATGTAAAACCAAAGGGCCCCGGGCGGGGGCATTTTTGGCCCCAGCACTATAATTTGAACAATCTTGGTAGGGGTCCACTAGATGAAGCTTCATACTAAATATCAAAGTCCTGGGCCTCGCAGTTTCAGAGAAGAAGATTTTTGTGTTTTCCCTGTATAAGCCCATGTCAAACTAAAGGGCCCCACGGCGGGGGCATTTTTGGACCCAGCCCTATAATTTGAACAATCTTCGTAGGGGTCCACTAGATGAAGCTTCATACCAAATAGCAAAGACCTGGGTCTTGCAGTTTCAGAGAAGAAGATTTTTAAAGATTTTCCCAATACAAGCCCATGTAAAACCGGGGCGGGGGCATTTTTGGCCCCAGCACTATAATTTGAACAATCTTGGTAGGGGTCCACTAGATGAAGCTTCATACCAAATATCAAAGACCTGGGCCTTGCGGTTTCAGAGAAGAGGATTTTTACAGATATTCGCTATATAAGCCCATGTAAAACCAAAGGGCCCCGGGGCGGGGGCATTTTTGGCCCCAGCACTATAATTTGAACAATCTTGGTAGGGGTCCAATAGATGAAGCTTCATTCCAAAAATCAAAGACCTGGGCCTTGTGGTTTCAGAGAAGAAGATTTTTGAAGATTTTCCTTTATAAGCCCATGTAAAACCAAAGGGCCCCGGGGCGGGGGCATTTTTGGCCCCAGCACTGTTATTTGAACAATCTTGGTAGGAGTCCACTAGATGAAGCTTCATACCAAATATCAAAGACCTGGGCCTTGCAGTTTCAGAGAAGAAGATTTTTTAAGTTTTCGGTGAAAAAAATCTATTTTTGGCTCCTGTGACCTATATGTGCAACGGACTGGAACCATTTGAACAACTTTGAAAGGGGACCACCTAAGGATCATTCCTGTGAAGTTTGGTCAAAATCTGATCAGTGGTTTAGGAGGAGATGTCGTTTGAAGAAATTGTTTACGCACGGATGACAGACAAAAAGTGATCCTAATATTAAACACAAGAGGGCCATGATGGCCCTGGATCGCTCACCTGATCCATAGTGTAACAAGTGGGCCCCAGAGAGGGCCATTATTGGCCCCAGGGCTTTAATGTGCATAATGTTGAGGGAGGTCTTAAAGGTGAAGCTTCATACCAAACATCAACAAAGGCTATAATTTGAACAATCTTGGCAAAGGTCCACTAGATGAAGCTACACATCAAATTAAATTTAAAGATTTTCCCTATATAAGCCTTTGTAAAACCAATGGGGGCCCTGGGGGGGGGGGGCATTTTTGGCCTCAGCACTATAATTTGAATAATCTTGGTAGGGGTCCACTAGATGAAGCTTCATACCAAATATAAAAGACCTAGGCCTTGTGGTTTCAGAGAAGAAGATTTTTAAAGATTTTCCCTATATAAGTCTACATAAAACCAAAGGGCCCCGGGGCGGGGGCATTTTTGGCCCAAGGGCTATAATTCGAACAATCTTGGTAGAGGTCCATTAGATGAAGATTCAATCTAAATATCAAAGTCCTGGGCCTTGCTGTTTCAGAGAAGAAGATTTTTAAAGATTTTGCCTATATAAGCCTATGTAAAACCAAAGGGCCCCAAGGCGGGGGCATTTTTGGCCCAAGCACTATAATTTGAACAATCTTGGTAGGGGTCCACTAGATGAAGCGTCATACCAAATATCAAAGACCTGGGCCTTGTTGTTTCAGAGAAGAAGATTTTTAAAAAATTTCCCTATATAAGCCAATGTAAAACCAAAGGGCCCCGTGGCGGGGGCATTTTTTGTCCCAGCACTATAATTTGAACAATCTTGGTAGGGGTCTACTAGATGAAGCTTCATACCAAATATCAAAGTCCTGGGCCTTGTGGTTTCAGAGAAGAAGATTTTTAAAGATTTTCCCTATATAAGCCTATGTAAAACCAAAGGGCCCCGGGGCGGGGGCATTTTTGGCCCCAGCACTATAATTTGAACAATCTTGGTAGGGGTCCACTAGATGAAGCTTCATTCCAAATATCAAAGACCTGGGCCTTGTGGTTTCAGAGAAGAAGATTTTTTAAGATTTTCCCTATATAAGCCAATGTAAAACCAAAGGGCCCCGTGGCGGGGGCATTTTTTGTCCCAGCACTATAATTTGAACAATCTTGGTAGGGGTCCACTAGATGAAGCTTCATACCAAATATCAAAGTCCTGGGCCTTGTGGTTTCAGAGAAGAAGATTTTTAAAGATTTTCCCTATATAAGCCTATGTAAAACCAAAGGGCCCCGGGGCGGGGGCATTTTTGGCCCCAGCACTATAATTTGAACAATCTTGTTAGGGGTCCACTAGATGAAGCTTCATACTAAATATCAAAGACCTGGGCCTTGTGGTTTCAGAGAAGAAGATTTTTTAAGATTTTCCCTATATAAGCCAATGTAAAACCAAAGGGCCCCGTGGCGGGGGCATTTTTTGTCCCAGCACTATAATTTGAACAATCTTGGTAGGGGTCCACTAGATGAAGCTTCATACCAAATATCAAAGTCCTGGGCCTTGTGGTTTCAGAGAAGAAGATTTTTAAAGATTTTCCCTATATAAGCCTATGTAAAACCAAAGGGCCCCAGAGTGGGGGCATTTTTTGTCCCAGCACTATAATTTGAACAATCTTGGTAGGGGTCCACTAGCTGAAGCTTCATACCAAATATCAAAGACCTGGGCCTTGTGGTTTCAGAGAAGAAGATTTTTTAAGTTTTTGGTGAAAAAAAACTATTTTTGGCTCCTGTGACCTAGATGTGCAACGGACCGGTACCATTTGAACAACTTTGAAAGGGGGCCACCTAAGGATCATTCCTGTGAAGTTTGGTCAAAATCTGATCAGTGGTTTAGGAGGAGATGTGGTTTAAAGAAATTGTTTACGCACGCACGGACGGACGCACGCACGCACGCACGACGGACAAAAAGTGATCCCAAAAGCTCACCTCGTCACTACGTGACGGTGAGCTAAAAATCAGGATTGTAACAAGTAAAACAGATAAAATAAAATGTCTTCATGTGAAATTTTGATTGTGCAACAAACAGTTTATGATGAACTCTCTATATTACGCACCTGACAGCTGAAAATCATGAGAAAAATTGCAAACAAATTCTAGATTAAAAAGTCACAAAATTTTACTGTTGAGCTCAATGCGCACATGGAATGATTTTCAGTGTGCCATTCATGTTAAAAGCAGGCCCAGGGAGGAATGGCACAGCTTAGATTGAACACTTTGCAAGATTCTTTTTCTTGCACACCTTGAGGATTTTCTTTTCATTGTCGACCCCCCGCAATATTTTGATGGCATTTATGCAGTGTTTTTGATGTCACTATGCAGTGTTTTTGATGTCACTATACGTGAAGTGAGGTCAAACTTAATGACGTCAAACAGGACGTCCTATTCAACCTATGCACACCAAAAACATAAAAATTCCCAATTTTTATCCTATCCCTCTGTCAGATAACCCGGGTACAATAAGAATTTCTATCCCAGTGTTATCACGATAACATGTCCGTGAAACAAGAGGGCCCAGATTCGCTCACCTGAGTGTCACTGCCTCTAGTACATTCTATTTTTAGCTATGGTGCCCATCTTGTTCATCAGAGCGGAACTACTTTAGCTATTTTGGTAGGGAGTCACCTTGGCAACATTCTTGTGAAGTTTAAATCAAATTGGCCCAAGGGTTTAGGAGGAATTCACTTTTGAAGTAAATTCAAGTTTTTTTCTATTTTAGCTCTGGCAGCCAATGTTAATCAAAGCATAATTTTGTTGAGCTCATAAGCAGTGAAAAAATGCTTTATAGATAAACAACAACAACATTTTAGCTATATTTGCAGGGAGCCACCTAGGTAACACTTCTGTGAAGTTTGAATCAAATTGGCCCAAGGTTTAGGAGTAGTTCGCATTTGAAACAAATTTGCTATGGTTTTCTATTTTTAGCTCTGGCAGCCATTTCGCTCATCAGAACCATTTTAGCCATTTTGGTAGAGAGTCACCTAAGCAACATTCCTTTGAACTTGGAATGAAATTGGCCCAATGGTACAGGAGGAGTTGTTGTTTATAGATTTTTTTTCTAGTTCGCATCGGTAGCAAATTTACAATGTTTTTCTCATCCCAACGGCACAGGAGTTGTCATTTTAAATTTTTTTTTCTAGTTTCAGATTTGGTGGCCATCTTGTTCATCAGAGCAGAAAGATTTTAGCTATTTCGGTAGGGAGTCACCTAGGCAACATTCCTGTGAAGTTTGAATCAAATTTGCCAAAGGGTTTAGGAGGAGTTCGTGTTGGAAGCAAATTTACGTTTTTCTATTTATAGCATTTTTTTTACGTTTTTCTATTTATAGCTCTGGTGGCCATTTTGCTCACTGGAGCAGAATCGTTTTAGCTATTTTGGTAGAGGATCACTTAAAAGGAATGTTGCTTAGGTGACCATTTTGCTCACTGGAGCAGAATGGTTTTAGCTATTTTGGTAGAGGGTCACCTAAGCAACATTCCTTTTAAGTTTGAATGAAATTGGCCCAAGGGTACAGGAGGAGTTGTCGTTAAAAGATTTTTCTGTTTTTAGCTCTGGTGGCTATCTTGTTCATCAGGCCAGAATGATTTTAGCTACTTTGGTAGGGAGACAACTAGGCAACATTTCTGTGAAGTTTGAATCAAATTGGCCCAAGGGTTTAGGAGGAGTTCGCATTGGAAGCAAATTTACATTTTTCTATTTTTAGCTATGGCGGTCATTTTGGTCATTGGAGCAGTATCCTTTTAGCTATTTTGGTAGAGGGTCATTTAAGCAACATTCCTATTAAGTTTGAATGAAATTGGCATAAGGTTACAGGAGGAGTTGTCGTTTAAAGATTTTTTTATTTAAGCTCTGGTGGCCATCTTGTTCATCCGAGGGGAACAATTTTAGCTATTTTGGTAGGGAGCCACCCAGGCAATATTCATGAAAATTTTGAATAAAATTGATCTATGGGTTTTGGAGGAGTTTGTACCGGTGTACCGGTAGCAAATTTACAATTTTTTCTATTTTTAGCTCTGGCTGCCATTTTGCTCATCCCAACGGTACAGGAGGAGTTGTCATTTTAAGATTTTTTTTTCTTTTTCAGATCTGGTGGCCATCTTGTTCATCAGAGAGGAAAGATTATAGCTATTTTGGTAGGGAGTCACCTAGGCAACATTCCTGTGAAGTTTGAATCAAATTGACCCAAGGGTTTAGGAGGAGTTCGCGTTGGAGGCAAATTTACGTTTTTCTATTTATAGCTCTGGTGGCCATTTTGCCCATTGAAGCGGAATCGGTTTAGCTGTTTTGGTAAAGGGTCACCTAAGCAACATTCCTGTGAAGTTTGAATGAAATTGGCCCAAGGGTACAGGAGGAGTTGTCGTTTAAAGATTTTTCTGTCTTTAGCTCTGGTGGCTATCTTGTTCATCAGGCCGGAATGATTTTAGCTACTTTGGTAGGGAGACAACTAGGCAACATTCCTGTGAAGTTTGAATCAAATTGGCCCAAGGATTTAGGAGGAATTCGCATTGGAAGCAAATTTACGTTTTTCTATTTTTAGCTATGGCGGTCATTTTGCTCATTGGAGCAGAATCGTTTTAGCTATTTTGGTAGAGGGTCACCTAAGCAACATTCCTATTAAGTTTGAATGAAATTGGCCCAAGGGTACAGGAGTTGTTGTTTAAAGATTTTTCTATTTTTAGCTCTGGTGGCCATCTTGTTCATCGGAGCAGAATGATTTTAACTATTTTGGTAGGGAACCACCCAGGCAACATATCTGTGCAGTTTGAATCAAATTGGTTACAAGGGTTTAGGAGTTCGCATTTAAGGAAAATTGTTGACGAGCATTAAGGACAACGAACATTGACTGATCACAATAACTCACTATGAGCACTTCATGCTCAGGTGAGCTTTAGATTAAACATATGTATTGCTTATAATTGCAAGCAAGGGGTAGGGCCATAAGTTATCTCAACATTATTTACGGCCCTTCCCCTACAACACACAAACAGAGCACTCAGGTGAACTAACAAATACCCCCTCCCCCACTCCAACTAACCCCCATATCATATAAATAAAAGTGGAGTTTATGGGGGTATTAATTATCTGCTTTATTTTTGCTTAAAACATAAATTGTGGGTACTCGTTAGAACCGCCTCAATGAGGCGGTTCTAACAAGCACCCACAATCTATGTTGAAAGCAAAAATGAGAAATATGTCACAATTTATACCTAATATTTGTCATTTCTGACACTATGTTGGATGCCATTATTTTCCATGGACATGTTTTCCTAACGTTCTTGCATAAAGCTACCTCTAGGCCTCCTCTATGTGTGTTTGAGCAGCACAGGCTCCCAGGCAAGACTTGCCCTCATGTGCAGACTTGCCTGAGCCTTTGCGTCTATATGAACCCTTTTCTCAGAAGCTGTCTCATATATATGTACAGTCAAATTTCAAAAACTTAAACACCTTTGGGACCTTGGGTTCAAAATATTCACCATATTTGCTGGCTCCAAGCTTGCACATTGTCAATATTGGAAAAACAGGTAACCAGACCCCCTGACCTTTCAAGGTCAGGGGGTCTGGTTACCTGTTTTTCCAACACTGATAACCTTCAGACTAGGAACCAGCAGATAATGCAAATAAGGTGAATCGGTAATTCAAACTACTAAGGGTTAATCAAAGCGCCCGGTCAAGAGGCATAATGTGGATAGCTTTTTGATCTTCTGAAAAAGGAATGTTGTCTGTACTCATTAGACCTACCTCAGTGAGGCAATTCTAATGAGTTCACTAGTGTTTCCCCAGCTCCTAAAAAGGGCATGGTACTGGTCAGGAAAAAGGGCACTTTCAGTGTGCAAAAGTATGTAAAAACGGCTCTTTAAATACATGTACGATCAACGGGAGCCGGAAAAAACGTCCCATGGACAAAACGTCCCATGCCGTTTTTGACCAGGTGGACAAAATGTCCCACATCATTTTTTCCGGGTGGACAAAACGTCCCATGTCATTTTTTCAGGGTGGACAAAACGTCCCACATCATTTTGACTGGGTGGACAAAACGTCCCATATTCAATTAGAATTCTAAAAGGGAATCAGTATACTTAATAAAAGGAATTGTCCAATCTATCTAATAAATAACTAATTGTTGTTTGTTGAAATGATAACAGAAATGATATTAGCTCATTCATACACAGTGCGAAAATATTTTGACTAATTAATTACAATTAACATATTCTGATTATGAACAGAGACCTAGATCTAATTAATAACTAACTGAAATGAAATTAGTACATTCTTACAAACTGGGAAGATATTTTTACTAGTTTCAATAAACACACTCAGATTTGAAATTAAAGGAATGTATCAGTTAGTGTTTGTTTATGTTTGATTTGAGGTTCAACGTCCCTGTCAACACTGTAAAGGTCATTTTGGAGATGTTGCTTCCAATACTGTGGGTCTGAAATGACATCTCAAGCCCTCCCGCCCAATGAAACCAATAGGGTTTATAAGCATGGAGGGTCTGATACACCACTTTGCCTGGGCAGGCTTAGATCCTCTAAGTTGTTTACCAATTACTCGTGTGCGGGTCGGTTTTAGCTCTGCGAGGAAACATCGTGCAGCCATCAGTTAGTGTAGTGAAGAACAAAGTGAATTGTTTTGTCAATTAAAGATGTTGACAAGCATGTGCTCTTTAATGATTGTGTTTGAATATTCATGTTTTGTAAATCAAAAAGCATCTAACTATATTTCCACAATCATTTTTGTAGTGTTCATGGGAGTATATTGTCGCTTACCCTTCCTCCTCCCTAACACCACCTCAAGAATATGGGACTTTTTGTCCACCCTGTCGAAATAGCATGGGACGTTTTGTCCACCCTGTCAAAATTTGTGGGACGTTTTGTCCACCCTAAAAAAATGATGTGGGACGTTTTGTCCACCATAAAAAAATGACGTGGTCAAAAATGGCATGGGACGTTTTGTCCATGGGACGTTTTGTCCTACATTCTCGATCAACCGTGTAAAAAGGACACATTCATATACAGCACCTTGTTAAAAGGACACATCTCTCAACTTGAAATATAAGATCCTTCTCATACCCTTTGTCTTCAATGCTAAATTATACTGCCTGTCTTTTCATGCTTAGAAGAGATATGTTACATTAACCACTGGTGACAAGAAGTTTTTCAAGCAAGCTGATCACTGGTACAAACAAGGTAAGTTTGGAACATGTTTGGGTCACAGCTCCCATTCTCTAATACACACAAACACTGACATGACACTGGTCAGGCACACTTTCACACTTCATTTGTTTCATTGGTGTCACTCACACTTGTTATCAAACCACAGTTATGACTTCTTAAGTACAATAAACAGGGGTATTCTAGCAGTCAACAATAATATGCAACAATTCATTGCTAAACAAGTGTCTGAAACAGTCCTTATTTAAACAGGCACAACTTCGTTATTTCTGGTCAATTTCAGTGATTTTTGTTCCAAAATGTAGGGCAATATTTACTCAATCTGAAAAAGGGCATGGCACTAGAGAAAAAGGGCATGGCGCCATGCCATGCTAAATAGAGCTGGGGAAAACACTATAAACACAACATACCTTTTCAAGCTGAAATCAGAAAAAATTCATACAGGGTCCTGATATATATGGATATCTGGAGTTATTGGAAGAATTCTCTTCAGAGTGAGACTCCAGAAAAAGTTTGAATTACCTACGGTAAACAAGGTATCCGAGTTCGAGTTATCAAAGTAATGAGAAAATATGCTTTATAACATGATTAGACACTGGTCAGCAAAGGCTCAGATCAGCCTGTGCATTCACACAGGCTGATCAAAGCCTTCTCTGTGTCAGCACCAATCAGAGGACCCAAAGATCTACTTTTGTGTGGTGCAGTTCAGATTACATAATGTACCTGGTTTAGGAGGAATATTATCAACATCAACATTGATCAGTTTAGGCCAAGCAAGTCTTCGGAGCTCATCTGTAAGCAGCCCCTCTGAACTAATTGCTAACTGTTTCAGTCTTTCTGTATCAGCTGGCTTACAGCTGAGCGCATCTGTTATCTCCCTTTCTTTCTTCTGAAACTCCGCATTATCTGTTTCATTATCCGGATCACTGTTCTCATCTATATCCTGGTTTGAGTCTTCTGAAATCATATCAGAGAGTTCTGCATTACGAAAACATGCCTATACAAATACATTGTAATTTTTACCTCCAAAAAAATTGAATTTTTAGATGAAAAATTGTGATAATTTTCTTATTTCTGCTCAAAATATAGATTGTGGGTACTCGTTAGAACCGCCTCATCGTCGATGAGGCGGTTCTAACAAATACCCACAATCTGTATTTTAGAGCAGAAATAAGAGAAATAAAGTTTACCCCTGAAAACCCCAGTTTTACTATATAAAAGTTGGGTTCAATGGGGGGCAAAATTATATAGGCGAGTTTTCGTGATGGATAAGAGCGGTATATTATGGTTACTAAGCATACATGAAAAGCATACATGTAAAACTGTGTGTGCTGATGTTTGCTCAATTTGTGAAAAAAATGAAAAACATACACAAATGTAAAATTTCCAAGTCTGAGACCTTGAACCTTACGTCATAGGCATGGGAACGTATAGTCAAATCTGTATTAAGCAAGCACATAAGGAATAATCAAAATATGCTTGCTTAAGACAGGTGCTTCCCTGCTTAAGACAGGTGAATATTAATGTCCGTACTCAAACACATGCATGCTTCAGATAGAGGTGGCCACTATGATAGGTTTCATTGTATATTAATCAACAAGAGGACCATGAGGTCATGTTCTCTCTCCTCACCACCCAAGCTTGCCATGACCACTAAATATGTACATCATTTTGCACTTTTAACTGTCAATAACAGGTCAGCTAAGCTCTGAAAGGCATTTTGTCGAAGGACATTGTTCATTTCCCTTCCACAATCATTAGTTAGTAAAGCTGGATGTACCTGACTGTCCAACATCACAAGCCCATCTCTTATGACACAGCTGATGGGTTCGAAAGCAGAAATTGTTTTAGTTCAACAACTGTCTTATATCCAAACAAACCATTGTAGGTTATACATAAAAACACTAGAAAAGTGTGTATATGACACAGATGCCCCCGCCCAGGAACCTCACCCCAAAAAAATCATGTTGCAACAACAGATATCACTTGACAGCATAACTCACCTGGAAAACTGTCCTTGAGGTCATTGGCATAGGTGGGGGTATTGCCTATTCAGCCTTTGCAAAAATAACAATCATCAAAAGGATTGGAAAATATAAACTTTAACATTAAAAATTTCTAAGTCCGTGATATTGACCTTGAGGTCCTGGGGCAGGGGCGGGGTAATGACTGAATAAAACTTTTGACCTGTATCTATCATCATTACTAATATGAAGTAAATCCATTATAAGGTTTGGAAAATATGAGCTCTAAAAATCTTTAACATCAAAAATTTCTAACTTTGTAACTTTGACCTTCACATCAGGGGCGGTGGTATGGCTGAATAAAACTTTGGACATGTAACTATCACCATACCAAATATGAAGCAAATCCATTATATGGTTGGGAAAATATGAACTCTTACCATACTTTAAATTTAAAAATTTCTATGTCTGTCACCTTGACCTTGAGATCACATGCATTATAGGTGGAGTATTGCTGTATGTCACTTTGGACCTGTATCTATTATCATACCAAATATAAACTGAATCCATTGGAAGGTTTTGAAAATAGGAACTCATAAAAAAATAATGTCAAAAAATTTCTAAGTCTGTGACCTTGACCCTTACATCACAGGCATGGGTGGGGTATTACAATTATTTACTGAATAAAACTTTGGACCTGTAGCTATCATCAAACCAAATATGAACCAAATGAATCATAAAAGTTCAGGTTCTACCTGATACAACTACATTAACATGAGTCTTTAACATTAAAAATTTCTAAGTCTGTGACCTTGACCTAGAGGTCATGGGTATAGGTAGGGGTATTACTGGATAAAACTTTGGACCTGCATGTATATATATCATCATATCAAATATGAACCAATTCCAACGCATGGTTTGGAAAATATGAGCTCAACTTCTACCCGGTACTATACCTTAACCTGGGGCTTAAACATTAAAAATTTCCAACCTTGAGGTCATGGGTATGCGGGGGCATAAAAACAAAACTACATGCCCAAGTGGACCAGAATCGCTCACCTGGATGAGGCTGACCATACATGGCCTTGGTGTCCATCTTGTCTATCAGATCAAATTGCCTTTAGCAATCCTGAATCTGCATGTTGTCTTGATGGCTGAACAACTTAGTCTGATTTTAGATTGAGGAAGAAAAAAGGATTTTAGCAATTCTGAAATTCCATGTTGCACAAATTGTCTCACACCGTCTTACAGCTTACATAATCAGATTAAATGTTAATGAGCAGATGTGGTTTGAAGGTTTTCACAATCTTGGCTATCAGAACACAACAAGGTTGAGCTTTAAAAATTATGAATCTCCATGCCACCCTGATGCCTCTCATCAAGTCCAATCAAACTTTCTGACTTACAGTTTGAGATGAGATGCCATTTGAAGAATTTCAAGATAGCTGCCATTATGGCCACTTTGGATATCAAACAAATCCGTTTTAGCAATTCTGAATCTTGCCTCCCTACAAGTTCCAACTCAATTTCAACTGACGTCGCTGTTGCCCCACGGCCCAAGCTAGCCCCAGAAATTAGGGAGATGTGACTTCTTCCTCCTGTGAAAATAGGGAGAAGTTTGCTGGGTCTAGGGAGAAGTGGGTACAGCTTAACGGCGGACAACAACAGTGTAATGAGTTCTCCTGTAAACCACTATTTATTTGGAGAAAAGTGGGTTTTTATAGGGGTTTCAATCGTATACATGATATTTTGATGATGATCATTAGTGAGATTTGCCTTTTAAGATGAAGATTTGTTTTGTTTGATTTGTGTTTTAATGCCCTGTCAACAGTTAACACTAAAATGTCGATTTGAAGATGCTGCTAAAAAATTTTTTGGGACTTTACCTGACATTGAGATGAAATGACATCTCAAGTCCTGCTGCCCAATTATTTAAGATGAAGAAGCTTGGGGTCTACATAAAGAAGAATTTTTGGTGACTTATGAAAGTTTTCTCTAACAGTCTGAAAAAAAAAATCTAAGCACTGAATTGAATCTAGGCTGGTAACTACATTCTACTCTCTAAAATCTTTGTATCACTATTGTTGGAGTCCAAATAAAATTAATAGCATGACTTCTTATGGTAGTTTCGGTAACAATCTAGAAATATTTGGGCAAGCTGTAACTTTTGTTACATCCAACCATGTTATAATGAATAGTGTTATAAAGTGTAGTAGGCCTGGTCTTTGTGGTAGTAAAGCGGTTTCTGTGTAATTGTTAGATAGTCAAAATTAATGCATTTCACTTAGTTCCTGTCACAATTGTATTTTAAAACGGACTTATTTTAAGGTAGTACCTGTAGAAACCAGGGGAACAACTTCACTAGATGAAAATCAGTTGTCATTTTTTTATGAATTTTGATAGTTACTGAATATTTAATGGCAAGTAATAATTATTTTCACTTACAAAATTAAATAAAAATTGCTACCTACTTTTGTTGTTGTCCATAAAAAAATAAAAAAAATGAAAACGATTGATGGATGCAAAAGTGATGTACAAACAAATCAGTGGCGAAATAAATAAACCATCTATATTTAAAATTTATTAAATCCTTATGCAGTGTCGATTTCATGGGTGACAATAATCTTATACTGTATACAACAGCACATAACAAAGTATGTCTGCACCTGGGCTTTGGCACAGGCGATGGACAATCGAGCGGAAAAATCAAAAGGTCATAGTGGACAATCGAACGGTTTTTAAGTGGACTAACGAGCGGAAAATAATTCAACAGATTACAGGTAAATTGGACAGGTAAATAATGTTCAAATATACAAAACCTTTATCAGAAATATGCAGATGGGGAAATCACCAGAAAGGAATATGTCAGAACCCTGGGCTACAGATACAGAGCCAGTATCGATGCCTAAAAGGGTTAATTGCTATTCAGATTCTTCAATAAACCCCTGTTAACACCTGTATTACCGCAGTTGAAAATCGGACAAAAATAAAAGTGATTTTTTATCTTTTTTTGCTCGTTTTTCGGCCATAACTTTTTTATTTTTGATATTTAATCAATACATCCAGCAAGAAAGCAACTCAGTTGCCACAAATCCAACATAAGAGAGTTTGATTACCAGCTACACGGACAGAAACTCGAATCGGTTGATCAGAGCAAATACCTTGGCGTCACTGTTTCAGACAACCTACAATGGGACAAGCACATACGCAATGTAGCTGCCAAAGGGAACAGGACCCTGGGTTTTGTGAAGAGAAACCTCAAAGACTGCACAGCCAAGGTCAAAGTTGCTGGATACCGTACTCTAGTTTGACCAGTGCTAGAGTACGCAAGCACTATATGGGATCCCCACCTACAGACTGACCCTAGAGCAGATCCAGAGAAGAGGGGTCAGGTTTGTCACCAGCGACTACACAACCAGGACACCAGGCTGTATGATGGCTATGCTGAATATTCTGCAGTAGGATACACTACAACAACGCAGAGAAGAAGCCAGTCTACTCATGCTCTACCGCATCCAGAACTCCCTGGTTGACGTTGACAAAGAAGCTTACCTCAAATGACCCAAGGACAAGAAACTGGTTCTTCAGGGAATGCACCATCAATCAGGTCTATGCCAACAGCTTCTTTCCACCCACCATAGCCAGCTGGAACCAGTTGCCTGCAACAGTCACCGCTGTGGAGTCTCTACAAGAATTCCGACAGCGACTGGCTGCCACCTATCCATAAGTTACAGCGCCTATGTACATAGTTTTACCTTTTAGACAAGCTGTGTCACACTTGACCCGACTCACCATGTACAAAGTTTTCGCAGAGGCTCTGTACGTTCCGGCAGGAGCCCGGCTCTTTATTGGAAGATGAAGAAAGTTGTGGAGGAGAAGCTCCGCCAATTTCTCATTCTAGTTACGGATTCAGCCTCCTGAATGGTATACTTTTTGCTCTAATCAGATGGACTTGTTACAGCTTTTGAATTTTTAGATAAAAAGTCCAATTATGCCACTCACACTATTGAAATGTAAACAAATGACTAGCCTAGTTGAAACGATATTTATATATGGATAAATCCTGTGCACCCAACGAAGCGTCCAGCTGAAGGGATGTTGTGAGAAGCATTAGGGTGTAGACAGTCAAAAACATGAAATACATGGTTTTAGTCAGACACTACGCATTTGATCTATGTTGATCAAATATAAAAATACTACACCAGCAATTGCAACTTTTTGTTTCATTCCAGAATGTGCACATTGTAAACCTGCAGGATATTTGAATGACCCTTCTAATGTTCCATCAGTCAAGTACGGAACAGAGGACAAATTGACCACACCATCAAGGCGGGACTTGTCGAAACAGGGCACGAAGATAAAATCGCAGAAAATTTAATCTCCATCTGATTACAGCTTTTCTTAGATAACTTAGGGACATGAAACCGTTTTGGGAAGTTGGCAGAGCTTGTCCTCTACAACTTTCTAGCTGAATGTGTAACATTGTGTTGACCAAAAATAACAAGAGCTGTCGCATGACAGCATAGCTCGCCTGTTTCGCACCTTCAAGATACATGTATAAGGTTTGTAGTTACATCTGTTTGATTTGAGGTTTAACGTCCCAGTCAACACTGTAATGGTCATTTTTGAGATTTTGCTTCCAATTTTGTGGGACTTTTAACCGACATTGAGATGAAATGACATCTCCAGCCCTGTCGCCAAATGAAACAAATAGTGTTTATTAGCATGGACGGTCCGCCTCGCACCGCGGTTCCTGGACAGGCTAAGATCCTCTAAGCCGTTTACCAGTACTAGTGTGCGGGCTGGATTCAGCTCTACGTGGAAGCATCATGCAGCCCATATATTTCTTCAAGTCCCTATGGGCGGGGGCTGTAATCTTCATCTGAGAAGCAAATCTCCCTCATGGTCATCATAAAATTATCACAGATTTTGTTTGTTTGATTTGAGAATTAACGTCCCCCTCAACACTGTATAGGTCATTTTGGAGACATTGCTTCCAATTTTGTGGGACTTTTACCCGACATTGACTTAAGATGAAATGATATCTTTAGCCCTGTCGCCCAATGAAACCAATAAGGTTTATAAGCATGGACGGTCCAACTCGCACTGCTTTACCTGGGCAGGCTTAGATCCTCTGAGCAGTTTACCAGTACTCGTGTGAGGTCGGTTTCAGCTCTGCATGGAAGCAGAGGTGGGATTTTGCTTATACTCTTTTATAAGACGGGTCAAATTTTTGCCATATCTGTCGGGGCCTATCTGCTACTGCCAGATGCCGTTTAGATGTGAGAAATCAGCCTTTTTTTCATCAGAAAACCCCTCTACTTACCCCTCGCATGGCTTGTTTACGTCTGCTGACATTCTGTGTCTTCGTTTGTGAGAGTTACAAAGAGAGACAACTCTTCTTGAATCTGAATAGGTAGGTCTATTAAGCATTGGGAAAAGGGGGAAATTTATTTCCATCCAAAAAATGTAGAAATATTTGTTGCAGCTTTTCTATAAGTAACTGAACTTTTTTTTATCAGGGAACACAACACCTAGCTATTCAGATTCAGAACCAACACCCCAGCTAGAACAAAATAGCGGGCAAACGTCGGGCCGATATGTCGTATCGCTGTTGCCCGAAGTTGGCCCGGTACATGCTTTGCTGGCTAAGGCTAGACAGCTACATGTACACAGACTTCTATCTAATAGACAACAGGGGCTGACAAATCCATTTCCCGGCCGCCCGGGACAAGACCAAAATAGCGCCGGGCAGGTGCACTTTGACCTTATGACGCCCGGTCGGGCAAATGCAAAAAAAATCGTCTACAACTGTCAGTCTTTTTGAGTCATTTAATATGGTAAAACTAGACCAGTAAATAAATCGCAATAATTGCTGCACTGTCAATTCAGAGATAAACCATCTGTGTATTTATTACGGTTCAAGTATGACACTGTCATAAAATTGGCACCCTGCGGTGCGTGTTGATAAGGTGTGAAAATATGGTCAAGTTATGTCTCTAATTGGCGTTTATCCTCCAATCATAAAATATAATCCACAATCAATGTGAAAATGATTTAATCGCTCCTCAGACAATTAGCTACATCTAATGGTAGATGTTTGCATAATAAAAACGGACTTTTCTACTATCTCATGAATGGTTATGTTTTGGCGCCAAATAGCAGACGCTGGGCGTGAAAAGTCGAACGCTGTTGTTGGTTACTGACACGGAGCTTCTGGGGATAATTCGGGAGCTGTGCAAAGCGCTGGTTTTCTATCCACCTCTATTCACAACCGTTTAGCTATCCAGAAATTATTTTTTATCGGTTCCAAACATTTTTTCATGAAAGAGATACACACAATGACATTAAACACGTGTGGGGGTGCTGGTGTCGGATGACGTCATTTACGGATCGCATGCAGAAAAATGGTATCGGTTGTTTATGGACGGTGATTTATATCAATTAAAAAATCACCGATCGGCTTTTTCCGTATGTCTGGACTTTGCTGGACATTGCCGAAAAAAGCCTGCAGTCCATGACCTCGGCTATAAGACGGGGTCATTTTTTGGGCTCATTTTGGATGACTATCCGCGGACGCCTGATTACACTCTTCTGGAGTCCATGTCTGTTGATCCGAACATTGATATTTGCCATTTTGTCTATGGATTAACGATTTTGGATTAACGCTTTGGTACTACGACCTAAACCGGTTCGTAGAAATACCGGAACACACCAAAACACGGGAACACACTGGTAATTACCGGAACACACTCAAATAAAGCTTTTTACTTGACTTAATAAATGTTTTTAGGGGAAAATACTATAACATACATTTGATATGCCTTATATTGACAAAATGTAAAAAAAAAACATACTTTATAAACCCTAGCCCAGTTACGCATCAAATAATTTATGGCAGTGTGATCCGGTATATTTTTGTCACGATGCGTTAGGCATAATGATAAGAAAGTTATAAGAAATGCATTAAACGTCAAAAATGTTATTTAAACCTAGAATCACTGTTACGGTGGTAATTAGTTATAGTATTTCCTTTTTTTATTGGAGGATTAACGTCCCATCAAAACTGATTCCGAACACTTTCTGTGTCATTTTGGAGACGTTTCTTTCAATTCTGGGAGATTTTTACCTACATTCACATAAGATGATTTCTCGAGTGTGTGTGTGTGTGTGTGTGTGTGTGTGTGTGTGTGTGAATTCGGGTTTAACGTCGCTTTCAACAATTTTTCAGTCATATCACGACGGTGTCTGGTTGCGACAGGGAGCTCAATGCTCACGTTTATAGTGCTGCCTCACTGAAGTATCATGTCCCAGACACATTACATGATACCACACCCAGTCACATTATCCTGACACTGGATCAACCAGTCCTAGCTCTACCCCGTAAATCTGAGTGCCAAGCGAGGAGCAGCTAGTACCATTTTTAACGACTTTGGTATGTCGCGGCCCGGGATCGAACCCGAGACCTCCCGTTCCCCGGAGCGGACACTCTACCAACTGAGCTATCGGGGGCCGGTAATGATGATTTCTCGAGCCCTACCGGCCAACGAAACTGAAGTTTTATATGCAAGGACGGCCCGACACGCACCTCTGCCTACGTCCCCATGCCCCGATGGGCGGGGGCTCAAAATATAGTTTTTGTTTGCATTAAACCCCGGAAGGGAATATCAAGGGCGGAATATCAATTATCAGAATGAACAATGTCATCACGAGAACATGCCTATATAATTTTGACCCCCTGTAACCCCACTTTTATATAGTACATGTAAAACTGGGTGTTTTAAGGGTAAACATTATTTTTCTTATTTCAGCTCAAAAATAAAGATTGTGGGTATGGATAGAATACGTTGAGGCGTTTCTCAGATTGAGTCCCCGTAACTACTGTTTTGCACAGAAATAAAAAAAAAGAAAATTTTTATCTGGGATTTTTTATTTTTTTAGGGGGGGATGGGGTGGATTTGAAAAGGCGTGTTTACGTATTGTTAAATAAACAGACAGCCTTCGTAAGCCCAGGAGAAGTCAGCTCTTGGAAGAATCTCTGAGATGTATACTCTTGGTGAAAGAATGTTGAAGACCCTGGAACCCGAAGATCGCCATCACAGAACTTATACAGCCTCTTGATATATGAATCGCCAAACAAACCAAATGCCATCTTGTTCTGTGGTCTGTGAAAGAAAACTTTTGTGTTTGTTATTATTTTTAGCGACAAAGGGCCTTTCTGACATTGATTGAGTCGATTTACTCAAGAAATGACATCAGTGATCTAATCAACATAGTGACAATTAACAAACCATATAATCCCCTTAAGCTCCGTCAGTTACCTGGTTGCTACCTGGGGATTAGTGTATAATGCAATAGTAACTGCACGCGCTAATAAACATGCTTCCGTTAATCATGAAGCAAGATAATGATCAGACTGCATGATGTCCGCTCTTTTCGTTCTATGTCCGTGCCTGCCCAAATCCTATTTTATTCCTTCGCTTGAGATTTTAGTTCGTCTTCATTTCTTCATTCGCTTGATATTTTAGGTCTAACTAGATCTATACCTTTGCTGGCAACAACATACGTCTTTACACATGTTTTCCAATGGCATGGCACGTATCAGATTGCTATTTGATTTTTGAATATACAGTGTGTTTTTTATATACTTATGTTGTTTTTAGAGAGAGAGAGAGAGAGAGTTATATAACATAATTACAATGAATTGGTGAATTTTGAAATAAGACTGTGCAATATTAAAAGATGGTTTGTTAAATGTATTTCATTACCATTTGTCATATTTCATCCTCTGCTTAGAATGAAACTGAGAAACCAATGAAGTATGAACCGGAATGATCTAAGTTGTTGACTGGGCCAGAAATTATAATAAAAAACAATAAAATGACACAGACAGAGTTGCCACTTCGCAAACTTGGTAAAAATCTGATAAAAAAAAAATGAAATTTTTCCGAGCTAACGTTTTTGACAGTTCATGTTTTTCTTCCCAATGGCGACACTTTTTTTTTTTTTGTGGCTAGAAGAATTATCAAACTGTATTCTTTTGGTCATCAAATGAGTTATATCATAGAGAGCAAATCTAAATATAAACTGCTCAGTATAACTACTTGTATATATTCAGACCCACAGGACCGGAACACATTTGATAAAGGCAGTGGCTAGCCGTCCGGTACCGGACGACCAGCCTACGAGTCTGCCCGTCCGGTACCGGACGACCAGCCAACGAATCTGCTCGTCCGGTACCGGACGACTAGCCGACCCACGTAGGAATGGCTAGCCGTCCGGTAGTAAATTTAGGTCTATAAGTTTATATAGGGTATGCGTTCCAGACAATATTATCCACTCTATGGTGTAATAAAATATTTCTAATTTACTCTAACTGTATTCTTATCACCTGTTTGTCGCCAGGAGCGACAATTTTTTTCACTAAATTTCAGTTAGGGACATAATTGTAATTGACCCTGATGCAATAGACTGTTATACTCAAAGCCTTGTCCGGGCACTGTGACAGTTATCATTATTATTATTATTATTATTATGTCAATGTTATAATTTCTATTTTTTATATTATTGAACGTTATTATTAAAATCTACAAATGTTTGTCCGATGTTGAGCTTGGTCTTAATCCTGATAGATTAATATTAAATTTGGGAAGCATATTTATTCAACCAGCTGTTCAACATGGTAGATACAAAGAAATATCAATAAGGTGTAATTATCTTGTTAGGAGGGCACACATAAAGGCAACGATCCGAAACTCCATGGGTAGAGCAATTACCGTAATGTGTCTATGTATTGGGACAGGTAGGCTTCGGCTAATAATGCAGCCCCGATTCAGACTGCTCATGAAGCAGAGTCTATATAAAATATATAAACTTATAAAAAAATATTAAGTTATATTACCGATTGGTAGTAATAGTATAAGAAATAAGTAAACACGACTACAGCTTTCATTATCACAGGCATAATTGTTACGAAAATCATGCATTACCGATACGGCTTTGTTTATTTGACTTATTTTTAAAATGATCTCGATGACATTTGCACAGTCTCAAAGTAGGAAGTATTTAGCATCCAGTACTAAAAAAAAAACGATAAAAGTGCTATTCAGCATTCGTACCCTATATGAAATGAGAGACTAAAATTTACTACCGGACGGCTAGCCATTCCTACGTGGGTTGGCTAGCCGTCCGGTACCGGACGAGCAGACCCGTTGGCTGGTCGTCCGGTACCGGACGGGCAGACTTGTAGGCTGGTCGTCCGGTACCGGACGGCTAGCCACTGCCTTTGATAAAACACTGAACTAAGATTAATTGATTTATGCTTTTTATATCAGAAATGTTTTCAACAACACCATACAAAATAAAACAATGCAAATAAGTCAGAAATAATATTTCTAATAAAAGAAAAAATAAAAAAATTCAAGTGTGTTCCGGTAATTACCAGTGTGTTCCGGTGTTTTGGTGTGTTCCCGTATTTCTACGAACCCGCCTAAACTACTTTGGAAGGAAGAATCCTCGTCTTATAGCCAAATTTTTACGGTAAGGTCCAGACCAGTTATGCGCTCTATATACTAATCCGAGTCTTCTCTAACTTTCTAGAAGCCTTTTTTTTATTTTCTGACTTGGCGGCTTTAACTCCTACACATTCTATTATGGGCATATTATGGCCATACTACAACATTAGGACCCTCGTCAAATTACCCCATATCAGGACACAAATATGGTTTACCATTCTATGCCTAAAACATCTCATTCATTTTACAGGACATATGATGATTTGTCAGTCAGCCTCAGGTCTCACTCGCTTGATAATTGGATTACAAAATAATTACCAGAAGTCGCTGTTTGTAATCCAATGGTTCCATTAGTACAATTTCCATTACTTAGTGAATGTTCATTTATCTGAAAATCTTTAGAACTCAGTGTTTTCATAGTAAATATATTTTGCTTGTTTTTTTTTTGCAAAATTTTCATTTGACACCGGTTTATGACAATCGCTTACATCTCTAACAAGAAAAACAGTAAAGAAAAAGGACCGCAAATGTGATTTCCGTTCAACCATAAAACAAAATAATTTACTATACTATAAATTGAAATTATATAGTGTTTTAAGATGATTAACTAGGTCAATCTTCAGCACAGCTGTCGAAACAATTGCACACATTATTTACATTGTTTAAGACATACGCGGCTAAATAGCGAATGTACCGAAATGTCATCGACGAAACCAAGATTAAGACGATCTGTTAGCCACAACAAAGTGCAAGAATTAACTAATGATGCGAAGAAAGAAAAGGCAAAACCTCATGGGAAAACGTAAGTAGTGATCGATTTCTCAAAATGTATTGTTATTTCTTAAATTACGTATTTATTTTCGCTTCCTACTAATTGCCAATTACTTCCGGTCTACTTTTTGGCCACGAATCGTCCATGCATAAAACACGTGTGCTTGTTTACCTATTGAAGTTGTTTCTCATTGTTATAATCTATAACACACATGCAGAATGAATAGTCCACAATTCTTAATCTTCAGTCACAGAGGGAGTTTTGCCTGTCTGATGATAACCTTGATAAACTCCAAGCTAAATTATTCAAGAAAGAAAGAAGTTAAACAGTGTAATTCATTTATGTGATTTGTTTACTGGCAGTTTGTGACATTTATATGGAGCCCTTTATTTAATAATGGCCCCATTGAATGAAGATGACAGACAGACAGTAATGGAAGCTGTAGCGTATAGACGGAATAGTTGGTTTTCATATTTTTTCAATTTTGATGCAGAAAACATAAAAAAGAGAAAATGTGTTGCGCAACCAAAAATAGAGAAACAGTTTTCGTCAGATAACAGTACTAAAATAACTGAAAATAAACATGAAAATATTGGTTTTATTAAAAGTTCTGCTGACAGTAAAATGATGCCTAAAATCCCATCAAATGAAAATCATGAATCTGAACAAAGTAAAACTGCTGATGTACCATGCAAAAACTGTAAATTAAAGCAAAAAGACAATCAGAAATATGTTTATGAAAAGAGAGATTCAGATAAAGTGTCAAAACAAGGCAGCATCTGTGCAGCTTTAATGGACTTGTCGCCAAAGTGGTTTAAATCATTAATGAAGGAGCAGGAATTTATTATGATAGGTGGAAAGAAAGCTGAACACAATGAGTATGTATCACTCAGAGAATATTGGCAGTTGCAAAGAATATGGAGCATGATAGCTCAGTGGTTAGTGCACTTGCCTCTGATGCTAGATGCCTCCGGCTAGGTCCCTTGTGGCAGTAATAATGGTATCTGAACACACTCCATTGGCATCATTTGCAGGGATGAATGTCATAAAGTGTGCTGTTCTTCAGATTTCAAATTCCCGGAAATGCCTACAATAAACATATCAGCAGCAGGAATTCTTAAACTCTTATCGAACCTAAACCTGACCAAAGCCGCCGGTCCAGATGCTCTTAAACCAGTAGTCCTTAAATCCCTTAGAGACCAAATAGCGCCCATGCTTCAGGTCATTTTCCAGAAATCACTTTCCAGTGGTCAAATCCCCTCGGATTGGAAGACAGCCATTGTTTCTCCCCTGTTCAAAAAGGGTGACAAAAGTGACCCTGCAAATTACAGGCCTATCTCCTTAACTTGCATTTGCTGCAAATTAATGGAGCATATTGTTGCATCCAACCTTACTAAGCATCTCGACAAACATAACATCTTGTATGATCTTCAACATGGATTTAGGGAAAGGAGGTCCTGCGAAACACAGCTCATCCAACTTGTTGATGAGCTTGCACGAAATCTATCAGCAGGTCAACAGACTGACCTGATACTCCTGGATTTTAGTAAAGCATTCGATAAGGTTAGCCATATTAAATTACTCCACAAACTGCACCAACATGGCATAACCTCAAACACCCTAAACTGGATCAAAGCTTTCCTTTTTGGCCGTACTCAACGTGTAGCCCTAGAGGGGGAAACCTCATCCCAAATTCCGGTCACATCTGGGGTTCCCCAAGGATCAGTACTGGGACCGATCCTGTTTCTTTTATACATCAATGACCTACCAGAGCAGATCCACTCACAGGTCAGACTTTTTGCAGATGACACGGCAATATATTTGGCTGTCCGCAGTGATGCTGACTGTACCTTATTGCAAAGGGACCTCCAAAAGCTTGAAACTTGGGAAAAGAACTGGGAAATGGAATTTAACCCGGGTAAATGCCAGGTCCTACACATTTCCCGTTCTAAAGAACCCATTAGACACAATTACATTCTCCACGGTGAAGTCCTCCAGGAGGCTGATCATGCCAAGTACCTGGGCCTTGAGTTTAGCCGTGATTTAACTTGGAACACCCACATTCATAACGTGACCACCAAAGCAAATCGGACCCTGGGCTTCATACGTAGGAATATACGCACCAAACATCAAGGCATACGTGAAACAGCTTATAATACCCTTGTTAGGCCCCAGCTTGAGTATGCCTCCCCTGTGTGGAGCCCATATACCCAGTCAAATATAAACAAGGTTGAGCAAGTCCAAAGAAGAGCAGCTAGATGGGTCAAACATGACTACTCTTCATATAGTAGTGTGACCCAGATGCTTAATACCCTGGAATGGAGATCATTGGAACAGAGGCGGGCAGATGCTCGCCTCCTATTGTTCTACAAGATAGTATATAGTCTTGTCGAGATTCCGCTCCCTACATACATCCGACATCCAATCAGAACTACTAAAAACATGCATACTATGCACTATATTCAAATCCCTACTACTGCCAGTTACTATAAATACAGTTTCTTCCCCTTGGCTGTGGTACAATGGAATCACCTTCCTCCTCATGCTGTTGTGTGCTCCGATCTGGATTCTTTCAGATCGACCATATGCACCCTCCATCACCCAATGCCATGAACAGTGAAACATTGTTTTTATCTGCTTTTAATCTCTACTTTACTAACACTGTTTTTACTTTCAATTCTCCTAAAATCTAATACTTTTTCTTCTATCACACTTTTCTTTTTCTGACGCGCGCAGCTGCACATAATCCTCGCGAGAGGGTGCTGCAGGATATATAGATAGATAGATAGATCGGGATGTTAACTAGAGGCAACCTGTGCAGGGAGAGCAATGCCCTGTGCGCGTTAAAGAACCCTGCCATAATTACATTGTGTATTTTTGGGCAGTTTTCACACAATGCAGGGTTTCTGGTCAACTCGTACCTAAGTCAACTCGTACCTTAGTCAACTCGTACTCGAATTTGGTCAACTCGTACCTTAGTCAACTCGTACCTAAGTCAACTCGTACCTTAGTAAAAATAAAATTTGTTTTGGGGTAAGTTTGGCTTAAGTACACATATATACAGGTCAACTTTATGGTCTATGCAGACTCCTGATCCTTTGCCCGACGATGAAGACGATACATAGTGTGTGCATGACGTCATTACGCACGTGCGCCAAAATGGTGCCTTTCATGTGTATGACCCCCATATCCCTTTAGCCAGACATAATTTATGGGTGCTCGTTAGAACTATCCCTGTGGGGCAGCTCTAACGAGTGCCAACAATCTAAGCTCCAGAGGGATGTGATTGGTACATAACACCATGCTCAACATAAGACGAACTTCATATGTAAATATGTAAATGAAAATAATGAGAAAAATATAATTGTAGAACTTACATTTCATGCTCAGTTGGATATAAAATGTAGTTATACAATTATAATTTGTTCTCATATATGCTCAAAACATAAATGTTGGCTAACATAAATGTTGCTTATTACTGTTACTTTACGATAACACACCCGTGCAATATAGTGCGTTTTTTACATCTCCAAAATGGCAATTTTTTTTACAAAAATCCGTGTTTTTTGGTTTTTTTTCTTATTTTATACTTCAAACATAGGCTGTGATCTTTAGTTGGAACGACTCTAACGAGTACCCTCAACCTATGTATTGGAGCATAAATAAAGAAAGATAATGTATACCCCCGTAAACCCGAGTTTCTCTATATAAAGTGAGGTTTAGGGGTGCCCATTGCACGGACAAAACCGGTTACATGTCGGCGAGTATAAACACAGCGGGATGTACAGGTAGCACAATAAAATAAATCTAGTTATTTATATAATTTTATTGCTTAAATTATAAACATTTGTTATACCGTTTAACTAACAAACTCTTAAATAAAAACAATCATCACGAATGCAAGCCTATATGAATTTGTCCCTTTAAAACCCACTTTTATATATAAATAGTAAAACTGGGATTTAGTTTTAAGTTTTGTCAGAACAAAAACAGCCGCTCGCCGGCAAAATTAAAGCAATTAAAAACAGTCTTTAATGAAGGACGATTAGATTAAACTAGTACCGATAATCGTTTTTTTACACCCACATTAATCGGTACACAAGTAACTAAAGTGTTAATTAAATTAACCCAAATGGAATCTTCCATCTTATATATTTCTAAATTTAGGGGTGTCAGGTTGTGTTTTCTTCAAAATTTATTCGGGAAGTAGCTAAACTTTTTCAAACAGCGTAGGCCCTGATCATACAACGCCGCGTTCTGCAGCGTCTGGTCTGTGCCTGCAGTGTTTGACAAGGCATCCCTTTAGGGTTTCTGATACTGAATGGGTTAAAAGTGAATAATAATAAAATAATAATAACAATAATAAAAATAATAATAACTAGAGCAGGTTGATGGCGCGCCATCGCATATCCCCGCGTTCTGCGGCGTCGGATCCGGGCCTGCAGTGTTTGACAAGGTACCCCTTTGTGGGTTTCAGGGACGGAATGGGTTTAAAGTGAATAATACTAATAAAATAATAATAATAATAATGAGAATAAAAATAATAATAACTAGAGCAGGTTGATGGCGCGCGATCGCAAATCCCCGGGCTGTGAAAACCATGTTACAATAAAAGGACCCAAAGTACTTCTTTCTGGCCTCCGGTGAACTCAAGACATGTCTCGGGGCAAGTTATAACACATTTCAACTATTGTTCGGCAAAAAAATAGAGTAACCCACCTACCCCTGGGGTACGAGTTGACCAAAATAGGTATGAGTTGACTAGTGGGTACGAGTTGACCAAAGAACGGGTACGAGTTGACCAAAAACAGGTACGAGTTGACTCAGGTACGAGTTGACTTAGGTACGAGTTGACCAGTTACCCAATGCAGCTACCCAAAAGTAATATAGGGAAAGTACATGATGAAAGTGTATGTTTTTCATCCTGCAAAACTGGAGTGTATGTAAAATACACCATCTGTGTCCCCTCCTGGGGTTAAGACATAACATAATTTTTGATGAGAGTCAGGCTCAGTCAGACAGGTAAAATTATGACAAAATATTTAGCGATTACTAATGGATTATCGATGGCAATGGCAGGACTGATAAAGGATTATCTTTTCAGCTCCAATTAGCCAGCCCTACTTAAAGAGCTTGAAAGTGATCAGAATGTTAACTACCAGCGAGTTCAATATCTACATTTAATATACTGGGGACAGTTGTTCGAAACTAATGACGTCGTTAGTTAACATATCGTCAAAAATTTTAACATTTAATGTGGCAAATATGATGATATTTTGCTGAAAAAATGTGAGCAGCAGAGTATTATACTGTTATAGGGAGTATTATATTGTACTTACTATAACAGTTAACAATTTGACCGTTAAGCTACGGTACATGTAACAATGCTTTGAACAACTAGGCCCTCGTATTTTTGCTGGAAAAATGTTTTTTCACCTTTTTTTCATTTTTAGCAAAATAATTAGCATGTTTGCAATATTAAACAATCAAAGCTTTAACAATATAGATATGTTATCCAATGACATTTAGTGTTTCCCCCAGCTTACAAAAAGGGCATGGTCCTGGTCAGGAAAAAGGGCACTTTCCGAAAGCACACAAAAATATGTAAAAAAAAAAAGTCACTTTAAATATGCACAGCCATGTAATAAAGGGCACATTCATATGCAACTTGCTAAAAGACCACATCTCTAAACTTGAAATAAAAAAGATCCTTCACTTTCCCTTTGTCTTCAATGCTAAATTATACTGCCTGTTTTTATGCTAAGTGAAGAGATATGTCCCATTCACCATTGGTGACAAGAAGTTTAAGTGATGTAATAAATCATCACATGAGCAAGTCTGTGAAATGAAGACCCCCCTATACCCCACTTTATATAGAGAAAACTGGGGTTTATGGGGGTATTTTTCCTCCAAGACCTAGGTTGTGGTGGTTCTAACGAGCACCCACAACCTATGTTTGCTGTATTTATAAGAACATATCACAGATTTTAATCGGAAAAATGGCCATTTTGGAGATGTGAAAAAATGCTCTACATGTATGTCGCACGGGTGTGTTATCATAATGTAGTATAATAACATAAGCAATTGTAATAAAATGTTTTGCAAACAAGATTAGTTTGGTACATGTTTATCCTCTAATACTCACAAACACTTGACATGACACTGGTCAGGCACACTTTCACACTTCAATTGTTCAACTGGTGTCACTTGCACTTGTTATCAAAACACAGTTATTAAGTCAAAAAGTGAGATAATTGAGTGCAATAAACAGGGGGATTAGCTCTCAGCTGTAAATGGGGACTGTCAACAACAATTTATTGCTAAAAAATGTGTAAAATGAATGTAGGACAAAACGTCCCATGTCATTTTTTCAGGGTGGACAAAATGTACCACATCATTTTTTCATGCTATTTCGACAGGGTGGACAAACATCCTATGCTATTTCGACAGGGTGGCCAAAGGGAATTGAGACAGTTCCCCGACAAGACAGTTCCCCGACACGGTTTTTGGAGACAGTTCCCCGACACATTTGAAGACAGTTCCCCGACACTTTTGAAGACAGTTCCCCGACACTACTGTTCAAAGTCAAATGACCTTTGACTGATAATGGTGATTATCATAATTGATAGTTATTACAATGTGTTCATCAATAAGTTGAAGACAATTCACCGACAGACGTTTAGAAATATTAAATTATTGGTTCATCGACGTTTTTGAAGACAGTTCCCCTGACAGACTTTTACATGTATAAAATAAAAGCTTATACTTGATACCATTATCAATAAGTGTAATGAATACTCCTAAAATTAAGCGAACTAGCATGTTCAGTTAATGAACCTGCACACATTTAAACAAAACAAAAATGTTTTCTAGGAAACGCAATAGTTTATTTCTAATTGTCATTTGTCCATATAATTAACTTTTGAAAAATGTAGCTGAGTTCAAAGTTTTTGTTTTAAATAAATATTATTAAAGTATAAGAACATTACCTCTGCTCTGGCTTAGACTTCCAGACAGATCATCGTCAGAACAAATGTCGGCGAACTGTCTTGAAATCAACGAGGAAATTTCAGGCAACTCATTAACATATAGTTGCCATAGCAAGAAAAATGCAAATAATAACTAATATATCTTAAACCAATTCCCTGGCACAGAAAGACATTGCCTCTCCAAATCACAGGTATAATTAATCTATTCACAATAATCACTTAGCCTTTATTATCCCCAATATTCCTAATTGCCAATTAGGAATCAGAATTAGAATTGCTACTGGTGACACTTCAAATGACATTCATACACCAGAACCTGTGATGTGGGAAGTTAGTCCCTAGCTCTAACCAAAGAAGTAAATTTAGCTACACAATCATCAGCACCTTCAGCTGTCGAAATAGGACATTAAGACTATGGACAATAGTGTCGGGGAACTGTCTTTTAAAGTGTATGGGAACTAATTGCCAATTATAATTATCAGTAACATGTCATTTAACTATGAACAATAGTGTCGGGGAACTGTCTTCAAAAGTGTCGGGGAACTGTCTTCAAATGTGTCGGGGAACTGTCTCCAAAAACCGTGTCGGGGAACTGTCTTGTCGGAGAACTGTCTTGTTCCCGGCCAAAGCGTCCCATGTTCTTGAGGTGTTGTTAGGCAGGAGGAAGGGATTTGGAAGGATATGCAACAACATACCCCCATGAACACTACAAAAATGAATGTGGAAATATAGTTAGATGCTTTTATTTACAAAACATGAATATGCAAACACAATCATTTAAGAGCACATGTTTAAGAGCAAAAAAGAAATTTTATGATGAAAACACATATAAGAAAATGTGTACAACTTAACTTACTCTGTTAGCATTTGAAACAATAACCATATCATTTCAACAAACAACAATTAGTTCTTTATTAGATAGATTGGACAATTCTTTATCATTAAGTATAATATTTCCCTTTTAGAGAATTAAACTCTTTGTCAGCCTCGATAGTGCAGTGGTTAACATGTTCGACTTATGATCGAGAGGTTGTGCATCCGGTATCGAGATGTGTCCTTGGGCAAGACACCTAATGACACTGTCCCATTCCACCTAGGTGTAAATGGGTAGCAGTGGTGTAAAAGCCACTGCCTCTCTCTCGTGTAAGCCTGATAATCCCAGGAATGAGTGTTCGAGAACGAACTTGAAGCTTTCATCACAATCAAACTAAAATAAATTAGTATAAACTAAAAACTAAATAAGCTCTACCTTCTAATTGAATATATGGAACGTTTTGGCCACCCTGTCAAAATAGCAAGGGACGTTTTATCCACCCTGTCAAAATCGTGTGGGACAAAACTGTAAACCCAGCTGTAAACCAATATCAGTTGGATGTCCACCAGGAAAAAATGATGTGGAATGTGTTGTCCACCCTGAAAAAATGGTGTGGGACATTTTGTCCACCTGGTCAAAAATGGCATGGGATGTTTTGTCCAGGGAATGTTTTGTCCGGCTCCCGTCTAGAATAGTCCTTTCTTGAACGTGCATTACTTTGTTATTTTTTGGCCAATTTCAATTATTTTTATATGTTAATGTAGGGCGACATTTACTGTATCTGTAAAAAGGTAATGTAACTAGAGAAAAGGGACATGGTGCGACACCATGCTAAAAAGGGCTGGGAGAAACATTAAAATTATCAGTTTTGAACAACTGAATCTGTTTTTGTGACTGTGTTTGGATTTAACAACATGCCAACCCTTGTGGGTCATTTTTGTCATCTCCCAGAGAAAGGGAGAAAAGAGACAATAGAGGAGATGAAATAGAGGGACAGAGGAGCAAGAGAAAATGAATGGAAGTGTAGAAACTGAAGAAATAACAACATTCCCCCACTACCCTTACCTGCCGCAAGCCCAGCTGTAAACCAATATCAGTTTGATGCCCCAGTGACGCAAGATACAAGGGTGGTCGGACAATTAGGCCTAGGATAATTGGACCAGCCAAAAATATTGCATAGGACAATTTGGCCAGCCAAAAATATTGGGTACGACAATTTGGCCAAATTAATTTTCCTAGTGATTTTACCTATTTTTATTAGCTCGCCTTACGAAAGTAAGGGGGAGCTATTGCCATACCCCCGGGCGTCCGTCGTCAGCGTCGGCGTCGGCGTCCGCATTTGGTTAAAGTTTACCTGCAAGCTATTATATGTGATGTTGAACAAGTTTATTTTGAATATATAATTAACAATTGGTGAAAAAAAAATATTTAACATTATCATTGTACTTCATTTTTCAGGTTTTTTGGCTTAAATTGGACTTTTTGAGAAGTTAATATTTTCCTCTGTATTACCTCCCTTGAAATCCTGTGTTAAAGTTTACCTGCAAGCTGCGTGAGTTCAAATCCCGGGGATGGCATGTTTTTTTTTTTTTTTTTTCTTTTCTTTTTCTATTTTTTTATTTTTTTTTTTAAGACATAGCGGATCTGGGGCTCAAGGTCAAGGTCACTGTGGCTTCATTTATTGATGGATTTTAATATAACTTGGGTATAATGATATCTCGAGTGACTTTGACTTTCAGGGACCGGGGCTTAAGGTCAAGGTCATTACTTTCAGGGTTACGGGGTCAAGGTCACTGTGGCTATTTTTAGAAAAACATTGTCATCGCTCTTGCACCTTAATTTATTGATGGATTTTAATATAACTTCACACAAATATTGGGTATGATGATTTCTCTAGCAAGTTCGACTTTCAGGGTCTGGGGCTGAAGGTCAAGGTCATTGTGGCTATTTTTTCAAAAAAAGATTGTGATCGCTCTAGTGCCTACATTTATGGATGGATTTTAATATAACTTCACACTAATGTTGGGTATAATGATATCTCGAGCGGATACGACTTTCAGGGTCTGGGACTAAAGGTCAAGGTCACTGTGGCTATTTTTAGAAAATCTTTTTCATCGCTCTTGCGCCTTTATTTATGGATGGATTTTAATATAACTTCACACAAATATTGGGTATGATGATATCTAGAGTGACTTTGACTTTCAGGTTCCGGGGCTGAAGGTCAAAGTCACTGTGGCTATTTTTAGAAAAACACTTTGTGATCACTCTAGTGCATACATTTATGGATGGATTTTAATACAACTTTACACAAATGTTGGGTACGATGATATCTCGAGGGAGTTCGACTTTCAGGGTCAGGGGCTGAAGGTCAAGGTCACTGTGGCTATTTTTTGAAAAACTTTGTGATCGCTCTAGTGCCTACATTTATGGATGGATTTTAATATAACTTTACACAAATGTTTGGTATGATGATATCTCGAGTGAGATCGACTTTCAGGGTCTGGGGCTGAAGGTCAAGGTCACTGTGGCTATTTTTAGAAAAACTTTGTCATCGCTCTTGCACCTTCATTTATTGATGGATTTTAATATAACTTGACACAAATGTTTGGTATGATGATATCTTGAGTGACTTTGAGTTTCCGGGTCAGGGGCTGAAGGTCAAGGTCACTGTGGCTGTTTTTTATAAACTTGCCCTCATCCATCATAGGCCCCCAAAGGCGAGCTATGTTGTCTTCTGACAACTCTTGTTCTATCAATTATTTCCTTTGCAATTTTTTTTTTTCATTTGGCTACATATTTTCATCATATATTTCCTGCTGTTTCAGTGATATTATCTGTCATTTCTTGGTCAGTCAAGACTATTTAGGTCATATCAAGCAGGTCAGTTTACCTATAAGTAAGCAGTTAACCAGTATGGTGCACATTCATGATCAATCTCCACAAAAGAATGTTGCCGACACTGGTAGGTGTTGAGCCCACGTCGAGTCAGACGCACATCCAACTGAGCTGTCGAGGCTGGCCTAGAGGGATAAGGAACAAAAATGAAACAAAACAGAAAATGCTGAGATACATGTACCTTCAATTCATTTAATATACAGTTAAACTAAATTGTGTCTATTTAATTTCAACTTGTGTGTGCAGAGTGATCTTGATCCACATTGTTTGCAAACAAAACCAGAGCGAGCAGTCAATGGCAAGCCATCGCAAATCCCCACAATTTTGCCACATAGCAGATGTGACCTTTTGACCCCTTGAGATGGCCCCTTTGGGTGGAGCCAACTATAACATCCCTCTGGCACGCCCTCATCATGTAAGGAAATTATGTAGCAAATATGGTTGCATTCCAGCCAGTGGTTAAGGAGGAGATAACCTGACGGATGGATGGATGGACAGATGGATGGAGGCATTCGCAATATCCCCCAACGCTTTCTTTTAAAGCGCAGGGATAATAAAAATCCATCAATAAATGTAGTCACTAGAGCGATGACAAAGTTTATTTTATAAAAATAGCCACAGTGACCTTGACCATGAGATCATGACCTTGAAAGTCAACTCACTTGAGATATAGTCATAAGGAACACTTGTTTGAAGTTATATTGAAATCAATCGAGAAATGTAGGCGCTGGAGCGATGACAAAGTTTTTCTAAAAATAGGCACAGTGACCTTGACCTTGAAAGTCGAACTCGCTCAAGATATTGTCATATTAAAGGAACATTTGTGTGAAGTTATATTGAAATCGGACAAGAAATGTAGGCGCTAGAGCGATGACAAAGTTTTTCTAAAAATAGCCAGTGACCTTGACCTTGAAAGTCAAACACACTCGAGATGTTGTCAAAAGGAGCATTTGTGTGAAATTATATTGAAATTGGTCAAGAAATGTAGGCGCTAGAGCGAATACAAACTTTTTCTAAAAATAGCCACAGTTACCTTGACCTTGAAAGTCAAACACATTCGAGATATTGTCATAAGGAACATTTGTTTGAAATTATATTGAAATCGGTCAAGAAATGTAGGCCCTAGAGCGATAACAAAGTTTTTCTAAAAATAGCCACAGTGACCTTGACCTTGAGGCCATGACTTTGAAAGTCAAACTCACTCGAGATATTGTCATAGTGAACATTTGTGTGAAGTTATATTGAAATCGGACAAGAAATGAAGGCGCTAGAACGATGACAAAGCTTTTCTAAAAAAAAGCCACAGTGACCTTGACCTTGAAAGTCAAACGCACTCGAGATATAGTCAAAAGAAACATTTGTGTGAAATTATATTGAAATTGGTCAAGAAATGTTGGCGCTAGAGTGATAACAAAGTTTTTCTAAAATTAGCCACAGTGACCTTGTCCTTGAGGCCATGACCTTGAAAGTCAAACTTGCTTGAGATATTTTCATAAGGAACAATTGTGTGAAGTTATATTGAAATCGGTGAACAAATATAGGCGCTAGAGCGATGATAATGTTTTTTCTAAAAACAGCCACAGTGACATTGACCTTAAGGCCATGACCTTGAAAATCGAACTTGCTCGAGATATTGTCATAAGGAACACTTGTGTGAATTTATATTGAAATCGGTGAAGAAATGTAGGCGCTAGGGCGATAGCGTGACTTTTACAGTGTAGCGTGACCTTTTGACCCCTTGAGATGGCCCCTTTGGGCGGAGCCAAATATAACGTCCCTCTCGTGCGGCCTCACCATGTAAGGAAGTTATGTAGCAAATATGGTTGCATTCCGGCCAGTGGTTAAGGAGGAGATAGCGTGACGGACGGACAGACGGACAGAGGCGTTCACAATATCCCCGAACGCTTTTTGTCGCACCTGCTTTAGCAGGAAGACATAGTCATGCAAGTTTCCGTCAGTCCGTCCGCACCAACAAATGTATAGTTAGGTGGCTATGTAAATGGACAGAATCAATGTAAGTCTATGGGATTTATTCCATTAGACACCGAAAATACTTCTTTTCTTTGGCTAAAAGTAGCCACTTAAGTATTAATCCTGCCAAAAATAGCCACATAAGTATACATCCGTGAGAATGTTCGTGCGTCCCCGTCAGTCCGGTTGTCCGTCCGTCTTTCCGTCAACATTTTACACTGGGTATCTTGTCTTCGCAACTCCTCCTACAGTTTCATTCCGATTATTTTCAAACTTTGCATGTGTTTTTGCCATTGTATGAGGATACGCATGTGGTTTGGACTTTATCGTCCGATCAATTTTTGCCACTTTTTCCACATTGTGAACTTAGTCATTTTTAACCTACAATTGATATATGATAGGTACCGCTTGTCATCGCAACTGCTCTTGCCGTTTTATACCGATCATTTTGAAACTTAGCATGTGCTTTCGGCATGGTATGAGGATGTGCATGTGCTTTTGACATAATTCTCAGAATATTTTTTTCACTTTTTGCACATTTTGAACTCAGTCATTTTTGTCGCACCTGCTTTAGCAGGAAGACATAGGCGAGCAAGTTTCCGTCCGTCCGTCCGTCCGTTCGTCCGTCCGCACCAACGAAACGACATTTAGGGGGCAAAAAATATGGACATTTTGACACTTAAGTATATATTCGTAGGTCCAAATGGGGTTTATTCCGTTATTTGGGTACTTAAGTGGCAAAAATTCGCTCTTAGGTGGCTTGCCGCTTAAGAGAATTTGCCGCTTAAGTAGTCAATATGCCGACGCCTAGCCACTTAAGTATCCGTTCGTGAGAATGTCCGTCCGGTTGTCCGTCCGTCTTTCCGTCAACATTTTACACTGGGTGTCTTGTCATCGCAACTCCTCCTACAATTTCATACCGATTATTTTCAAACTTTGTCTGTGTTTTTGCCATGGTATGAAGATGCGCATGTGGTTTGGACTTTATCATCCGATCAATTTTTGTCACTTTTTCCACATTGTGAACTTAGTCATTTTTAACCTACAATTGATATATGATAGGTACCTCTTGTCATCGCAACTGCTCTTGCAGTTTTATACCGATCATTTTTGTCGCACCTGCTTTAGCAGGAAGACATAGGCGTGCAAGTTTCCGTCCGTCTGTCTGTTGGTTCATTTGTCCGCACCAACGAAACGACATTTAGGGGGCAAAAAATTTGGACAGTTTGACACTTAAGTATATATTCGTGAGTCCAAATGAACTTTATTCCGTTATTTTGGTACTTAAGTGGCAAAAATTGTCTCTTAGGTGGCTTTCCGCTTAAGAGAATTTGCCGCTTAAGTAGTCAATATGCCGACACCTAGCCACTTAAGTATCCATTCGTGAGAACTTCCGTCCGGTTGTCTGTCCTTTTTTCCATTTACATTTTACACTGGGTGTCTTGTCATTGCAACTCCTCCCACAGTTTCATACCGATTATTTTGAAACTTTGCGTGTGTTTTTGCCATGGTATGAGGATGCGCATGTGATATGGACTTTATCGTCGGATCATTTTTTGTCACTTTTTCCACATTGTGAACTTAGTCATTTTTAACCTTCAATTGATATATGATAGGTACCTCTTGTCATTGCAACTCCTCTTGCAGTTTCATACCGATTAGTTTGAAACTTTGCGTGTGATTTTGCCATGGTATGAGGATGCGTATGTGGTTTGGACTTTATCGTCGGATCATTTTTTCTCACTTTTTTCACATTGTGAACTTAGTCATTTTTAACCTTCAATTGATATATGATAGGTATCTCTTGTCTTCTCAACTCCTCTTGCAGTTTTATACCGATCATTTTGAAACTTTGCGTGTGCTTTCGCCATGGTATGAGGTTGTGCATGTGGTTTCGACATAATTCTCAAAATTTTTTTTTTTTTCACTTTTTTTTGCACATTGTGAACTTAGCCAATTTTAAGCTTCAGTTGATATACAATAGGTACCTCTTGTCATCGCAACTCCTCTTACAGTTTTATATTGATCATTTTGAAACTTTGTGTGTGTTTTTGCTTTGGTATGAGGATGTGCATGTGGTTTGGACTTTATCTTGGGACCAATTTTTATCACTTTTTCCACATTGTGAACTTAGTCAGTTGTTTACCTCACATATATAGGCTATGGATTCTTCCCAAAGCCCTATATTCATTTCTTCTGCCTTAAATAAACTTTTATTTTTTTGTGTGGGGCAGGTGGGGAGCAGGTGCGACATCAACTTTACCGAAGTTGTATCTCTGGTTTTAAAAGCGTTGGGATAATTAACATTATTCAAAACATTATTGTGGGTACTGATAGAGTAAACGGTTGGCTCATTCGAGGCAATTATAACACACAGCCACAACATATACTTCTGAAGTTTATACCAAATTATCTTTGTAACACCTCCTAACAAGGATTTTTACAAAATCATAAAAATATGTTGTGGATATACATGTTAAGAGTTAATTAAAATTTCACAATGTATACACAAACAAACAAAATCAACAGTTAAAGTGTGAAAAAGGTAATTAACCCTTGTCCTGCTGAATATTTATATATGCCACTCCCACTACCGATTATCAACCAATCCCGCCCCCACCCAAAAGGGCTTGAAGAAATATTATGGGCTGCATGATGCTTCCGCGCAGAGCTGAATTCGGCCTGCACACTAGTACTGGTAAACCGCTTAGAGGATCTAAGCCTGTCCAGGAACCGCGGTGCGAGGCGGACCGTCCATGCTAATAAACCCTATTGGTTTCATTGGGCGACAGGGCATGAGATGTTATTTCATCTCAATGTCGGGTAAAAGTCCCACAAAATTGGAAGCAACGTCTCCAAAATGACCTTTACAGTGTTGACGGGGACGTTAAACTTCAAATCAAACAAACAAATCAAACAAATTATCAACCAATCAGATTACTTGATGCAAATTATTGCAACAAATTCACAATCTGTATGGCAAACAATGTAGATCCTGATCAGATGGCTTCGTCAGAAGCCATCTGATCTGGATCTACATTGTTTCAAAGATAAGGCATGTCCGGGATTAGCAGGACAAGGGTTAAGAAAGCAAGGAACCATGACAAGTCAACAACTCAGTTAGCCATGCATACAAGAAAATATGCCAATTGATCTTGTTTTCCAACAAATTTAAACAAATTCATTAAATTTATCTTTTTTTTTGTTGTTGTTGGTATAGTTATCAATTATTATTACATGTAATTTGCTACTAAAGATTTTGGCCAGTCAGAATATCACTGGCCAAAAGTTATAGTTTAAAAATAAAATAAAATCTCTTATTGACTAAAATCTTTAAAAATGTTCCTTCCACATATTCCAGCATTACTGTAATATATTAAAAACAAACCCAAAAGGTTAAATTGTCAATTTGAACTGGACATTATATTAATCTGGCCAAATTGTCCTACCCGATATTTTTGGCTGGCCGAATTGTTCTACGCCGAATTGTCCTAGGCCAAATTGTCAGGGCCAAATCGTCCTAGGCCAAATCGTCCGGGCCAAATCGTCCTAGGCCAAATCGTCCTAGATCCAGATACAAGAGAAAGAATGTGCACTGGACTGATTGACTGCTTAGAATGGTTAAGCCTGCAGAGGAAAAGTTTATGCTTGCAGTGTATGATAGCAGTGTATGATACATGTAGCACCTATTTTAACTCATTTTGTACCAAATGGAATCTTCGACCTTATAAATAAAAGGAATCCATTTCAAAATTTAGGGGTGACAGGTTGTGTTTTCTTCAAAATTTATTTTGAAAATGGCTGTATGTTTTACAGTGTAGGCCCAGATCATATGCCGCACCACCTCCCATTTTGGGGTTCTGGTACAAAAAGGGTTAAAAAGATTTATATAACTTTGCACATCAGGTGAGATATATTTTTTTTTCTTTTTCAGTGTTCATCACAGTGCAGACTCTTTATTCAGTACGTCCAGTGGCTTTAACAATTACAGGGGACTTCTGAATTTGTGCATAATATTATTGGTAAGTTATCACATTACGATTTGGCCCCCACCCATCGGGTGGAAGTAATCGGGAAGAAGTAGATGGGCTGCATGATGCTTCCACGCAGAGCTGAAACTGCTTAGAGGATCAAAGCCTGCCTAGACAAAGCTGTGCGAGTCCGAACCATACATGCTTATAAACCCTATTGGTTTCATTGGGCGGCAGGGCTTGAGAAGTCATTTTATCTCAGTGTCTGGTAAAAGTCCCACAAAATTGGAAGCAATGTCGCTAAAATGACCGTTACAGTGTTGACAGGGGCGTTAAACCTCAAACAAATCACATTACGATAACACACCCATGTGACAAAGTGCATTTCTTCACATCTCCAAAATGGTCTACTTTTCTGATTAAAATCCATGATATTTTTCTTAGTTATACTGCAAACATAGGTTGTGGGTGCTCGTTAGAGCCGCCTCTATGAGGCGGTTCTGTTAAGCACCCACAACCTATGTCTTGGAGCAGAAATAAGAAAAATAATATGTACCCCCATACACTCCAGTTTTCTCTGTATAAATTGGATTGTGGGGGTGTATTAATGACACAGGCTTGTTAACATGATGATACATGTACTCCTTACAAGTTTGTTTGTTTGTTTGATTTGAGGTTTAACGTCCCCGTCAACACTGTAAAGGTCATTTTGGAGATGTTGCTTTCAATTTTGTGGGACTTTTACCCGACATTGTGATGAAATGACATCTCAAGTCCTGTCGCCCAATAAACCAATAGGGTTTATTAGCATGGACGGTCTGCCTCGCACCGCGGTTCATGGACAGGCTTAGATCCTCTAAGTGGTTTACCAGTACTAGTGTGCGGGCCGGATTCAGCTCTGCGTGGAAGCATCATGCAGTCCATATATTTCTTCAAGCCCCAATGGGCGGGGGCCAACTCCGTTCAAGTAATCAAGTGCTTATGATGAACATCATTGAAAGCCCAGTCTTATATAGGGAAAAGTGGGGTTTACAAGAACACAAATTGTTCTCGCAAAACAAAAGACTGTGGATAATAGTTTGAATTGCCTCACTGAGCACAGCCACCCATGATCTGTGTTTCTAACAGAAACAAGAAAAAATGTCAAATATTATTTTCAACAGGAAAAGGCCATTGAAAGAATGTACAGAAAAATTCCTTTATTAAGACCACTTTTGGAACTGTTCAAAAGTGGTCTTTAAGACCACTTTTGAACAATTCCAAAGGTGGTCTCTGACCAGAGGACTCTATAGGCAGAAAAACACAAAGAAAGAATGACTGTAGCCTACTAAATAAGCTTTTTTAAGCAGAATTAGTCTTAATTTTAGGTGGTCTTAATAGCAGAATTACACTGTATTCTCTAAGGAAAGGATATCCAACATTATTACAGAGTACAGAAATTCTTTTTTCATTCTTGTTATCTCATCTGTCTTAACCCACCTTGCTGTGTACTGTTTGCAGTGCCGGCCTCGGGAGCTCAGTCGGATGCACATCTGACTGGTGATCAGGAGGGCGCGGGTTCGATACCTGCCAGGGTCGGCAACATTTTTTCCTGGAGCTTTTCTGTGGTCATTCTCTTCCTACCGCTGGTCCAAGAAGGGCAGTTGTCAGTTTCTGGCGAAAGAATGTGCACTGTACTGGTTAACCTCTTAGAGTTAGACTAACATTTAAGCCTGCCTAGGAAAAGTGTGGATAGGTAAACTGACCAGCTAAAAATGACCTAAAATAGTGTTGACTGGACCGTTGAACTCCAATACAAACAAACAAAACTGTTTGCAGTGCATTTCGGCAGAGAGGTTAGGCTGTCTTAGTCTATTGGTGATCGAGCTGGGTCTGTTGCAGGGCCTGAAAAATCAAAGTTACAACCACTTGCCCAGCAGTCCACAGCACCTTGAAAACAGCCCAGAATTACAATATTCCAAATCCCCATATATTCTATATAGTTTTGGGAGGCAAGTGAAATAAAAAATAACTTGTCCAGCCAAAATTTTGACCTATCATGGGCAACAGGGCAATGGATTTGTCAGGCCTTGGTCTGTTGACATTCTTTCATGGATATTGATCATGATATACTAGTTTCTATGATCATCCTCTTTCTTCTGCTGATTCAAGGACAGTTGTCTGTTTCTGGCAAAGGAATATGCACTGTACTGGTTAACCCATTGCATGTGGAAACCCCTAAGTACCATGGCAAACAGTTCAGGCCCAGATCAGAACGCGGCGTCTGATCAGGGCCTGCACTATTTGCTAACAGAATTTTCCATCAAAAATAGAATAAAAATGGAAAAATAGGCCTGACACCCTTATATGGCAAACAGACTTATCTAACATATAGCAATGGAAGAGTTCATTAGCATACAATAGGCTAACTGCATAATTTTATGCAAACTCTTGTCCAGGAAAAGTGTGGTTTGGTAAACTGACTGACTCGATATGACCTAATAAGTATTTACTGGGCCATTATACTCCAAACAAATAAAAAGATAGAAGGAGGGAAAACAGAATAAACAAAAAAAAAACAATAGTATTTAATAGCAAAAGAAATTAACCCATGTCCTGTTGAAGCAGAATATGCCCCACCTTTTGCAATAGTGTAGACACAGATCAGATGTAAATTTGTAAGAATAAATTAGATTCAATAATCTGATTGGTTAAAAGTCAGAAATGGGTGAAAATGAATTTATTCAGCAGGACAAGAGTTAATTAAAAATTAGGACATTTAAAATGTCAATCACGACAATTGTCATCTGCTTTGCCATCTGCCGGTTACCTTAAAAGTAATTTTTTGCAAACAGTGTGGGCCCAGATCAGACTGCTTCTGTAGGAGCAGTCTGATCTGGGCCCACACTGTTTGCATGTATGCAAAAATATTTTTAAAAAGTTTGCAAAAAATTTCAGTAGACAACATAAGCAGACAACATTTTAAGATGCATTTTTTCTCAGCGTCTTAAGGGTTAAGATTATCATAGAGTGCAATGAACTGGCCTTGAATGTTTTCAAGGTACATGTAGTGCGCTAAGGTCAAGTTCAAGATTATGTGTAAAGCTGTCACCAGGAAAGACCAATATCCTTTACAGTATAAAGTAATATTAATCATAACTCCAGATAATTGTTTTGTTTGTTTGATTTGAAGTTTAACATCCCCATCAACACTGTAAAGGTCATTTTGGAGACATTGCTTCCAATTTTGTGGGACTTTTACCCGACATTGAGATGAAATGACCTCTCAAGCCCTGTCACCCAATGAAACCAATAGGGTTTATAAGCATGGACGGGCCGACCCGCACCGCTTTGCCTGGGCAGGCTTAGATCCTCTAAGCGTTTACCAGTACTCGTGTGCGGGTCGGTTTCAGCTCTGCATGGAAGCATCATGCAGCCCATATATTTGTTCAAGCCCCTTTGGGCGGGGGCGGATATCTCCAGATAAGGAGGAGAGTACATGTAATTTTATGATAATTTTCCCTTTTTTCATGGTAGCAACATATGTTGTGGTTACAGCCGGCCTCAGTAGCTCAGTCCGATGTGCGTCTGACTGGTGATAGGGAGAAGCGGGTTCAATACCTGCCGGGGTCATGAAATCTACGTTATTCTCTCCCTTCCGCTGATTCAAGAAGGGCAGTTGTCAGTTTCTGGTGAAAGAATGTGCACTGTCATCATGTGAACAAGTCCGTGAAATGAAGACCCCCCTAAACCCCACTTTATATAGAAAAAACTGGGGTTTAGGGGGGTATACATTCTGCTCAAAGACATAGGTTGTGGGTACCCAAAACCAATGTTATTATGAGTATAAATAAGAAATCAAAGTACTGAAAGTACTGAGGAAAGTTGATTTATGAGGAATATTTATTATGGTAACAATGCCAGTTGTAGATCAAGCAGTTATCTAGACATTTTGTCAGGGTTAAAAAATTCTACGAAGAAAATAAAAATGATTCATCGATTGTTTTGAGTTTAACGACCGGTCAACCCTTGTGGATCATTTTGTCTTCTCCAAGAGAAAAGGGGGAAAGAGATAGAAGAGAGAGCAGAGCAGGTGAAAGTGAGGGATAGAGTGAATGGAAGTGTAGAAACAGAAGAAATTTCAACACTCACCATCTACCGTTACCTTCTGGTGAAAGAATGTGCACTGTCATCATGTGAACAAGTCCGTGAAATGAAGACCCCCCTAAACCCCACTTTATATAGAAAAAACTGGGGTTTAGGGGGGTATACATTCTGCTCAAAGACATAGGTTGTGGGTACCCAAAACCAATGTTATTATGAGTATAAATAAGAAATCAAAGTACTGAAAGTACTGAGGAAAGTTGATTTATGAGGAATATTTATTATGGTAACAATGCCAGTTGTAGATCAAGCAGTTATCTAGACATTTTGTCAGGGTTAAAAAATTCTACGAAGAAAATAAAAATGATTCATCGATTGTTTTGAGTTTAACGACCGGTCAACCCTTGTGGATCATTTTGTCTTCTCCAAGAGAAAAGGGGGAAAGAGATAGAAGAGAGAGCAGAGCAGGTGAAAGTGAGGGATAGAGTGAATGGAAGTGTAGAAACAGAAGAAATTTCAACACTCACCATCTACCGTTACCTGCTGCAAGGAGAGCAGGCTTTGCCCAAATGTAAGTCAGTATCAGCTGGACTCCCCATTGACACAAGATAAATATCACCTGTGCCTCACCCAACTACCCTCACGAAGAAAAAAAGGAAGAAAGAGAGAAAGATAAACTTGTCTGCTAATTTCTTCATGGTTTCTAAATTAGCTCAGTACATTCTGTGCTGGTCCCATCTGCTAATAATCTTACAGAGAAGTTCTCCTAGCGGGAACATTAAGTCTTAGCAACGTCGCATCAACGTTGGGTTGATACGACAATGCACATATGTTGTGCAGCCGCTTGGAGCTATTTTCTTTCGGGCATCGGGACATAAAAAGGAGAATAACTTGGACGAAAATAAAAAAAAGATCGTTTTTAAACCATTTGATTTAGATATTATAACCCTGATCAGATGCTGCGTTAAGCAAACTGGGACTACCCAAGGCGAATTAAAATACGCTTCCAAATAAAAACATTAACTTATAAATGACAATTGTTTCAATACTGGGACATTGGGAAACAGTTAAGCCAGATTAGAGGCCACAGAATGTAGCGTCTGATCGTGTCTTGACTATTTGCTTAAAGTACGGAACTTGATGTAAAACTCACAGCTTTCAAAATTATTTTGTAATTAGAGCTCTCGAAAGCAGGTGAATAACTTCGTTTGATGTCGGTCAGTTATGGGTTGTTTAGTCGGTTACTGATAATCACAGAGAAGCGAGCTAACCCTTTCAACGCTGTAGACCGGTGCAGCTGCCGAAGTAGAAATACACTGTATCTATGCAAACCTTGTAGATCCTACGGCACGTAGCTAGCAAGTCTCAACAGAATCTACATGTTCACTGTTTAATTGCCATCATGTGAGTGAACTAATCAGAAATCCCTTTCTATAAGAAAATATTTAAAGCGAGAAGAGTCCTGTGCAGAAACTCAGGGATGAAAGAGTAAACATGAATATCATGGGAAAGCACATAGGAAAATATTCCTAGAGTATTGTTTTCTGTTCAGAATTTGTCTTTTTGAGCCAATTTATATTCAATCCGTGTAAAGTCTCGAAAAATGAAATACTTTGAAACACATTCCGTGCCTGCAAAATTAGTTTTTAAGAGTTCCTTTGGACTATTTTATGCAGCGAATGAACAGCGGAAGTGGAGTAACGCCGTTCAGTACCGGAAGTAGAAATGTAATGACATAGAAACTTGATTTTATAAATCAACTTTCAAAAAATCATAAATTTTCATCAGAAAATTACCTTTTTTGAGGTATGAAAAAATGCACTATATCATACTGATGTGTTATCGTAATGACTAGTTACATGTAACAGCATACGTATTGGCCTGCCCAGGATAAGTGTGGATAGGTAAACTGACCGGCTCAAAAATGACCTAAATAGTGTTGACTAGGCCATTAAACTCCAACACAAACAAACAAACATATGTTATGGTTACTTGTTATAATTGCCTTAGTGAGGTACCCACACCATATGTTTTTATGGAGAAATAAGAAAAATTATCTGAAGCTTTGTTTGATTTGAGGTTTAACGTCCCCGTCAACACTGTATAGGTCATTTTGGAGATGTTGCTTCCAATTTTCTGGGACTTTTACCCAACATTGAGATGAAATGAAATCTCAAGCCCTGTCGCCCAATGAAATCAATAGGATTTATAAGCATGGACGGTCTGACTTGCACCGCTTTGCCTGGGCAGGCTTAGATCCTCTAAGCGGTTTACCAGTACTCGTGTGTGGTCTGATTCTGCTCTGCATGGAAGCATCATGCAGCCCATCTATTTCTTCAAGCCCTGGTGGGCGAGGGCCAATTATCTGAAGATAATATCCTGCTTACAATGTACAGTAAAATTCTGCTATTAAGACCACCTAAAATTAAGACTAAATCTGCTTTTTAAAGCTAATTGAGAAGGTTTCAGTTCGTATTTCTTTGTGTTTTCTACACCCAGTGTCTCCTATTAAGAGACCACCATTGGGACTGTTCAAAAGTGGTCTGAAGACCACTTTTGAACAGTCCAAAAGGTGGTCTTAATATAGTAATTTTACTATACTTGCAATAATATCCTTGTTCCTCCTGCTTACTCCGGAGCTATGATAAATATAAACTGTCATATTAAAAACAGGGTCCAATTGTTTAAAACTAACAATTTTGTTTGTTTGTATTAGAGTTTAAAGGCCCAGTCAACACTGTATTAGGTCATTTTTGAGGCGGTCAGTTTACCTATCCATACTTTTCCAGGCCAAGCATATACGTAAATGGTTAACCAGTACAGTGCACATTCTTTCGCCAGAAACTGACAACTGCCCTTCTTGAATCAGCAGAAGGGAGAGAATGACCGTAGAAAAGATTTCATGATCAACCTCCACGAAAGAATGTTGCCTGCCCCGGCAGGTATCGAACCCGTATCCTCATGATCACCAGTCAGACACGCATTCGACTGAGCTACCGAGGTCGGCCTTTTTTACCACTAATGAGCTTGCTAAGCTTACAAGTGCTTTGAACAACAGGGCCCAGATCTAAGCTCTCTTAAGAGTCCCAATTTGGAGTCCTGGGACCAGTTGTTCAATATTAGTTTATTTATCATTTAAACCTTGATCATTTATGTGGTACACAATAAAATCATCTTGAAGCCCCCGCCCATAGGGGCTTGAAGAAATATATGGGCTGCATGATGCTTCCACGCAGAGCTGAATACGGCCCGCACACTAGTACTGGTAAACTGCTTAGAGGATCTAAGCCTCTCCAGGAACCGTGGTGCGAGGCGGACCGTCCATGCTAATAAACCCTATTGGTTTCATTGGGCGACAGGGCTTGAGATGTCATTTCATCTCAATGTAGGGTAAAAGTCCCACAAAATTGGAAGCAACGTCTCCAAAATGACCTTTACAGTGTTGATGGGGACGTTAAGCCTCAAATCAACTAAAACAAATAAACAAAATAAAATCATATGGGCTGCATGATGCTTCCACTCAGAGCTGAATCCGGCCCGCACACTAGTACTGGTAAACTGCTTAGAGGATCTAAGCCTGTCCAGGAACAGCGGTGCGAGGTGGACCGTCCATGCTAATAAACCCTATTGGTTTCATTGGGCGACAGGGCTTGACATGACATTTCATCTCAATGTCGGGTAAAAGTCCCACAAAATTGGAAGCAATGTCTCCAAAATGACCTTTACAGTGTTGACGGGGACGTTTAACCTCAAATCAAACAAAACAAATAAACAAAATAAAATCATATGGGCTGCATGATGCTTCCACTCAGAGCTGAATCCGGCCCGCACACTAGTACTGGTAAACTGCTTAGAGGATCTAAGCCTGTCCAGGAACAGCGGTGCGAGGTGGACCGTCCATGCTAATAAACCCTATTGGTTTCATTGGGCGACAGGGCTTGACATGACATTTCATCTCAATGTCGGGTAAAAGTCCCACAAAATTGGAAGCAATGTCTCCAAAATGACCTTTACAGTGTTGACGGGGACGTTAAACCTCAAATCAAACAAAACAAATAAACAAAATAAAATCATATGGGCTGCATGATGCTTCCACTCAGAGCTGAATCCGGCCCGCACACTAGTACTGGTAAACCGCTTAGAGGATCTAAAACCTGTCCAGGAACAGCGGTGCGAGGTGGACCGTCCATGCTAATAAACCCTATTGGTTTCATTGGGCGACAGGGCTTGACATGACATTTCATCTCAATGTCGGGTAAAAATCCCACAAAATTGGAAGCAATGTCTCCAAAATGACCTTTACCGTGTTGACGGGGACGTTAAACCTCAAATCAAACAAAACAAACAATAAAAACAGCTACATGTAATACTGTAATTGTCCTAAAAATATGGACACCTTAAGGACTTGCTTGATTCTCCTAAATTATTAACAAATTTGTATCACAATTTGGCAAGGAGTCCAAAAGTTGCAGATGGACTGGCAAACAGTGAAGACCATGATCAGACTGCTTCTTCAGGAGCAGTCTGATCTAGGTCTGCACTGTTTTCTTAGTTCATTATGGTTCTTTTTGCAGAGAAAATGTGAGCAGCCTTAGGATCTACACTGTTTGACATTCAATTTATGAATTTGTAGGAATAAATTGCATCAAGTAATTTGATTGGTTGATAGACAGAAATGGGAGTGGCTTAAATGAATATTCAGCAAGATAAGGGTTAAGCTTATAATGCTTTGACTTGGACTGTCCATGCTCATTAACCCTTTACCACTCAGGGATTTTGTGAATTTCGCTGAGTTTCACAGTGTTGACTTGACAGCAACTTCAACTAGCCACTGTTTCATAATGGATGGTCTGTTTTACACCAAACTGGGTATGAATGTTCATTGGGCAGTAGCCTATCAAATGCAACTTTTCAGGACTTGATCATTGTTGTCATGGTAAAGAGGGGGCATCTCAAAGTTGGCAAAAAGTGTGTTTTCACATGAATGTTTGACCACATTTAAATCTTCACACAACGGGCCTCCGTGGCCTAATGGATAAGAGCGCTGACTCTTAGTCATTAGGTCTCTCACCGCCGTGGGTTCGAGCCTCGCTCGGGTCACGTGTGAGAAGCCAAATTCTGCAACGGAAGGTCAGGTGGTTTTTCTCCGGGTACTCCGGTTTTCGCCCACCTATGATTAACGATCGGCTCGATATGAGTGAAATAATCTTGAAAGGGCCGTAAAACCCAAACCAAAAAAAAAAAAAAAAATCTTCACACAGCTGTCAAGGCAACAATTAAGGTGTTTGGCACTGGCCATTTTCACTGTTTGCAGCATGTTTTATCAGCATCAATTTTCAGGCATTTTTGACCCCAGACACCCTCAGATATCAATTTTAGAGGCCGGTTGGGCCATACACCCAAAATGTTTCGGGATGTGAGGGGGGCGTTGCCCCCCTTCAATCCCCCCTAGAAAATTTTTTCATGGGGAGGCGCGCGAAAAAACAGGCCCCTTTTTTCCCAACAAATCCTAAAGCAAACATAACTATCCAGGGGTAGAAATGCTGATTTTAGGTGCTTCTGGGGCTTAAAATGGAGGGGGGGGGGGGTGCAGACACGTAAAAACACGTATCTGAGTGATAAAGGGTTAACTGAAATCTGGGAACATACTGAATTTTAGTCTAAAATGCACTAATTATATCTGAAATATTGTATCTTGCAATAAAATGATGAAAAAACATTATTTTGGTCATTTTGGATTTTCTTCATTAACCCTTTACCACTCAGGGATTTTGTGAATTTCGCTGAGTTTCACAGTGTTGACTTGACAGCAATTTCAACTAGCCATTGTTTCATAATGGATGGTCTGTTTTACACCAAACTGGGTATGAATGTTCATTGGGCAGTAGCCTTTCAAATGCAACCTTTCAGGACTTGATCATTGTTGTCATGGTAAAGAGGGGGCATCTCAAAATTGGCAAAAAGTGTGTTTTCACATGAATTTTTGACCACATTTTAATCTTCACACAGCTGTCAAGGCAACAATTAAAGTGTTTGGCACTGGCCATTTTCACTGTTTGCAGCATGTTTTATCAGCATCAATTTTCAGGCATTTTTGACCCCAGACACCCTCAGATATCAATTTTAGAGGCCGGTTGGGCCATACACCCAAAATGTTTCGGGATGTGAGGGGGGCGTTGCCCCCCTTCAATCCACCCTAGAAAATTTTTTCGTGGGGAGGCGCGCGAAAAAAAAGGCCCCTTTTTTCCCAACAAATCCTAAAGCAAACATAACTATCCAGGGGTAGAAATGCAGATTTTAGGTGCTTCTGGGGCTTAAAATGGAGGGGGGGGGGGGTGCAGACACGTAAAAACACGTATCTGAGTGATAAAGGGTTAACTGAAATCTGGGAACATACTGAATTTTAGTCTAAAATGCACTAATTATATCTAGAAGCCCATGTGGCGCAGTGGTTATGCTACTCGCCTTGTAAATCAGGGATCGCAGGATCGATCCCGGGCTTCTCCAGACTTTCGGATGAGTCTTTAAACCGAGGTCCCGTCTCCGTATGACCTTAGCTGTTGGTGGGACGTAAAACTAAAACTCACTCACTCACTAATTATATCTGAAATATTGTTTCTTGCAATAAAATGATGAAAAAACATTATTTTGGTCACTTTGGATTTTCTTCATTAACCCTTTACCACTCAGGGATTTTGTGAATTTCGCTGAGTTTCACAGTGTTGACTTGACAGCAATTTCAACTAGCCATTGTTTCATAATGGATGGTCTGTTTTACACCAAACTGGGTATGAATGTTCATTGGGCAGTAGCCTTTCAAATGCAACCTTTCAGGACTTGATCATTGTTGTCATGGTAAAGAGGGGGCATCTCAAAATTGGCAAAAAGTGTGTTTTCATATGAATTTTTGACCACATTTTAATCTTCACACAGCTGTCAAGGCATCAATTAAAGTGTTTGGCACTGGCCATTTTCACTGTTTGCAGCATGTTTTATCAGCATCAATTTTCAGGCATTTTTGACCCCAGACACCCTCAGATATCAATTTTAGCGGCCGGTTGGGCCATACACCCAAAATGTTTCGGGATGTGAGGGGGGCGTTGCCCCCCTTCAATCCCCCCTAGAAAATTTTTTCGTGGGGAGGCGCCCGAAAAAACAGGCCTTATTTTCCCAACAAATCCTAAAGCAAACATAACTATCCAGGGGTAGAAATGCAGATTTTAGGTGCTTCTGGGGCTTAAAATGGAGGGGGGGGGGGGGGTGCAGACACGTAAAAACACGTATCTGAGTGATAAAGGGTTAACCCTATTGGTTTCATTGGAAGACAGGGCTTGAGATGTCATTTCATCTCAACGTTGGGTAAAAGTCCCACAAAACTGGAAGCAAAGTCTCCAAAATGACCTTTACAGTGTAGACGGGGATGTTAAATCTCAAATCAAACAAACAAAATAATGATGCTTTGAAGAACATGACCTTGTAACACTGTTTTTAGGTCTTCCTCAAAGTTACTGCTAAAATGATAGGTGGTGGGACTCCAATTTTTTCTGAGACTTAGCTCTAGAAATCCTATTTTCAAATTCCTAATGAGAGCTCTGGGTAATACTGAATCTGATGTACATGTACCTACACGATTCCTCAGTTACTATTAAACAGGGGAGACAAATATAGCTGACCCCACCCCCTATTGAAAGGGGAGTTTGTTTGTTTGATTTGATTTGATGTTTAACATCCCCGTCAACACTATAAAGGTCATTTTGGAGACGTTATTGAAAGGGGAGACAAAAATAACAGACCCCACTATTGATGTGGGGTGGGGGTGCAGTTGGGTGATTGGGGAGGGGGTTACAAAAAGTAGACCCTTATCATGGGGAAATAAAGATGTTTTTGAAAGAGTTTGTCACTTCAAGTGTATCATTTCCCCTAAGGTCTTTGTTAGGCTTAACATGAAATAAGCTGATTGTTTATTAAAGGGTTTCATTTGATAGTTCAGTCAATAACATTGATAACATACTTATATAGGACTTTTCACAGTTATATCTAGTATTGCAGGTGTTGAAATTTGAGATGTTTGTAACATAAAACAGTGTTATCTGAAACAGGTCATGTGACTTTGTAAAGCCATGATTAACCTCTAAAGTGTCAGTCGTGACATTTGGGTGACCACATTCATTACCATGACTCATATGGCTGTGTACTCATATCTCTAAAACAAGCAATTTTCAGATGAAAATTTGAGATGTGTTCTTATTTCTAAGCCAAACATAGATTGTGGGTGCTTGTTAAGTGGCCTCATTGAACTTGGGCGCAGTCAGAATCCGGATTCCAAATCATGATTTCTAAATCACAAACATGATTCTGCCACTTTAAAAACAGTATGTTTTGATTCTATGATTCCACCATTTTGGATGCACTTGAATCATTCTGAAACATGAACGGAGTCTGATTCACCTGATTCAGTATCATATTTCATAAAACACAGAAACAGAAATTATTATTTTGAATCCTGATTCTGATTCAGGTAAATCAAACGCGTCCCAGTTCCAATGAGAACCACAGCCTATGTTTTTGAGTTCAAGAAAGGTAAACAATGTACCAGTGTCCCAGACTATCTTGACCCCTGGGTAGCTTGCCCCCAGGGGTAAAGATGTCCCATGATATCTTTATCCCCCCCCCCCCCCCCCCCCCATCCTGGATATCTTGGCACTGGGGGCATAATCTCCCGACTGGGTTATCTTGCTGGGGTGTGTGTGGGGGGGGAGGGGGGGGGGGGAGCTACACTGGCCAGGATGTCTTGACCCCTATCCCCACTTTTGTAATAGACTATTTTCTTAATGCCCAATTTGTTCTTATATGAAACTGAAGTAAGTTAGTGGACTCAATGTTTCACTTAAACATTTTAGTTTGAATCTTGACTCTGACTAATAGTACTACCCTAAGTAAGAAATATGAACATATTATAGAGGCAAATGACTATTTAATAATTTCATTTTGTATATTTTCTTATTCAACACCTTGCTCATGACCATCTTGGATTCTGCCTGTCAGTTGTGTGTGGTGGTGGTGGTGTGTGGCAAGAGGGATGAAGATATCCCGGCTGGGTTACCTTCACCCCCAAGCGGCAAAATATCCTGACTGGGATAGCTTGCTCCCCACCTTTCTAGCATTTAGAAAACCGAAACATCTGCATTTATATCATATATCAAGCTATCGCACTTTTTCAGAGAAAAAACAAACAAACTGTATAATCTTAACTGATGAAATTATCAAAGTCTGCGGGGCTGCCTGGGCCTCTACCAAATCTTTCGAGAGTGGGGCTCAATAAGAGCTTCTCAACAATGGAATGTACTGCTGATGTCCAATGGTCTATGGTTGACATAACATTACCACCAGCTAAATAGCTTGGATGAATCAGTATTTCACATCTTCTACCATTGCTCATGGGTGGGGGTGATGATATCCCGGCTGGATTACCTTGACCCCCGGGGGGCAAAATATCCCGACTGGGATAGCTTGACCCCACCCCTTTAGAAAACCCAAACAAGCACACTTATACTGTATATCAAGCTATAACACTTTTTTGTAGGAAAAAAAACTGTATAAACTTAATTGTCTGATGAAATCGCCAAAGTCTGTGGGGCTCAAATCGTTCGAGAGAGAAGCTGTTGCAGAGAGAAGCTCAACAATGGAATGTACTTTGTTTTGTTTGTTTTGAGGTTTAACGCCCCCGTCAACACTGTAAAGGTCATTTTGGAGACGTTGCTTCCAATGTTGTGGGACTTTTACCCGACATTGAGATGAAATGACATCTCAAGCCCTGTCGCCCAATGAAACCAATAGGGTTTATTAGCATGGATGGTCCGCCTCGCACCGCGGTTCCTGGACAGGCTTAGATCCTCTAAGCGGTTTACCAGTACTAGTGTGCGGGCCGGATTCAGCTCTAATGGAATTTACTACTGATGTCCAATGGTCTATGGTTGACATAACATTACCACCAGCTAAATAGCTTGCATGAATCAGTATTTCACATCTTCTAATATTGCTCATAGGTGGGGGTGTAGATATCCCGGCTGAGTTACCTTGACCCACGGGGGACAAAATAGCTTACCCGCCACCCAACCACAACATGCACACTTACGAGCTTGTATACCAAAAATCATGCTATCACACTTTTTCAGAGAAAAAAACAAACAAACTATAATCTTAATTAACTGATGAAATCGCCAGTCTGCGGGCTGCCTGGACCTCTACCAAATCTTTCGAGAGAGGGGCTCAGCAAGAGCTTCTCAACAATGGAAGGTACTGCTGATGACCAATGGTCTATGGTTGACATAACTTTGCCCTCAATCTTCCCTGAGGCCCTAAAAAAATACATATGTACATGCTTATTTTTTTTATATTATTCATATAATATAACAATTTTACAGAATAAACACACCAACTTTCTTTAACTCATTTGGTACCAAAATCCCCATTGGCACCAGCCCATCGGGGCTTGAAGAAATAGATGGGCTGCATGATGCCTCCACGCAGAGCTGAAACGGACCCGCACACGAGTACTGTAAACAGCTTACAACATCTAAGCCTGCCCAGGCAAAGCGTTGCGAGTCAGACCGTCCATGTTTAAAAACCCTATTGGTTTCATTGGGTGGCAGGGCTTGAGATGTCATTTCATCTCAATGTCCGGTAAAAGTCCCACAAAGTGGGAAGCAAGGTCTTCAAAATGTCCTTTACAGTGTTGACAGGGACATTAAACTTCAAATCAAACAAACAAACAAAACCACAATCCCCGCAAAAGGGTGGGAAACCACTAAAGGGGTACATACCTTGGCAAACAGTGTAGGCCCAGATCAGATGCCGCAGATCGCAGCATCTGATCAGAGCCTGCACTATTTGTGAAACAGGATTTTCTGTCAAAAATAGAATAAAAATGAAAAAAATAGACCTACCACCCCTTATATGACAAATTGACTAGTCCAATATATAGGAATGGAAGAGTCCACTAGTATACAATTGGTTAATACAGTTACCATATGTATTTGGATGGACATGCCTGAGCAGACAGTGCTGATCCTGAACGGACACCACAGAACACAGCATCACATCATGATCTACACTGTTTGTGACTCATCCATCTATTTTTAGACACAACATTTGGTGGGCCCCCGCCCATAGGGGCTTGAAGAAATAGATGGGCTGCATTATGCTTCCATGCAGAGCTGAAACCGGCCACAAACGAGTGCTGGTAAACCGCTTAGAGGATCTAAGCCTGCCCAGGCAAAGCGGTGGGAGCCGGACCGTCCATGCTTATAAACCCTATTGGTTTCACTGGGCGACACGGCTTTAGATATCATTTCACCTCAATGTCGGGTAAAAGTCTCACAAAATTGGAAGCAATGTCTCCAAAATTACCTATACAGTGTTGACGGGGACGTTAAACCGTTAATCAAACAAACAAATACATAAACATGATATACTGTCAGATGCACACTGCACTTTCTATCAGTGCAGTATATGGGACATTTTAGTACATGAAGCACAGTTTTACACTATGTCAACTGCACTTTGTTTCAAAAAACAAAATCTAACTTCCTATTAACAAGGTTATGAACATGTTTAATGCTCTATTACCTAATCATTCATGAGCCAAATGACCAGCTGAGGATGTTGGGGTACATCACGTTCATGTAAATGTATACAAATATATATGAAAAAGTCCAAAATGCATGCATAATGGAGCACTGCCACTTGTTCTGCCCATGACACTTATTGCACCAAGAAAATATCAAAACAGATGATATCCTTTTTTTTTCCACATGAAATGTCAAGCCAGATTTTTTCAGAAACATGACAAAATCATCTATGACATACATGTAACCTGCTCCCCAGTATTGCTTGGCACTTTTAACTCTTGTGCTGCTGAACCCGGATATGTCTTATCTTTCAAACAAAGAAGATCCAGATCAGATGGCTTCTGAAGAAGCCATCTGATCAGGATCTTCATTGTTTGTCATTCATTTCATGAATTTGTTATAATAATTTGCATCAAACAATCTCATTGGTTTATATTCAGTAGTGGGTGTGGCATATATAAATATTCAGCAGCACAAGGGTTAATGTTAACCTATTTTATATGGGAAATCCAAATATGGGACACTGCCAAACAGTATAGGTCCAGATCAGACACCACAAAAATATGGTGTCTGACCAACACCTCCGTTGTTTTCTAAATAAATTTCTTTAAGAAACACCTCTTAATTTCAGTCGGCTGCTCTAAATGAGGCAGAAAATTTTGGTTTAACCCTTATCTTGCTGTTCACGACAACCCCTATCTTTGCAAACAGTGTAGATCCAGATCAGATGGCTTCTGAAGAAGCCATCTGATCAGGATCTACACTGTTTGGCATTCAGTTTATGAATTTGTAGCTATAAATTACATCAAGTAATTTGATTGGTTGATAGACAGAAACGGGTGTGGCTTAAATGAATATTCAGCAAGAGAAGGGTTATCTGTATTAAGTTAAAGTTTTCTACCATACTGTAAAAATCTTAAAAATTTGGGCACCTTCAGGACTTGATGTAATTAATCCCCTGCCGCAAAGCATATCTCCTTTACCCCTGCAAGAATTCTCATTAAACTTCGGTCAATTATCCCCCTCGGTGAGCTCATGTGCAGAACCCATAAATGAACCATGCCGACTCAAGGTCAAGGTTACATTTGAAGGTCACAGGTTTAAAACTTTGAATTTTGTGTCCGTTCCATATCTCCCTCAAAGCATTTTCATTAAACTTTGATCAGTTATCCCCGTCAGTGAGCTCATGTGCAGAGCCCATAAATGAATCATGCCGACTCCTGGTCAAGGTAACATTAAAAGGTCACGAGTTTGAAACTTGGAATTGTGTGTCCGTTTCATATCTGTTTTACCCTTCAAAGGATTTTCATTAAAGTTTGGTCACATATCGGCCTCAGTGAGCTGATGTGCACAACCCATAAATGAACCATGCTGATTCAAGGTCAAGGTTACACTTGAAGGTCAGGAGTTCAAATATTGTGTCCATTCCATTATTCCATATCTCCTTTACTCCTTGAAGGATTTCCATTAAACTTTGTTCAAATATCTCCCTAAGTGAGCTGATGTGCACAACCCATAAATAAACCATGCTGACTCAAAGTCAAGGTCACGAGTTTGAATTTTCTGTCTGTTCCATATCTCCTTTACCCCTGGAAGGATTTTCATCAAACTTTGGTCAAATATCTCCTTCAGTGAGCTGATATGCGGAACCCATAAATAAACCATGCGGACTCAGGGTCAAGGTCACAGTTGAAGGTCATGAGTTTGAATCTTTGAATTTTTTTGTCCTTTCCATAACCCTTTACTCCTGGAAGGATTTTCATAACACTCCCTCAGTGAGCTGATGTGCAGAACCCATAAATAAACCATACCAACTCAAGTTCAATGTAACAGGTGAAGGTCATGAGTTTCAAACTTTGAATTTTGTGTCCATTCCATATGTCTTATCCCTGGAAGGATTTTCATTAAACTTTGGTGAAATATCCCCCTCATTGGACTGATGTGCAGAATCCATAAATAAACCATACCAACTCAAGGTCAAGGTCACAGGTGAAGGTCACAAGGTTGAGCCTTGATATAAAGTGCGGCAGGGATTTGGCTGTCCCTCAGACGGCTTTCTTGTTCTCCTAAAATTTTAACAAATTTGTTTCACAATCCAGCAAGTAGTCCAAAAAGTGCAGACGGAAGTGCAAACAGTGTAAACCCTGATCAGACTGTCAGGCTTAGGCCTATCTGTCCTAATACTTTGGATCATTAGGGTATCTGTTATGTCTATCTTATCCTGGTGTTTGTAGACTCAGACTAGAATATTGAAATACAATATTGTCCCTTGCAATTTGTCCCTATTTATCACAAAAGTATAATGATAGACATGTAAAGAATTGTCTTTTTGCAGCATTTCAACTTCAGCCATATGCAGAATCTTGCACTCTTAACTCTTATCTTGCTGAACACGACATCTGCTACCTTTGCAAACAGTGTAGTCCAGATCAGATGGTTTCTTTGAAGAAGTCATATGATTTGGATCTCAGCTGTTATCCAGATCTGATGGCATCTGATCAGGATCTACATGGTTTGTCATTCAGTTTGCAAATTTGAATGAATGCATTATATCAAATAATTACTTGGTGGATATTCAGAAATGGGTGTGGCTAAATAGAGGATCTTACATGAGTGTTCATGTATTATTGAATTTATTAAACGAGTTGAGGAAAAGGGATAAAATGCGAGGCTTTGCCGAGCATTTTATCTCTTTTCCTCAACGAGTTTAATAAATTCAATAATACATGAGCACGAATGCAAGATTCTATTTATCATATGACATTTTAAACGCATTTTATTCACGATTGTTTACAAAAATGTCAATATTCCACCGTTTGTAAACGCGACGTCGTTAAGGACGTCATAAATGTAACGTTACGGGACGTTTCTAGCTAATTTGCATATTTAATCCACTAGTGGATTATCAAAAATATTACATGGCGTTATTACACTCTCAGACGCGACATCATATGATAAATTAATTTATTCAGCAGGAGGAGGTTTATTGGTGTCAAAAAGTATTGTTATGAGCTTATTAAAGCATGTGTGCTAATTATTGCAAATATGGTATATGTCATAATGCATTTTATTGTAATATATTTTTTTTTCTTGCAGGTCTTATCAAACGCACGGCTGGTCCTTGAAAATATCATCAAGTGAGTACATGTTAAATTATTATAGGCCACTTGGACCACATACGCATGGGCAGTCTTGTCATATTTGACTGAAGAATTTGATATGATTTATCATTCAATAGGTTGTTAACCCTTATCTTGCTGAATATTCATTTAAGCCACACCCATTTCTGTCTATCAACCAATCAAATTACTTGACGTAATTTACTGCTACAAATTCATAAACTGAATGCCAAACAGTGTAGATCCTGATCAGATGGCTTCTTCAGAAGCCATCTGATCTGGATCTACACTGTTTCCATAGATAGACATGGAAAAAAATGAATTTGATAAATTGTGCATGTGTGAACATCTAAGCTTATCCCGCTGCATAAATTAATTAAACCACTCCCATTGCTGATTATCAACCAATCAAATTATTTGATATATATATTTGTCCAGTTCACAAAGTGCATGACAAACAGTGTAGATCCTGATCACATGGCTTCTTCAAATCTGGATCTACACTGTTTGCAAAGGTTGGGGTTGTCATGAACAGCAGGATAAGGGTTAATGTGCCAAATTTAAGTGTCAAAGTTTCAAATGAATTAATTTAGCCACATCCATTTCCGAGTTCCAACCAATCAGTTTACTTGATGTAATTTCGCCCCCGCCCATCGGGGCTTGAAGAAATAGATGGGCTGCATGATGCTTCTACGCAGAGCTGAAACCGACCGCACACGAGTACTGGTAAACCGCTAAGAGGATCTAAGCCTGCCCAGGGAAAGCGGTGCGAGTCGGCCCGTCCATGCTTATAAACCCTTTTGGTTTCATTGGGCGGCAGGGCTTGAGATGTCATTTAATCTCAATATCGGGTAAAAGTCCCACAAAATAAGAAGCAACCTCTTGAAAATGACTTTTACAGTATTGACTGGGACACTAAACTTCAAAATCATACAAACAAAACTTGATGTAATTTTAAAATTCCTACAAATTCACAAATTGAACATCAACATTGTAGATACTTATCAGATAGCTTCTTCAGAATCTATTTTATGCGATTTTCAGATATGGTGTACTGATAGACCCATTCCAATGGATTCAGATGGGCTTGCAAGAGCCTTACAGCTGGCCAAATGTTGCACTCATCCCATGTAAGTACATATATATTTGTAGAAGCCTCCGTGGTGCAGTACTCGCCTTGTAAACCAGGGATCGCAGGATCGATCCCGGGCTTCTCCAGACTTTCGGATGAGTCTTTAAACAGAGGTCCCGTCTCTGTATGACCTTAGCTGTTGGTGGGACGTAAAACTAAAACTCACTCACTCACTCACATATATATTTATAAGTGTACCAAATGGACTCGTCCTCCTTACATGTAGCAGGCGTCCATTTCAAAATTTAAAGGTGTCAGGTTGTATTTTCTTCAAAACTGATTTGGAAAATTGCTGAACTTTTTGCAAACAGTGTAGGCCCTGATCAGATGCCATGTTCTGTGGCGTCTGATCTGGGCCAGCACTGTTTGCCAATTTCCTGTTTTGGGGTTTCCGGTACAAAAAGGGTTAAATATTGTTCTTCAGATTGTAAGTTAATGGATGTAAATTGAACTTGTTTAGCTGAACACTTTTCATCTTATTCAGTGAGAATATCGGGTAGCCAGAACATTTTGCATAATCCAGTCAGTCAACATGTTGCTTTATTAGTCTGAAAGCAGTACAGTGTATTTGTGTAGCATCGAAAAAGCAGATTTTTCAGTTGTATTGCTGGGAATATTAAGGGGTGTCTCATTTGATCCATGTGTCTCAGGTACAGCAAACTTCCTTTATTAAGTCCACCTTTGGGACTGTTCAAAAGTGGTCTTTAAGACCACTTTTGAACAGTCCCAAAGGTGTTTTTCCACTTGAAAACACTGGATATAGAAAGCACAAAGAAAATATACCTGAAACCTTTTAAATATGCTTTTAAAAGCATGATTTGTCTTATTTTTAGGTGCCTTAATAGTGGAACATAACTGTATATTTGGCTGGCCCCCGCCCATAGGGGCTTGAAGAAATATATGGGCTGCATGATGCTTCCACGCAGAGCTGAATCCGGCCCGCACACTAGTACTGGTAAACCGCTTAGAGGATCTAAGCCTGTCCAGGAACCGCGGTGCGAGGCGGACCGTCTATGCTAATAAACCCCATTGGTTTCATTGGGCGACAGGGCTTGAGATGTCATTTCATCTCAATGTCAGGTAAAAGTCCCACAAAATTGGAAGCAATGTCTCCAAAATGACCATTACAGTGTTGACGGGGATGTTTAACCTCAAATCAACCAACCAACCAACTGTATATTTGGCTATTACATGAAGACGTACATTCAAATTTGCTCCCCGACTCATAGGGGCTTAGAGAAGTAGACTGGGCTGCATTTTGCTTCTGAGCAAAGCTGCAACAGCCAAACATGAGTTCTGGTAAACTGCTTAGAAGGTCTAATCCTGCCCAGGTAAAACAGTGAGAGTGGGACCATTCCTAGTTGTAATCCCTGGCTGTTGGGTGGCAGGGCTTGATATGTCATTTCATATCACTGTTGGGTAAAAGTCCCACAGAATTGGAAGCGTTGTCTCCTAAATGACCTAAATAGTGTTGATAGGGATGTACAACCTTAACTTCAACAAACATCAAAATTTCATTGGCTGGATCTCCTTTGGGACTATGGAAAATTGTCTAGACAAGGGTGATTTGAATTACTGAAGATCTATCATAGCGGAAGGTCAGGAGGCAGGATAGGGATACTACATGCCTTATGCCTTTTCGATCATCTACAAAATAAAGGTATATTCAGGCCTCATATTTTTCAGGCAAATGCAGGATTTCAGGCTTTCAGGGCTTGATTTTTTCTTGATTTCAGGCTTTTTAGATTTTGAGTTTTCCTCCTATATTCTGTTTAAAATGACTACTTAATGCTTATCCTGCTGAATATTATTTAGCTATTTCCATTTCTGACTATTTACCAATCAAATTACTTGATGCAATGCATTCATTCAGATCACAAACTGCATTACAAACAGTGTAGATCCTGATCAGATGGCTTCTGAAGAAGCCATCTGATCTGGATCTACACTGTTTGCAAAGGTAATGGTTGTTGTGTTCAACAGGATGAGGGTAAAGGCTACAAAATTAGGTATTTCAGGCATGGAAAAGCTTCGTCAGTATGAGGCCTGTATATTATGATTGTGTACATTTCATAGCAACAGATGAAGTGGGTATATGGTGATAACTGAAAGATAATTATCCTTATTTCTCCATAAAAATCTATTATTGTGGGTATTCATTTGAACCGCCTTGCCTAAACACACGTTTTTATTGAAAAGGGACAAAAATTATCATTTGGGCCCCGTCAAGCAATTTTAGTACTTATCGCCTATGCGGGCAGCGAAGGTTCAGGCGAGCCTGCGCATCCACGCAGTCTCGCCAGAACCTTCGCTGCTCGCTCATACAAGCAGTGAACCAAGAGGAACCTTCAGACAGAAAGCCATATCCCTGGCCCCTATGAATTGCTGGGCATGCGCAGTTAAAATTTGTCATGACAGAATGCTGGAAGACACAAATTCGCTTGGCGGGGCTCATTTAATTGTCACCAAATACCCACCTTATATCTGCTTTCATGTGTACTTATTATAACTGCATGACATCAAGGTGATTCTAATGAATACATGCCACATAGATTTCCAAGATAAAGTGTGAAAATCGTCCTAATTCCTGTAACTTTTTCCCGTCTGGAGCAATTGAGGGAATTCCCTATGGACTCAATATCAAATTTAACCCTTATTCTGCTGTTCACAAAACCCCTACCTTTGCAAACAGTGTAGATCCAGATCAGATGGTTTCTGAAGAAGCCATCTGATCAGGATCTACACTGTTTGTCATGCAGTTGTGAATTTAACAAATATATTATATCAAGTTATTTGATTGGTTGATAATCAGCAATGGGAGTGGCTTAATTAATTTATTCAGTGGGATAAGGATTAAATCAGCCACAGTAAATAAGCCATCTGTGTTCCAGTCACTGTGGTTCACTGTATGAGCTCTATATTCTCTTAACCCTTATCTTGCTGAATATTCATTTAAGCCACACACATTTCTGTCTATCAACCAATCAAATTACTTTATGTAATTTATTCTTACAAAGCCATAAACTTAATGTCAAACAGTGTAGATCCTGATCAGATGGCTTCTTCAGAAGCCATCTGATCTTGATCTACACTGTTTGCAAAGATAGGGGTTGTCGTGAACAGCAAGATAAGGGTTAATTTTCTTTTCTTTCAGTGGCCAATGTTTTTATTCTGATATGTTTCTACACAGAACTTGGAGTTTTGAAGGTGAGTGGTTGTCAGTGTTGGGTACAAAAACTTAAAAACCATAGTAACAGGTAATGTCAGGCGCGTAGCCAGGCGGAAGCCCGGAAGCCCGGGCTTCAACAATATTTTGCCAAGTATGCCTTTACATAAGAATTTACAAAAAAAAAAAAATATGTCACATTTTCAGAGGCACCTGCGACTACATCATGAAACCTGAATAAACTCCAGTATATAATCGAAAATGGCTATTGTAAGGTGTTTCGAGTTTGCAGTTTATCTTTAAGTGTCGGGAATCTTTAGTGTACAATATTTGTCTGCACTGCATGATTATTTTCAATGAATCACTTGCCCAGGGCACTGTACCAGATGATTAGCGACAAGCAAACGTTACCCCGGTCTATAAAAAGGTGAAAAATACGATGCAGCAAATTATAGACCAGTGTCGCTAATATGCATCTGTTGCAAAACCATGGAGCATATATTAGTCAGCAACATTAACAAGCACTTAGCCTTTGAGAGCATTCTTGCTGACTGTCAACATGGTTTCCGAAGTCAAAGGTCTTGCGAAACTCAACTAGTTCAATTCTTCCATGACATTGTGCGTAATCTGGATGGGGCCATAAATCGTGGCCATAAAAAGACTGACTTGATCATCATGGATTTCGCCAAGGCCTTTGACAAGGTACCTCACAGAAGGCTATTGTACAAATTGGACTACTATGGGATAAGAGGATCCACACATAATTGGATTAGCTCAAGGGCTTCCGGGCGCTCTCAACAAGTTATACTTGATGGCCAAGCGTCTGATCCAGTCCCTGTTCTATCTGGTGTCCCACAAGGTTAGGTTCTTGGACCGGTCCTTTTCTTGGTATTCATCATAACCTCCCTGATAATATCAGGTCATCTGTCCGTTTGTTTGCTGATGATTGTGTCCTGTATAGGGACATATATTCTCCTTCTGGCTGTCGCATTTTACAAGACGACCTGGATCGATTTGCACAATGGGAAGCAGATTGGCAGATGAAGTTCAATGTAGCCAAATGCCATTCAATGAGGGTGTCACGACAGCTTCAGGACAAGCAAATTAAGTATGATTACACATTACACCAGCAAACTTTGGAGCAAGTTCATTCCGCCAAATATCTTGGTACTCGTATCACCATCACTCACGATCTCGATTGGGGTCAACATATCTCTGAAATAACATCTAAAGCAACTAGGACCTTAGGATTCCTTAGACGTAATTTGGCTTTTGCACCTAGGCAGACAAAGGGTGTTGCATATAAAACATTGGTTCGCCCTCAGCTTGAATCTGCATCACCCATTTGGCATCCATATGTAAAAACTCAGATTCAGCAGGTGGAGAAGGTGCAGAGGACAGCTGCTCGATGGACCTGCAGACGATGGCGAAATAGAAGCAGCGTCGGTGACATGCTTGATGAGCTAGAGTGGCCATCCCTGGAGACCCGTCGTGAGCAGTCCTCCTTAACCTTCTTCTACAAGATACATTCTGGTACAGTACCAATTAACAAGGATAGGTATTTGACCCCTGCAACAGTTTCAACCCGGACAAGGGCATCAAGAGCAAATAACTCACAGTATCGTAGGTATCAGTCCTATAGTGATGCCCTGAAAAACTCTTTCTTCCCTGGAACTATTCCTCAGTGGAATAGTCTTCCTTCTTCTGTGGTGAATGCCAAGACTGCAGAGGAGTTCAAAGCCCGCACAGTATAAGATTGAGACTCAGAGGTATGCGTTATAGGATGCCTCTGTGTTTGGATTGTAAATAGTTTTAAGGACTCATCCAGAGATGAATTTTTGTGCTTAATTCTAAATTTAGCCACCCACCCAACTGAGGTAATGGCCAAATGTGATCGACTCAGTATGCAGGGCTCAAGCTAGAGGGCGACTCGGGCGAAGAAGTCGCCTTGTTGGGGCTCACTTCGCCGACTTTGGCGATGAAAGCGAAAAAAACTTCGCCCTGAAATTTCGCCCGTTTTTTTGTGTCTTCCTTGTGAACAGTAACGGTAAACTGACAAGGTGACGATAATCCTTCGATCCACTAGTGTCAGAAATCTCAGTAATTACACTGAACAAAGCTAACTGTTTAATCTGCACTTCGTCCCAGTTGCAGTTTGGTACTGTTATGTAATTTAATTCTAACCGTTAGCTCATGCAGCTCGAGCCACTTGCAATGTCATAAATCTATCTCGGTTGATTGCACAAAGTTTTTATTGCATTAAGAGCCAATTAAGATTACACAAGATTATGTAACTTAAACAGGTATATTTGTACCGTTAGCTCGTGCCAAAGTCCGGGTGCGGACGTACTTTGTTAAGTACTGTTATATTCAGTAATAAGATTAATCTGACCGGTAACATTGACACTGCATTAGGATTTAATAAATTTTAAATGTAGATGGTTTATTTGCCATTGATTTGTTTGTACATTACTTTTGCATCCATCAATCGTTTTCATTTTTTTATGGACAACAACAAAAGTAGGAAGCATTTTTTTATTTTGTAAGTGAAAATAATTATTACTTGCCGGTAAATATTCAGTTAGTCAGTAATTATCCAAATTCATAAAAAAAAACAACTGATTTTCATCTAGCGAGGTTGTTCCCCCTTGTTTCAAATACAATAGTGAACTGATCTATTACATAGAAACCTCTTTACTTTATAACACCTTTCATTATAACATGGTTGGATATAACAAAAGTTACAGCTTGCCCAAATACAGTAAAATTACTATATTAAGACCACCTTTGGGACAGTTCAAAAGTGGTCTTTAAGACCACTTTTGAACAGTCCCAAAAGTGGTCTCTGATCAGGGATCACTGTATGCAGAAAACGGTGTTAAGCCGCACCCACTTCTCCCTAGACCCAGCAAACTTCTCCCTATTTTCCCAGGAGGGAGAAGTCACTTCTCCCAATTTTTTTGGGCTAGCTTGGGCCCTGAGTATGAGAAGATAGATACAGTAAAACTTGGATGGCTCGAACACCGATGACTCGTTTACCATGGTTGAGTCGAACCCATTCTTGAGCCCCTAACGAAATCCTCTACATAAGAAATAGTGGGGGATAATTAAGGAGATTTTAGTCTTTTATCTTGCAAATGCATGCTGTGTGTACTCATTAGAATCGCCTCACGAGGCAATTCTAATGAGTACACACAACATACATTTTCATTATAGAACACCGAAAAGATGTCTAAAAGTATCTCGTTATACCTCCTGACAGTAAGCCTCAGTGGCTTGAACTACCCCAGTCTCGAACATATTTTCGAGGTCCCAAAGGTGTTCGAGCCATTGAAGGTCGACTGTAGATAGATAGATTACAGCAACATTTTAATGAAATGGCCTTTAGAATAACCACATGAAATAAATTCCTCAACGTGTATTTTTGTCATTAGCCCTCAGTCCAGTAGGTCCTTAGTCTGCTTTATATACAGTCCATTTATATCATAAACATGCTCATTGTGTCATCGCGTCACAACGAGCATGTTAATGAAATAAATGCACTTCATGCATGCAGTTAAAATTACTTATTTGCAAAGCGTGCAAAGCCTTGAGTGGAAAACTCAAACAGTTTGTCAATGATAATAAGAAAGTCCAAGAAACAGCCACAGTCAAAGAACACAGCTCATCTGATGTATCAGGAGGAAGAATGAATACGAAATTAACACTTAAAATTAAAAAATGAAGATACCCAGGACATGCTACAATCAAGGACACAAACCATCCAAGCCAACAACGGGATGGGAGAACACACATTGGAAGGGTGAGCAACAAAATCATTTGAGGGCTGCCTTAAAAGATCTTAATAACTGACCCTCGTTGTGGTTCTGATGCAGCTCATCTAACCAGCAAATGTTCCGCCCGTATCGTGGCGCTCTTCTTCATAAATGAATCACCAAAACCCAAAAACTGAACAGCAAACAACCAACTCCTTCCTCGTAAAAGGGGATCATATTGCGACCACCAACTACTCCAATAACTCAGATGCACGAAACCACAAAAGTAAACCACAAAAAGGCCTTAATCAGACTGTTGGTTTTATTGAAGTGTGACTTCCATACAAGCGTAAAAGTAACCGAAAAATCCAAAGAAATTGGCGAAAATGTCGGATAAGAGACAAGTAAAAATACCCCTCCAGATGACACCAGTGGCCACCAAATTGTATTAAATTTCAAAATTTTCCCGGGGGAGGCCACCCGGACCCCCACCAACAAGAGGGGTGACCCCCCTCTCGTGCTCTCCCCCCACTCGTGCCTTCGGCACTCGATCCACACCTTCGGTGTGGGCTTCAACTTCAGCATTTGCCTGGCTACGCCTGAACCTTCGCTGCTCGCATAGGCGATAAGTACCAAAATCGCTTCACGGGGTCCATATATGGGTTCAAGTCTTAATATTTACATTCTCATGCAACCCCTATTGTCAACTATAGGGACAAAATGTTGGTCTCATTGGCTACATTGACTCACATGATGTCACATGATCACTGAGTGATTTCAAAATAAACAATGGTTCTCTCCAATTTGATTGGCTGGTGGTGACGTTATGGGTTAAATGGCACTGTTCCACTGTTTCTAGGAAAACTGCATGCAGTTGCTTTCTTGTTGCAATTTAACTTTTTGTACCAAATGGAATCTTTTTCCTAATATATCTAGCCCCCGCCCATCAGGGCTTGAAAAAATAGATTGGGCTGCATGATGCTTCCACGCAGAGCTGAAATCCGACCGCACACGAGTATTGGTAAACAGCTTAGAGGATCTAAGCCTGCCCAGGTAAAGCAGTGCGAGTCTGACCGTCCATGCTTATAAACCCTATTGGTTTCATTGGGCGACAAGGCTTGAGATGTCATTTCATCTCAGTGTTGGGTAAAAGTTCCACAAAATTGGAAGCAATGTCTCCAAAATGACCTATACAGTGTTGACGGGTACGTTAAACCTCAAATCAAACAAATCCTCCTTATATATAGCAAGAGTCCATTTCAAAATTTAGGGGTGTCAAGTGTGTGTGTGTGAATTCGGGTTTAACGTCGCTTTCAACAATTTTTCAGTCATATCACGACGGTGTCTGGTTGCGACAGGGAGCTCAATGCTCACGTTTATAGTGCTGCCTCACTGAAGTATCATGTCCCAGACACATTACATGATACCACACCCAGTCACATTATCCTGACACTGGATCGACCAGTCCTAGCTCTATCCCGTAAATCCGAGTGCCAAGCGAGGAGCAGCTAGTACCATTTTTAACGACTTTGGTATTATAAAAAGAAAAGAAAAAAAGAAGAAAGATTAATTTTATGTCTTCTGATAACCCCATCTCCTGCTGCATTTGATTTGTTTGATTTGAGGTTTAACATCCCCATCAACACTGTAAAGGTCATTTTGGAGATGTTGCTTTCCAATTTTGTGGGACTTTTACCCAACCTTGAGATGAAATGGCATCTCAAGCCCTGCCGCCCAATGAAACTAATAGGGTTTATTAGTATGGATGGGCCGATTCACACCGCTTTGCCTGGGCAGGCTTAGATCCTCTAAGTTGTTTACCAGTACTCGTGTGCGGGTCGGTTTCAGCTCTGCGTGGAACCATCATGCAGCCCATCTATTTCTTCAACCCCCGATGGGCGGGGGCCTACTGCAGAGGGTACAATTGGGCTACATTGTATGTGTAATTTTTCAGTCATATCTATCAGAAAGAACTACCCTAGTGATCCACACTGTCAACCTAGTCTTACTGTTGGTGATACCTGCAGCTGTAGTTCTCTACTTCCACCCTAACCCAGGTAAGCAGCAACAAACTGGTTCAGTAAAGACTTGTTATGATCAAGAAATAGATAGCTCTATCAGTGATTTGTTGAGTATTAAATCACAGCTTAGAGGTAAGTTGTAAAGTACATCAAATCATGAGCTGATTGAGTGATTTGTCTACTTACAATTGAGAGAAAAACTGTGATTTATTCCTCAACAAATCATACAGTAAAGCTGACAAACTGTGATTTATTCCTCAACAAATCACACAGTAAATTTGACAAACTGTGATTTATTCCTCAACAAATCACACAGTAAAGCTGGCAAACTGTGATTTATTCCTCAACAAATCACACAGTAAGCTGGCAAACTGTGATTTATTCCTTAACAAATCACACAGTAAAGCTGATCTATTTCAGTTCTATCACACTAAAAAATGACAATAATTTTGTGTTTTTTCTTCCATTTCTCCAATATTTTCATTATTGTTAGAAGAAATCCTGCACACATCATTGATTTATGACACACATTGTAATGTTTTTGATGCAAAAAATGGCGTTTCACTGAATAATGTCATAGAATCTTTGAGTGATGTCAAAAAATGGTGGCTTTTCACATCATGCTCTTCTTCTTGAATTTCTTAAATGAGTTGAGGAAAAGGTATAATAATTTGAGGCTTTGCTGAGCATTTTATCCATTTTCCTCAACAAGTGTAATAAATTCAATAATACTTGAGCTAGAATACAATATTACAATTCCTTCTGCTGTTTCAAGAAGGGCAGTTGTTAGTTTCTGGCAAAAGAGTGTGCACTGTACTGGTTAACCACTTACGTATAAACTTGCCCAGGAAAAGTGTGGATAGGTAAACTGACTGACTCAAAAATGACCTAAAATAGTGTTGACTGGGCCATTTAACTCCAATACAAACAAACAATAATACAGCAGCAAGAATGCAAGATTCTATTTATCACATGAAACTTAAAATGATTTTATTCAGGATTATTTTACATGAATGCCAATAATCCTTCATTAGTAAATGCGGCGGCGTTAAGCACACTGTCAACCTAATCTGTTGGTGATACTGGCAGCTGTAGTTCTCTACTTTCACCCTAACCCAGGTAAGCAGCAACAAACTGCTACAGTATAGTCTTGTTATGATTAAGATATAGAAAGCTCACAGCTTGGAGGTCAGTTGTAAAGTAGATCAAATCATGAGCCTATTGAGTGATTTGTCTACTTGCAAGTGATAGAAGAACTGTGATGTATTCCTTAACAAATCACACAGTAAGCTGACAAACTGTGATTACTCAAAAAATCACACATTTAAGCTGATCTATTTCAGTATTATCACACTAAAAATGTCAATAATTTTGTTGTTTCCTTCAAATTTCTCCAATCCTTCCACCATTGTTAGGAGAGATCCTGCACACATTATTGACTGTGAAACAAACATTTTATGTCCTTATGTAATGTTTTTGATGAGAAAAATGGCATTTCACTGAATGATGTCAAAGAATCTTTGAGTGACATCTTAAAATGGAGGTTTTTCGCATCACGCTCTTCTTCTCTGTGATTTATAGCAGAATAAATCACAGATTTTTTCATTGCTCATATAGCACTATGTTGCAATGATACACCTGATATAGAGGATCTCACTCTTCTGGTCAGTTCATACGAAATTTATGAAATAGAGGATCTTACATGAGTGTTCATGTATTATTGAATTTATTAAATGAGTTGAGGAAAAGGGATAAAATGCTCGGCACTTTAAGCACTTTTACCGAGCATTTTATTCCTTTTTCTTAACAAATTTAATGGCAAAAGACAATGGCAAAAGCTGCTCTTATTTTTTCAGCAAAAATACCAGCATATTAGATATTGTACTTGCATATTAGATATTTTACTTGCTAGAACAGCTAACAGTTTGACTACTAACAAGCTCGTTAAGTTAATTAGGGGATAACTGAACTGAAAATTACATTTGGGGAGGTAAATCGGAGGTTTTACGGTCGGAAATTTCGTTTTACGGCGACGCGTTAGCGGAGCCATAAAACGTAATTTGCGACCGTAAAACCGACGATTTACCTCCCCAAATGACAATTTTCAATACAGTTATCCCCATTCTAATGCACTTATTCGATTGTTAAGTTAAAAATTGTACTATTTTGCACAAGCTGACAAGCACGGTGAGCTGCGTAAAACCAAATGCCAGCCAATGAAAAGCGACGTTACGTGATGACGTCGGGTTTCCGACAGTATATCGCAGAATATACTGTCGCAAGTTTTTGACGTTATCCAATCAGACGTCGCATTACATACACAAGTGCATTAGAATGGTGCTTTGAACAACTGCCACATGAACTACAGTTTGTTGTTCACAGATGGCAAAAACAGGTTTTCTATTGACTTAGATCATATATTTTCAGCATTTTCTGTGATTACGCTGGGACTATACACAATATGCTTTCTGAAGCTGGTATCCTATGTGGCAGTTAACAAATGGTGCAGACAGTCACACTCCCCAACAAAACAGAGGCTAAGACGTACCAAGTCTGTCAGCATTGCAGATGGATGTGAGTTATCTTTCTTGACCCTTAAAGTAGCATACCCTGCAGACAATTCACATATGGGCCCCATCAAGCGATTTTGGTACTTATCGCCTATGCGTGCAGCGAAGGTTCAGGCGAGCCTGCGCTTCCGCCCAGTCTCGCCAGAACCTTCACTGCTCGCTCATACAAGCAGTGAATCAAGAGGAACCTTCAGACAGAAAGCCATATCCCTGGCCCCTCTGAATGGCTGGGCATGCGCAGTTAAAATTTGTCATGACTGAATGCTCGAAGACACAAATTCGCGTGGCGGGGCTCATATAATATCAAGCCTTCTTGAAAATGATGTCTTCATATGTAGGGCTTATCCCTTTTATGGTGAAGGAATCAGATTTGGTGTATGGTGAATGAAAGAATGAATGAAAACTTACTTAGATGAATAATAATGAAATATATTATTTATTATAATAGTTAACAACTTGACATTTCTAGGAAAACATAGCTCCAGATAAGGAGTATTGGAGTTAATTGTTAAACCTTATCCTGATGATTAAATTAATTTAGCCACACCCATTTCTGACAGTCAACCATTGAAACTACTCGATACAATGTACATGTGTATTTATTCAGTTCGCAAACTGCATGACTTCAGAAGCCGTATGATCTTGATCTACACTATTTTATCGTCCAATTGTAAACAAGGATAAGGGTTAAGGCGATCAGCGTAGGCTCGGATGAGCATGAGGGTGAGCATAGTCTTGCCAGAGCCTTTGCTGCTTGCTGGCATGTAGAGGAGCCTTTGAGGCAGCTTCATGAAAAAAATCATATGTCTATTTTCTCATGGATGAGCTCAATTACTGCAGTAAAGCATGTCGCATTAGCCATCGCTATTAACCCATATGTGCATGAGTCACTGGCTAAAAGGGTCAAACAGTGCAGGCCCAGATCAGATGCCACATCCTGTGGCATCTGATCTGGGCCTACACTGTTTGCAAAAGTTCAGCCATTTTTTAAAGTTCTGAAATCAACTCATCCTGGTTTTCCTATATTTTGAAATGCACTCATGCACTACCTTATGTGGTAGAATCCATTCAGTACCAAATGGGTTCAGGAAGAAACCTGTATGGAGCAAACCTGAATTCAGTATCTGAAAAATGGCGAATACATTAAAAATCACCTGTATCTAGCGAGCACCTGCCTTTAGCTAGCAGATTTCGATTATCCTATGGTTCTTGCTCAAAACAGGAGTGATGGCCCTCGCCCATTGGGGCTTGAAGAAATAGATGGGCTGCATGATGCTTCCACACAGAGCTGAAATCTGACCGCACACGAGTACTGATAAACTGCTTAGAGGATCTTAGCCTGCCCAGGTAAAGCGGTGCGAGTCGGACCTGTCCATGCTTATAAACCTAATTGGCTTCATTGGGCGACAGGGCTTGAGAAAAGTCCCACAAAATTAGAAGCAATGTCTCCAAAATGACCTATACTGTGTTGACAGGGACGTTAAACCTCAAATCAAACAAACAAACAATACAGGAGTGTTGTATTTATTCTGTTACAGTTTTGGCCAATGGCAAAGAAGAAACTATGGTTGTCTCTTATCCTGAAAACCTAAACTATACTGGTGAGTATAGTCCTGGGGCCAGTTGTTCAAAACTAACAACATCGTTTGCCAATTGTTAAAAATTTGATCATTCAGTATGGTGAAAATACTAAAATTTTTGCTGAAAAAAGGTGAGCAGCTTTTGCAAATGCATTTGCAAAAGCTGCTCACATTTTTTCAGCAAAAATAAAATTTTAGACATTTAACTTGCTAGAATAGTTAACAATTTGACCACTAATGAGCTCGTTAAGCTACTGATGTTTGAACAACGGGATCCAGGAATGGTTTGCATTATTTTGAATAGATATACCTGAACAATTTAGACTGTATTGTAGGAAGGGAGAATACTTTTGGAAGCAATAAGGTAATTCCCTGGTATCATATTTTCATGATGGTGTCTGCTCTTAAGGGGCACAAAAACTGTCTTCTCTCCCACACCAGGACAAGGGAGTCCAGTCATTTTGGTTGAGGGGTAATCTTCCTTAGAGAGTTATGTTCCTTGGAGATGTATCCATCGTCTCTCACCGCTGTGGTTCGCATTCTGCTCCGGCCATGTGAGACACCAAGTTCTGCAACAGAAGGTTAGGTACTTTTTCTCCAGGTACTCCATCTTTCGCCCACCTGATTAAAGATCCACTCGAAATGAGTGAAATAATCTTTAGAAGTGGCGTAAAACCAAAACCAAAAAACATTGTATGCATTCAGTGCATGGATCAGAAAAAAGTACATGGACAAACAAAAACATCTAACAAACATTGTAAATACGCCACAATTTCTTTATAACACTATGGTTGGATCCAAAGGAGAGACTATATTCGTTAAACAACCATGTTATATACAAACAAAAATGTATAGACTATATAGAAAAAATGACCATCTTAAAGCAGTATTTTCCATCAGTGTTTGAATCATTAAGTTCCACTGTGTTTTTGTTCACATGCAACAGTTTTGGAATCCATATTTTGCCTGTTATAATGACAGTGCTATAGAGATGTCTTTTTTTCTTCAGATTTATACTATTTCATGTTGGCGCCAACATTATGTTATGAACTCAACTTTCCAAGGTCACTTAGAATTAGAAAGAGATTTCTTTTGAAGAGGATCATAGAAATGGTTTGTATATACATATATATAAGTTTTGTCTTTTTTCCCAGCGTAATTGTCAGAGAAAAATAGTACTGTAACAGTTGATAGTAACTTTGGGTTGATTGACAAACAGTCCACCCCAAAAATATGTCTTATGAGGCTGACATTTGGTTGACTCATGACTTTTAACCCTTTGTTTACTAGTGGACTCGCCTGCCTTGGTAGCTCAGTCGGATGCGTGTCCGACTGGTGATTAGGAGGATGCGGGTTCGATACCTGCTGGGGTTGGCAACATTCTTTCGTGGAGATTGATGATGAAATTAAGGTTTAACTTTTTAGCTCACCTGACCGAAGGTCATGGTGAGCTTTTGTGACCGTAAGATGTCCGGCGTCGTCGTGCGTCGTCCGTCGTCCGTCGTCCGTCGTGCGTAAACTTTTTCTTGTGAACAAACTAGAGGCCACAGTTTTGGTCCAATCATCATCAAACTTGCTCAGAATGATCATCATGACAATATCTCGGTCAAGTTCGAATATGGGTCATGTCGGGTGAAAAAGTAGGTCAGTAGGTCAAATCATAGAAAAACCTTGTGAACACTCTAGAGGGCACAGTTTTGGTCCAATCATCATCAAACTTGCTCAGAATGATCATTGTGACAATATTTTAGTGAAGTTTGAATATGGATCATGTCGGCTTAAAAAGTAGGTCAGCGGGTCAAATCATAGAAAAATCTTGTGAACACCCTAGAGGCCACAATTTTGGTCCAATCATAATCAAACTTGCTCAGAATGATCATCATGACAATATCTTGGTCAAGTTCGAATATGGGTCATGTCCGGTCAAAAAGTAGGTCAGTAGGTCAAATCATAGAAAAACCTTGTGAACACTCTGAAGGCCACTGTTTTGGTCCAATTATCATGAAACTTGCTCAGAATGACCATTGTGACAATATTTCAGTCCAGTTCGAATATGGGTCATATCGGGTTAAAAAGTAGGTCAGCGGGTCAAATCATATAAAAACCTTGTGAACACCCTAGGGGCCACAATTTTGGTCCAATCTTAATCAAACTTGCTCAGAATGATCGTCATGACAATATCTCGGTCAAGTTTGAATATGGGTCAAATGGTTCCGGTCCGTTGCACATCTAGGTCACAGGAGCCAAAAACAGATTTTTTTCACCAAAAACTTAAAAAATCTTCTTCTCTGAAACCACAAGGCCCAGGTCTTTGTTATTTGGTATGAAGCTTCATCTAGTGGACCCCTACCAAGATTGTTCAAATTATAGTGCTGGGGCCAAAAATGCCCCCGCACGGGGGCCCTTTGGTTTTACATAGGCTTATATAGGGAAAATCTTTAAAAATCTTCTTCTCTGAAACCACAAGGCCCAGGACTTTGATATTTGGTATGAAGCTTCATCTAGTGGACCCCTACCAAGATTGTTCAAATTTGAGTGCTGGGACGAAAAATGCCCCCGCCACGGGGCCCTTTGGTTTTACATTGGCTTATATAGGGAAAATCTTTAAAAATCTTCTTCTCTGAAACCACAAGGCCCAGGTCTTTGATATTTGGTATGAAGCTTCATCTAGTGGACCCCTACCAAGATTGTTCAAATTATAGTGCTGGGGCCAAAAATGCCCCCGCCCCAGGGCCCTTTGGTTTTACATAGGCTTATATAGGGAAAATCTTCAAAAATCTTCTACTCTGAAACCACAAGGCCCAGGACTTTGATATTTGGTATGAAGCTTCATCTAGTGGACCCCTACCAAGATTGTTCAAATTATAGTGCTGGGACAAAAAATGCCCCCGCCACGGGGCCCTTTGGTTTTACATTGGCTTATATAGGGAAAATCTTTAAAAATCTTCTTCTCTGAAACCACAAGGCCCAGGTCTTTGATATTTGGTATGAAGCTTCATCTAGTTGACCCCTACCAAGATTGTTCAAATTACAGTGCTGGGGCCAAAAATGCCCCCGCCCCGGGGCCCTTTGGTTTTACATAGGCTTATATAGGGAAAATCTTAAAAAATCTTCTTCTCTGAAACCACAAGGCCCAGGTCTTTGATATTTGGTATGAAGCTTCATCTAGTGGACCCCTACCAAGATTGTTCAAATTTTAGTGCTGGGACAAAAAATGCCCCCACCACGGGGCCCTTTGGTTTTACATGGGCTTATATAGGGAAAATCTTTAAAAATTTTCTTTCCTGAAACCACAAGGCCCAGGACTTTGATATTTGGTATGAAGCTTCATCTAGTGGACCCCTACCATGATTGTTCAAATTTTAGTGCTGGGACAAAAATGCCCCCGCCACGGGGCCCTTTGCTTTTACATTGGCTTATATAGGGAAAATTTTTAAAAATCTTCTTCTCTGAAACCACAAGGCCCAGGTCTTATATATTTGGTATGAAGCTTCATCTAGTGGACCCCTACCAAGATTGTTCAAATTATAGTGCTGGGGCCAAAAATGCCCCCGCCACGGGGCCCTTTGGTTTTACATAGGCTTATATAGGGAAAATCTTTAAAAATTTTCTTCTCTAAAACCACAAGGCCCAGGACTTTGATATTTGGTATGAAGCTTCATCTAGTGGACCCCTACCAAGATTGTTCCAATTTTAGTGCTGGGGCCAAAAATGCCCCTGCCCCGGGGCCCTTTGGTTTTACATAGGCTTATATAGGGAAAATCTTTAAAAATCTTCTTCTCTGAAACCACAAGGCCCAGGACTTTGATATTTGGTATGAAGCTTCGTCTAGTGGACCCCTACCAAGATTGTTCAAATTATAGTGCTGGGACAAAAAATCCCCCCCTGCCACGGGGCCCTTTGGTTTTACATAGGCTTATATAGGGAAAATCTTTAAAAATCTTCTTCTCTGAAACCACAAGGCCCAGAACTTTGATATTTGGTATGAAGCTTCATCTAGTGGACCCCTACCAAGATTGTTCAAACTATAGTGCTGGGGCAAAAAATGCCCCTGTCCCGGGGCCCTTTGATTTTACATAGGCTTATATAGGCAAAATCTTTAAAAATCTTCTTCTCTGAAACCGCTAGGCCCAGGTCTTTGATATTTGATGTGTAGCTTCATCTAGTGGACCTTTGACAAGATTGTTCAAATTTTAGCCTTTGTTGATGTTTGGTATGAAGCTTCACCTTTAAGACCTCCCTCAACATTATGTACATTAAAGCCCTGGGGCCAATAATGGCCCTCTCTGGGGCCCACTTGTTACACTATGGATCAGGTGAGCGATCCAGGGCCATCATGGCCCTCTTGTTAATTATCTATTTTCAGCATGTTTTTGTAAAAAAAAAATCAGAACATTTATGTATTGGTGAAAGTAAATAAGAAATGCTTTTGTAATAAACATAGCATATAAGACTATTGTATCTGACTACATATCTTACCAAACAACCATATTGTTTTGTTCTTTCAGATTTTTCTTTCCCAGCTAATGTTAGGGTGTATTCAGCAAGTAAGTATAACATTCTTGGTCCAGCTGTTCAAAGCAGTTTGTTGATGGTCAAACTTTTAACTGTTCTAGCAAGTACAATATCTTATATAGTGGTATTTTTGCTAAAAAAAAATGTGAGCAGCTTTTGCATTTGCAAAAGCTGCTGCTCACATTTTTTTCTGCAAAAACACATCACGAAAACACACCTATGTATTGTGACCCCCGTAAACCCCAACTTTATACAGTAAAACTGTAGTTTACAGGGGTATATAATATTTTTCTTGTTTTGAGCAGAAATATGAAAAATTACAGAAGTTTTGCCTGAAAATTTTATTTTCTTTGGTGGTAAAATTTTCAATAAATTTGTATATGAGTGTTCTGGTAATGATCAGTATATTTACCATATTAAATGATCAAAGTATTAACAACGTTAACTAACAACATTGTTTGTTTTGAACAACTGGCCCCAGTACTATTGTAATTACTAGAGGTTGGACTTGGCTTAAGTAGTAACCGCATTCTGATTGTGGCTACGTTGACCTCTGGACCAGCAGGTGCGATGGCACCAACTGCGGAATTCTTGGTTTTCTATATAATCTGTACATTTTGAGTATGCTGTAATTACAAGTTGTGCAGTAAACACAAATTTTCTGTGGATCCTAACAATAAACAGAGCTTGTTAAATATACAGAGACAATAGTTTATATAAGAAATAGATCAGCTCTAGCAGTGATTTGTTGAGTGATATATCACTGTTTGGAAGTAGATCAAATCACACGTGCATAGCATGAGTGATTTATCTACTTACAAGTAACACAAAAACTGTGATATATTACTCAACAAATCACGAAATAGAGTGAATCTATTTCGATTCTAACACACTGAAAGTCGACTAAATACTGTTGTTTCCTTCACATTCCGCTATTGTTTGAAGAAATCTCGCCAACATGTTTAGTTTATACTAATTATAGCCCCGCTTTGAAAAAGCGGGGCTATATTGGATTTGCCATGTCCTTCTGTCATTCCGTAATTCCGTGATTCCGTTAATTTGTGTTGGCTCCATAACTTTGTATCTGCTTAACATATTTTCATGAAACTTCACACAAATGTTAAACACCATAAGACAATGTGCAGAGCGAAGGAATTATAACTGTGGATTGCCTACTTTTGGAGTTATTGCCCTTTGAACATTTTCCGTAATTCCGTAATTCCGTGATTCCGTTAATTTGTGTTGGCTCCATAACTTTGTATCTGCTTAACATATTTTCATGAAACTTCACACAAATGTTAAACACCATAAGACAATGTGCAGAGTGAAGGAATTATAACTGTGGATTGCCTACTTTTGGAGTTATTGCCCTTTGAACATTGAAAAATGGCAATTTTAATTGTGTCCGCTTCATAACTCGAAAACCTTTTGAGATATTTTTAGGAAACTTCACACAAATGTTAAGCACTATGAGACGATGTGCAGAGCACAGGAACCATAACTCTGCATTGCTTATTTTTGGAGTTATTGCCCTTTGAACATTGAAAAATGGCAATTTTAACAGTGTCCGCTTCATAACTCGAAAACCGTTTGAGATAATTTCATGAAACTTCACACAAATGTTAAGCACTATGAGACAATGTGCAGAGCGCAAGAACCATAACTCTGGTTTTCGTATTTTCTGTGTGTCTGTCTGTGTCTGTTAACAATTTTCGTGTCCGCTCCATAACTTTAAAACCCATTCACATATTTTCATGAAACTTCACACAAACATTAAACACCATGATATGGTGTGCAGAGTGCAGGAACCATAACTCTGGATTGCCTAATTTTTGAGTTATTTCCCTTTGAATATTGAAAAATATCAATTTTAGCCGTCTTTGCTCGATAACTCAAAAACCGTTTGAGATAATTTTATGAAACTTCACACAAATGTAAAGCACCATATTACGTGTGCAGAGCGCAGGAACCCAAACTCTGGATTGTCTACTTTTTCAGTTATAGGCTTTTGAATATTAAAAAATGGCAATTTTAACTATGTCCGCTCCATAACCGTTTGATATTTTCATGAAACTTCAAATAAATGAAAAGCACCTTGAGATGATGTGCAGAGTGCAGGAACCATAACTCTGGTTTGCCTACTTTAGGAGTTATTGCCCTTTGAACATTTAAAAAGGCAATTTTGACTGTGTCGGCTCCATAACTCACAAACCATTTGAGATATTTTCATGACACTTCACACAAGTGTAAAGCACCATGAGACAATGTGCAGAGCGCAGGAACCCTGACTCTGATTTGCCTACTTTAGGAGTTATTACCCTTTGAACATTGAAAAATGGAAGATGAAATTTAGTATAAACATGGACATTCTGGTAATGTATCATGCTCATTGAAATGAGGGACAAGGGCTCACAACTCTTAGAGTTTTTCCAGATAATGTAAAATTTTCAACAGTTATTTCTTGTTCATAACTGTTTTCTCTGCAGCTTAAATAACTTTCTTCTCTGACAGCGCTGAAGCAGGGCTATAGTCAGATCCTCTGACAGCTCTAGTTTATTTTAGTTTGATTGTGATGAAAGCTTCAAGCTTATTGAATCACTCTCGAACACTCATTCCGGGTGTTTTCATGTGCACGAGAGAGACAGGCAGTGGCTTTTACACCACTGCTACCCATTTACATCTGGGTGGAGTGGGCAGTGTCATTACATGTCTTGCCCAAGGACACACCTTGATACCTATGGCCAGATTTGAATGCCAACATGTTTGACTTAATACACTGTAGCGTCGTTATAACGCTGTCATTGGGATCCATCGAAGTTGACCGCGTTATATGTGATCCAGCGCTATATTGATCCCGAAAATATAGCATTAAATTGTTACCCCACCCACTTTTTCTGCATGCATGGCTGCTGTTTCTGCCAGTTTCTTATGAAAATTACATACTGCATGTATTTTATAAAGTATATAGTTACTAGATTAAATAATAATCTGATTCTATACTTCTAGTGGTCATTTAGCTTTTCATTCAAACCATTGCTGAATTTATTTATTACTGTACTTTCGTTTCTGTATCTCTGGCCGCCATATTTAATTACCTCTTCCGGTCTCAAGAAGGTATCACTAAATAGTGAAGTAAAATACAACTTGACAATTCTGAAAGGTTAGCTTGAAAGAGGGGCTATTAATGTAAGCAACCAAGTTTAACATGGTGATTATGAATGTTTATTGTTGTACGTTGCTTGATTTCCGTTTCTTTGTTTTTATCTAGTGAATAATAAATAAATATCAAAAAAAAAAAAACCGTCTGCTATGCTCTGTTTTGGCGGGAAAAATATTTAGCGTCTGCAAGTGACAATTACAAAGGGATTAATTGAGACAAACAGGTACAAATATCTTGATTACCTAGTTTTCACACCTTACCACACAGTTAAGTTAACCCTTTACCACTCAGGGATTTTGTGAATTTCGCTGATTTTCTCAGTGTAGCACCTGACAGCAACTTCAACTAGCCATTGTTTCATAATGGATGGTCTGTTTTACACCAAACTCGGTATGAATGTTCATTGGGCAGTAGCCTTTCAAATGCAACCTTTCATGACTTGATCATTGTTGTCATGGTAAAGAGGGGGCATCTCAAAGTTGGCAAAAATGGTTTTCACATGAATTTTTGACCACATTTTAATCTTCACACAGCTGTCAAGGCAACAATTAAGGTGTTTGGCACTGGCCATTTTCACTGTTTGCAGCATGTTTCATCAGCATCAATTTTCAGGCATTTTTGACCCCAGACACCCTCAGATATAAATTTTAGCGGCCGGTTGGGCAATACACCCAAAAATTTTCGGGATGTGAGGGGGGGCAAGCCCCCCCCCCCTTCAATCCCCCCCAAATTATTTTTAGTGGGGAGGTGCGCGAAAAAACAGGTCACTTTTTTGCCCAACAAATCCTAAAGCAAACATAACTATCCAGGGGTAGAAATGCAGATTTTAGGTGCTTCTGGGGCTTAAAATGGGAGGGGGGGGGGGGGGGGTGCAGACACGTAAAAACACATATCTGAGTGGTAAAGGGTTAATTGCCGTCTTATCAATAAGCCATCGCCCCCGCCCATAGGGGCTTGAAGAAATATATGGGCTGCACGATGCTTCCACGCAGAGCTGAATCCGGCCCGCACACTAGTACTGGGAAACCGCTTAGAGGATCTAAGCCTGTCCAGGAACCTCAGTGCGAGGTGGACCGTCCATGCTAATAAACCCTATTGGTTTCATTGGGCGACAGGGCTTGAGATGTCATTTCATCTCAATGTCGGGTAAAAGTCCCACAAAATTGGAAGCAACATCTCCAAAATGACCTTTACAGTGTTGATGGGGACGTTAAACCTCAAATCAAACAAACAAACTAAATCAATAAGCCATAGGCGAGTATTCACAGTTTAATAGTGTTGACAACTTGAGTAAATAAGCAAGAATACAGGTATTGTCTTGGCTGATGGAATTTTGACTGCCGAGTTCGGTGGAAAAATGGGAAAAAAATTGACCATTTTCAAAACTGGCGGACAAAAGCAAAAAAATGGAGCGGCAGACCAACAGCGTTATAACGATTCCCCCCCCCCCCCCCCCCAACAAACGGCCCCACGGATTTACAGCATGCAGATGCACAGATGAAAACAGCGTCTGCATTGCTCTGTTTTGGCGCGAAAAATGTTTAGCATATACAGGTGTCAATTTAATTTCACACCTTTTCCAGCTTATTTTTAATACCTTAGGCGAATATTCACAGTTTCATAAGTGTTGACAGCTTGAGTAAATCGGCTAGTATACAGGTCTTATCATGGCCGACTATGTTTTGATTGCCGAGTTCAGCGAAAAAAGGGCAAAATTTTCAGCCAAACTTTCAAAACTGGGAAAAAAAACATAAAAAAAAAACGGGAGCCACAGACCAACAGCGTTATAATGATTTCCGCGTTTTAAGCATCAGCATTATAACGACTCTACAGTGTACATGCAGTTACTTGTTACTGTAATGTACTTGAATGCATGAAAAGACGTTACTCCATTTAATGTCAAGGAAAGGATCAATGACGTCGCAAAACTTCACAAAACGGCGGCTGCATCACGATTTTTCGCCAAGTGATCTGCCACTCAATTTATCACTGGATTTAAACATTGGCTATATAGGCAACCAGTGTTAGAATTGATTATGATTATTGTCAGTTTTATACTCATTTACCTCACATGAGTAATCATTAACTAATTTGGTAAGTCAGCAAATGTCTAGTAATTATTCTAAATTTGAAACACCTGACCTAGCTAACGCAGAAGTGTTATAAAGAGGTTGATGTGTACATTCAGATGATTTTTCTTTTGCAGTGGATGTTCCCGACTGTCCATAATTCTATGAAGCCTCTGGGTGATATGAATATCAGCCGAAGTTTGGAACGATTATTAAAACTAGCTGTAAGTAGGCATTGATTTCTTAACCTTGACAAATACTCTAATATTTATCAGCAAAAGTACTAATGTAATAGTTGTTGTACTTGCAGAACAGCTAATATTTCAACCTATAAGGATTTGTTTTTGCTAACAAATCAGTGGACCATGAAAACATGTTGATCAAACATCGTTATATTTATAGACTTGTACATGTGTATGTTGGGAGAAATGATGTTTCAGAAAATCGTTTTAAATTGATAAATTAGAATATGTTTTGTTTATTTGATTTTAGGTTAAACATCCCCATTAACACTGTAACATTTTGGAGACATTGCTTCCGATTTTGTGGGACTTTTACCCGACATTGAGATGAAATGACATCTCAAGCCCTGTTGCCTAATAAAACCAATAGCGTTTATAAGCATAGACGGTCTGACTCGCTCCACTTTGCAGCTTGGCTCCTGGTTAACAAATACAAATAAGTTTCATATTGCAGGGAAAAAGCAATCTATCATCATCTATCACAGTCTGCTTCACACTTAAAGTACATGTGACAGCAAACATATGCACTGATGAAATCTACGGCTATTACATATTTGAGGGCACCGCACATGGGGGCTTGTGGAAAAAGATGGGTTGCATGATGCTTCCATGCAGCAGAGCTGAAACCCACCACACACAAGTACTGTAAATAGCTTAGAGGATCTAAGCCTGCCCAGGCAAAGTGGTGTGAGTTGGACCGTCATCACCAGCTTTCACCAGTCAGTTGTTTGAAAAGGGAGTGGTTGGGTGAGACGAATTTGTTGTGTATCTGTTAGCACCAGAGCAGTCAACAGATTTTAGCTTGCAGTTGGACAAGGCCTGCTGCTCTTCCAATGGGTATAGCTAGAGGGGGGAATGTTTTACTTTGTTCTTCCACATTTATTCTTATTTTCCTTAATCTCCACTATCACTCTCTTCATCTCCTAAACAATCTATTCTATCTGTTTTGTCCTGACAAAAGATTACCCACAGGGGTTGACATGCTGTTAATTGTCCCCACAACAAGAACATACTGAAAAGAATGCGAGATTTCGGGGGTGTATGTTCATAAATGATTATTTCCCTTTCAGATTCCCAACCACTTTATCTGGTTGATGTTTTTCTACTGGTTCTTTCACTCGACACTAAATGTTGTTGCAGAATTACTCAAGTTTGGGGATAGAGAATTTTACAAAGATTGGTGGTAAGTTATATGCATAAATCATTGTTGAAATCTTGTTTTTTGCACACACTAATGTGACACTATACACATGAATTACCAAATTTACTCTAAAATATTTGGACACCAGAAAGGTCATAAAAATATGTCTGAGCTACCAGTGAAGACCCAGCCCAAATCTGCTCCGGAAGGAGTAGTCTGATCAGGTACAGTATTTGCAACTGAGCAAAAGTCTTCACAACTGAAATGCATAATGAATGATTCAAAATATAGTCAACACTCTTTATACCGACATTCGTAATAATGGCAAAACTCGTTATAACGGCAATATCAATCGAATGACTTCTTAGCTAAAGGCTTAGCTTTGGTTACGAGCGGCGTGGTCTTCTCTTGGTTTGGAAATGCACAAATTGAGTCCATATTCATGAAAGATTCTTGTAACCTAATACTCCAAGAAACAAATGTTATAGATATTTGTTAGAATCGCCTCATTGAGGCGATTCTAACAAATGTCTATAACATTTGTTTCTTGGATTAATAATGGGGGAAAAGGCCTTTTATCACCTATCATACTCCTAACAGAGATTCTTTATAATGGCATATTCTTTCAAATGCACAATAATATTGAACAAATACTGACGTTATAACGTGGGTCCTCTGTACAATGAGAAGCCTCCGTGGTCGAGTGGTTACGCTACTCGCCTTGTAAACCAGGGGTCGCAGGTTCGATCCCGGGCTTCTCCAGACTTTCGGATGAGTCTTTAAACCGAGGTCCCGTCTCCGTATGACCTTAGCTGTTGGTGGGACGTAAAACTGAAACACTCACTCACTCACTCCTCTGTACAATGAGGTTCATTCAAAAGTGTCTGAATATTTAGGGTAAATACAGTTTGATAGTAACAGAAGAACAACTTATTTGTTGGCCCTTATCCTGCTGAATAATTTATTTAACCACACCCATTTCTGAATATCCACCAATCAAATTACTTTATATAATGTATTCATTCAGTTCTCAAACTGCATGACATAAGCAGTGTAGATCCTTATCAGAAGCCATCTGATCTGGATCTATACTGTTTACAAAGGTAGGGGTTGTTGTTGACAGCAATAAAAGAAATAACCAAACATAAAAAATATAGTCCTCCAGTGTTATAAGGGCTGTTAGATTTGAACCGTAACATTAAACAGGCATTGCCCATGAGCAATAGAGAAAATACTTTCAATAAGGAGGGATCATCTACCATTAAATACTTCCTTGCAATGTAAGACTTTTCTTCCTCTGGTGTGAGCCTTTTTTTCAGCCTTCTACTTTGGATGTGATGTGAAGAATTTGTCAGGTTTGCTTAACAGTAATGTTCTGGCTTTGTCACCATTAGACAATGGCCAGATATGACAGACTCAGTATAAGAAGATAGATAGACATTTTTAGCACATTTGCAATATATACAGTCCGAGATAAAGACCAGTTTAGCTTGTCTTATGAAAACAGAGAAATATTGTACAACACTTGACTTGATAATGGCATTGGGGTTTGCATTACATATTTTCGAAACACAAAAGTGGATTATATCTATACTTGGCATGATGGTAGATACTGGTCCCATGTTTTACTCAGCACTACCTACTTTATAGCACAAGCTCAGCAAACCTCTTTGAGCCAAGGTTATTAAAATAGCTCAATGGCATTTTCAGTGGTAGAGAGCTACCTGTGGTCAGTCATTCCACTGGTCAGTGTAGCTTGTTCTATAAAGTATACCCTGCCTGTAGCTGTGACCTTGATGTCATGTTAACAGATTTGGAAATTTCTTATCAGAGACAGGCAACCTAACCTATCTAGCAGAGCCGGGCTCAGTCGGATGCGCATCTGACTGGTGATCAGGAGGACGTGGGTTTGGCTCCCGCCGGGGTCAGCAATATTCTTTCGTGGAGATTGATCATGAAATCTTTTCTACGGTCATTCTCTCCCTTCTGCTGATTCAAGAAGGGCAGTTGTCAGTTTCTGGCGAAAGAATGTGCACTGTACTGGTTAACCGCTTACGTATAAGCCTGCCCAGGAAAGTGTTGATAGGTAAACTGACCGGCTCAAAAATGACCTAAATAGTGTTGACTGGGCCGTTAAACTCCAATACAAACAAAAAACCTATCTAGCAGTAGGTCTTGTCACTTGTTGCACTCTTCCAACCTGTACAATTTTGTATGCCTACATCCAAGAGAAATAGTAATGACTTAGCAATTTCACATGGGCTTATACATTGCTTGGAATTATTTTACAACCAGGAGGACAAAAGTCTTGACTTTAGTACTCCTTTGAGCAAATTCATTCTTTCAGAAGCGGGTTTAAACCATTTTAGATATAATACTCCAAAAAGGGGCACTAGCAAACAGTGCAGGCCAAGGTCAGATGCTCAGGGACTTATATTCAATACTTTTCTGAATAAATTTCTATAAATTACTATCTGACACTGATAAAACTGAAAATGTACCATTAGAAAGTGTTTATCCAGGATAAAACTGGTCAAAGCTTTGCTTGCTGGGTATTTTATAAGCAGATGACATTTTGAAATGTATTTTCTTATTTTTACCCAGAAAACAGGATTTGACATTTCATGCAAATCGTCTCCTGTGGGGACAATTTGCCTGAGATGTGAAGTCCTGTTTTCAGGGGAAACAAAGAAAATTATCAACAAATTGTCTGCTGAATTAGCCCAGAGAGTGGTAAAGGTTAACCCATTTAGTATCAGAAACCCATAAATGGGTACCCTGGCAAACAATGCAGGCCCAGATCAGATGCCGCAGAATGCGGCATCTGATCAGGGCCTGCACTGTTTGCTAAAAGTTCAGTCATTTTCCAAATAAATTTTGTTGAAAACACAATCTGACACCCCTAAATTTGAAATAAACACTCCTGCTATATATAAGCAGGAAGATTCCATTTGGTACAAAAGTGTTAATTAACAGCTGGGTATTCTAATATTTACAGGAATAGTGATACAGTGAATCAGTTCTGGTCAAACTGGAACATTCCGGTGCACAGATGGGCATTAAGACATCTTTACAAACCACTGGTGAAGAGAGGATATTCCAAACTGAATGCTTCAGTAGCTGTTTTCTTCTGCTCAGCATTTTTCCATGAGGTAATTTCATCTTCCGTATTTATCCTAAGTATTCAGGCAACTCAACACCTCACCAGCCTTGATATAAAAATTGAGCAAGTGCAATTTACCATCAGATGTTAAGTCTAAAAATAGCAGGATGAGTGACAAACAGTGTAGACCCTAATGAGACACTGCAGAATGCAGTGTCTCATCTGAGTCTACACCGTTTCTGACACCTGTTTGTCCAAATACTTGTACATACCATAAATAAGGTACATATTGTTTTTCCTTGAACTTTATGTTTTTGGTTTAAAATACATGTACAATGCAGTTTCAACACATGTACTTCAAACTCCAATAGAGCTAATTGAAAAAGAAAACTTGATAATTTAGAGTGATTTGGAATCCCAGTCATACATTGTCTCTGTAACTGGCCATTGCAAGAATTTACTACATCCCTGCATGGAATTTCACAGAAATTTCATGAAACTTACCAGTCGAACATGGCTATTAATTCTGTCTCCATTCTCCCAGCAAAAATAGCAAGTCTGATGGACTGATGTGCTGACCTTGGCAGCTGTTGGATGTGCCTCTGGCTGGTGATAAGGAGTTGGGGATTTCGAAACTTGCCATTTCAACAACATTCTTTAGTGGAGATGAATCATAAATTCTTGCACACTAGATAAGGAAATCCATGGTTTTAACCTGGGATAAAAATTCTGTTGTTACCCTGGTGTTCTTACCCAGGGACAAGGTAAAAATTGAATACTCTCATGTTATTGATATGCACTGGTTGAATAAGACAGTCGTTAAGGTTGACAGCACGTTAGCATCACTAAATATCAAATCATTGTCATCTCAACATGCTGGACGATGGCAATTGAAGTGTCTGCATTATTAAAAATCTAGAACTGAAAGGTATGCAAGAAAAAGAATCTTATGGTATGAGGGGCGGATAGAAAATCCGTCCCTTGGGATCACAATCAAATTTGAGTTCTTTTTCGTCATCATCATAAGGATTTTTGATTAACATGCAGGTAGAGGGGCAACGTCCACATAAGTGGGCCCCCTTTTAGGTAGCTGGCTTGCTGCACGCATGGCAGATCTTACACCAGATCTCCAGGCCTGTCTATCATGAGGATCAAAAGCAGAGAGCTTCCGTTCTCTGCAATCTCTTTCTGTCAGCTGCTTCCAGGTCATCTTGGGCCTTTCAGGCCCCCGCTTTCCACCTACCTGTATGTCACAGGCAGTCTTGACTGCACCATTGGAGCGTTCCACATGTCCATACCAGCGGAGCCTTCTCTCTTTCAGGATGAGGTCCAGGTCCTCAATGCCAAGACACTCCAGTAACTCACTGGACCTGATGGTGACAGTGTCCTGTGGCTTGACATTGCAAATCTGTCTGATCATTGCCCTGTCATTCCGCTGAAGACGTTGGAGGTTTGGCTTTGTCAATAGCCATGTCTTCAAGTTCATAAGCAATTTTGAAGCATGATTCTCTTCAATGGGAATGCCAAACCTCCCATGTGTCATAATCGCTTAAGAGCTTGAAAAAAAATTGATTGGACCATTACAAGAAGATACCACATCCCTACATGGAATTTCACAGAAATTTCATGAAACTTACCAGTCAAACATGGCTATTAATTCTGTCTCCATTATCACAGCAAAAATTCTTTCTCCATTATCCCAGTCTGATGGACTTTTGAAGTTTCGAGTCCTGCATTTGCCATATCAAATGGGTGTACAGACTGGTTATATAACACGCATAATTACAAACAAATGCTAGAACCTATGTAAACCTTTTAATGGTTTTAATGCAAAGTTTGAACCTCGAAATATCCCTTACCCTGCAATTATCTAGGCCCAGTGTTAAAAAAACTAATTACATCTTCAGTTATCATTAAATCTTTGATAATTGAATAAAGCAAATACACATAAATTTTTAATGAAAAAAAAGTGTGGGTGGCTTTTGCAAAAATAACAATGAAATATTGTTCTTGCTAGAACAATTGTTCTCGCTAAACATTTTGGTCATTAATGATTTTGATAAAGCAAGATTAATTGATTGCACCTTTATTACCATGTCTAAAATAGATCAATTAGTATTTATTTTCACCAAATCAGATATGATACGTACTTGTGCCAAAACCTGTTTTAATATATTACAGCGTTGGCCTTTATTTCTAAGTAAATAATTTATTGTTATATTTTAGATTTATATATTTACTTATTTATTTATTTATTTATTTAGTTATAATCATTTTTAGCAGGCTCTCTAAATTTCAAGTAACAATGTTAGCTTAGATTTCTATTTGTAGATACTTTCTATATATATAATGTGATATATATATAATGTTATTAATCAAATAATTTCGTATTGGCCCAGGTACAGGTCCGAGGTCTTCTGCATTGGCCCGAGGCCGAAGGCCTCGGGCCAATGCAGCTGACCGAGGACCTGTAACTGGGTCAATGCAAAATTACTTGATTAATGGCAATTTTATTAATTGACACACTTAAAAAACATGATTATTGATTTTTTGACCTCACATGACCTCAGTTAATATTGGTTGACCTTGTGTTAATACGGATGACCTCAGATCAATACAGGATAGTCAATTAATAAATATATATGTTAATGAGCCTGTTATGCTGAAATGCTTTGGAGACATGGCCCAATAATAGCCTCATTTGGATTGTCTGCAAGTATAAAACAAGTTATAGTACTACCATTCCTAACGTAATCATTTGTACTGCTATTCCCAGTCACACATGAAATATAGCTTAAGAGCAAAAGGAATCAAAAGAATTGGATATACTTTCAGGGGAGGTACTGTAAAAAGTTGGCTATGACAGAAATTTTCACCCCCAATATGAGCCCAATTTTTAGACCCATTTTATAAATGAGGTCAAGGACTTCTGAGTTTTCTGTGGTCTGATAAACACTCATTGGGACTAAACTGCTTGGTCTTTGTCAGAAGAATCATTTAAACCATTACTTTAATTATGTGTACAAACAGTGACAGTGATGAGGTTTTGACAACCAGGCAGAATGTAAAAAAAATCCGTGAAAATAAGGCTTGACATTTCATGTGAATCACCTGTTTGACAGACACCTCATAAATCTAAAGAATAGAAAAAAATTTGGTGTATAATGTTATCTGCTTTGCAATCTTACTTGATGTTTAAAGGATTAATTAAGAAATAGATCAACTCAAGCAGTGATTTGTTGAGTCATAAATCACAGTTTGGAGGTTATTTGTAAAGTAAATCAAATCACAAGCATGTAGTGCGAGTGATTTGTCTACTTACAACTCACCAACAAACTGTCATTTATAACTCAACAAGTCACAAACTAGAACTATTTTATTTCTATTCTAACAGACTAAAAATCGACAACAATTTTATTTTTAGCTCAGCTGTAATGTAATGACGAGGTGAGCTTTTGGGATCACTTTTCGTCCGTCCATGCGTGCGTCCGTCCGTCCGTAAACAATTTCTTCAAACGACATCTCCTCCTAAACCACTGATCGGATTTTGACCAAACCTCACAGGAATGATCCTTAGGTGGTCCCCTTTCAAAGTTGTTCAAATGGTTCGGTTCGTTGCACATATAGGTCACAGGAGACAAAAATAGATTTTTTTCACCGAAAACTTAAAAAATCTTCTTCTCTGAAACCACAAGGCCCAGGTCTATGATATTTGGTATGAAGCTTCATCTAGTGGACCCCTACCAAGATTGTTCAAATTATAGTGCTAGGGCCAAAAATGTCCCTGCCCCAGGTCCCTTTGATTTTATATAGGATTATATAGGAAAAATCTTTAAAAATCTTCTTCTCTGAAAATGCGAGGCCCAGGTCTTTGATATTTGGTATGAAGCTTCATCTAGTGGACCCCTACCAAGATTGTTCAAATTATAGTGTTGGGGCCAAAAATGCCCCCACCCCGGGGCCCTTTGGTTTTACATGGGCTTATATAGGGAAAATCTTTAAAAATCTTCTTCTCTGAAACCGCAAGGCCCAGGTCTTTGATATTTGGTATGAAGCTTCATCTAGTGGACCCCTACCAGAATTGTTCAAATTATAGTGCTGGGTCCAAAAATGCCCCTGCCCCAGGGCCCTTTGGTTTTACATAGGCTTATATAGGGAAAATCTTAAAAAATCTTCTTCTCTGAAACCGCAAGGCCCAGTTCTTTGATATTTTATATGAAGGTTCATCTAGTGAACCCAAACCAAGATTGTTCAAATTTTAGTGCTAGGGCTAAAAATGCCCCCACTCCGGCGCCCTTTGGTTTTACATAGGCTTATATAGGAAAAATCTTTAAAAATCTTTTTCTCTGAAACCGCAAGGCCAAGGTCTTTGATATTTGATGAAGCTTCGTCTTGTGGACCTCTACCAACAATATTCAAATTATAACCCTGGGTCCAAAAATGCCCCAGCTCGGGGCCCTTTGGTTTTACATAGACTTATATAGGGAAAATCTTCTTCTCTGAAACCACAGGGCCTAGGTCTTTGATACTTGGTATGAAGCTTCATCTAGTGGACCTCTACCAAGATTGTTCAAATTATAGCCCTGAGACCAAAAATGCCCCCGCCTCGGGGGCCCTTTGGTTTTACATAGACTTATATTGGGAAAATCTTTAAAAATCTTCTTCTGTGAAACCACAAGTCCTAGGTCTTTGATATTTGGTGTGAAATTTCATGTAGTGGACCTCTATCATATCAAGATTGTTCAAATTATAGCCCTAGGGCCAAAAATGCCCCCACTCCAAGATTCTTTGGTTTTACATTGACTTATATAGGGAAATCTTTGAAAAAATTCTTCTCTGAAAGTGCAAGGCCCATGTCTTTGATATTTGATATGGAGCTTCATCTAGTGGACCTCTTCCAAGATTGTTTAAATTATAGCCCTCAGGCTACAAATGCCGCTGCCCGGGGACCCTTTGGTTTTAAATAGACTTATATAGAGATAATCTTTGAAAATCTTCTTCTCTGAAACCGCAAGGCACAGGTCTTTGGTATTTGGTGTGTAGCTTCATCTAGTCTTCATCTAGTGGACCTTTGCCAAGGTTGTTCAAATTATAGCCTTTGTTGATATTTGTTATGAAGCTTCACCTTTTGAGACCACCATCAACATTATGCACATTATAGCCTTGGGGTCAATAATGGCCCTCCCTGGGGCCCATGTGTTACTCTATGGATCAGGTGAGCGATCCAGGGCCATCATGGCCCTCTTGTTTTTTTTTCCAATTCTTCTAACCTTTCGCCATTGTTAGAAGAAATCCCACCAACATTATTGACTGTATCTGACACACTTATCTGTTTTACATTTCACTGTCTGACGCCAAAGAATGTACGAATGATGTCATAAATCAGCAGCTTTTTATGACGTTGCTTGTTTATCTCTTCTAGCCAGTGATTTGCTCTTCCATCTCCTCAGCCCCCGCCCATAGGGGCTTGAAGAAATATATGGGCTGCATGATGCTTCCACACAGAGCTGAATCCGGCCCGCACAATAGTACTGGTAAACCGCTTAGAGGATCTAAGCTTGTCCAGGAACCGCGGTGTGAGGCGGACCGTCCATGCTAATAAACCCTATTGGTTTCATTGGGCGACAGGGCTTGAGATGTCATTTCATCTCAATGTCGGGTAAAAGACCCACAAAATTGGAAGCAACCTCTCCAAAATGACCTATACAGTGTTGACGGGGACGTTAAACCTCAAATCAAACAAAACATCCATCTCCTATATACCGGTAGGCACACAGTTTTAGAATTGCATTTATATTTGTGTTTCAGTATTTATTGAGTGTTCCCCTAAGAATGTTTAGAATCTGGGCTTTCTCTGCCATGTTGGGACAGGTATGTTGCTTTCTTTTCTTTTGATTATCTCTTGTGTCTACTGCTATATGCATACTTAAACACTTAAAATGAAAACTTTTTATAAGAAATGAAAACATGTGTTGGCCAGGCCACCCAGTCTATAGCCAGCCTCAAATGTTAATATGGACAAAAAATCCAACTTATTTTTTCTGCATTGCTTTTCAAGCACTGCAGAAACTTCTAGAGCAGACAGTATTATAATTTTTTATTATTATTATTTTTCAGAAAAAATAGGGCTTGACATTTCATGTGAATCCATATTATGTTAAGCCTTATTTTTGCTGAAAAAAAACTTTTGAAAATGCTGCTGGCTAAACTTGGTTTAAATGCTGCAGAAGTATGCTTAACCAAATTTCCTTCTGAGGACAGGCTTTCATTTCAATCACATGCTTGCATGGGCATGCTAAAGTGATGTAGAAACTGAGAAATTTAACATCAACAGAATTGCTTGATTGGGCGAAGCACAGCTTTTGGCAGCGTTGGTGACTCAGTTAAAGCTCTGAATGCTGGGTATTTTTAACAGCAGATGACATTCTGAAATATTTTTCCAATTTTCCCAGAAAACAGGACTTGGACATCTCATGCAAATTGTCTCAGATTGCATGAAATGTCAAGTCCTGTTTTTATTGGAAAAATAAGAAAAACATCAACAATTTGTTGTCTGCTGAATTTGCCTAGAGCGTGGTAAAGGTATAAGGGTCTTGACTTTGACCAGGTTTATCCATACTAGCAACATTCTTTTGTAGGGATTGATCATGAAATCTATCTCTCTTCAACTGATTCAAGAACGGCAGTTGTCGGTTTCTGACAAAAGAATTTGCACTGTACTAGTTAACTGATTAATATGTATAAATCTCTCCAGGAAAAGTGTTGTTAGGTAAACTGACTGGCTCAATATGACCAAAATAGTGTTGACTGGACTGTTCAGCAAATCAATAAACAAACAAACATAAGTATTTTAGAAACATCAATTAGTTTACCCTAAAATATCTATGCATACCGGTTATCATTTTAAAGAAACTTTTCAGTTAAATTATTATAAAGACTTTTCAGGAGTCTTCGTCTAAAGATTCATTTGTGTCCTGTGGTGACATAATGACTTTATAATGCATACTTCCAGTAAAAACTCACATTAGCCTGTGCACTTGTGAAGCCTGATCAGATTCTGTGATGTGTACATTATGTGTGCACCCCAATCTATCTTTAAACGGCTGTCATTCTTATCTGGCTTCACAGAAGCACAAACGGGTCTTGTCATCACTGGTAAGTGAATTCCAAAGACACGTTTTTATTCAAAATGGCTGATTTAAGGGGACTGAATACACCTTCAGGGGAGGCAACTTCTGCAAATGTATTTTTGTCTCCCATATCAATAGGGGTCAACTCTTTTTCCGTGTGACAGAGCTTATATAAACAGGGAGTCCTTTTCCAGGGAGCATAACCTTTTATGTATGTATGGGATCATTTATTTTGTCTGTTACAGGTGGCTCTGGCTTGCACCCAGTTATGATATATCCACGAGATACATGGATATATAATTTATATCATTTATTTTGTCTGTTGCAGGTGCCTCTGGCTTGCATCCAGTTAAGATATATCCATGGGAAATGGGGAAACATAGTCGTCTGGCTTTCTTTAATTTTGGGACAGCCAATAGCCATTCTAGCCTACTTCCATGACTATTATGTAATGCATGCTACACAGCTGTTGCCAGGCAACCATACTGCGGGACTGTAGATATTTGTTAACGGAGCTGTACTTATTTCATCCAGTTAAATTTCATTCTCAGGGTTTCCTGCTTTCTTAATCAATTAAAATACTCTCAAATAAAATCTGTACAAGTGTCAGTCCCTGTCGAAACCTGCAGTAAGACTTGTGTGACCATCCATAACATACCGTAAAAATACTAAAAGACACCTTGACAACTTGCTGTAATTCTCCAAAAATTTTAACAAGTTTGTTTCACGATCGAGCAAGTAGTCCAAAAGGTGCAGTGGGAATGGCAAACAGTGTAGACCCTGATCAGACTGCTCCTCAGGAGCAGTCTGATCTGGGTCTGCACTGTTTGCTTAGGCATGTCTGTCCCGATGCTTAGAATCATTATGGTAGATCAGCCTGCACATCTGTGCAGTCTGATCAGTCATCATTTATCTCATGAGCCTTTTACAGCGGTCTGGCTGTCCGGAGAGAAATGAAAACTCTAACCATGATACTGGGTGGATCTGCTAGCTGTTCGGAGTCTTCACTGACCATAAGGTCTCAATGTAGGTTTTGTCCTGGGCTGGCTCATGGAAAGCCTGTAGATATTGCCAACAATATTTTTAGAATTCTTCTTTCATTTTTCTGGAAAATGGGGTTTAATTATGATATTTTATTACAACTGTTTCCCAAGGAAGTAATTTGATGAAATGATTGTCTTTAGTGTTTGACAGGATTCCAGGACGTTTGCCCCCCAATGAATTAATCTAAAAATGGACATTTGCCCCCCAGTTGAAAATGTGACCCGGAAATTTGCTCCCCAGAGCTTATTTTTGGTATGGACATCTGCCCCCCAGTGCTTATTTTACAGGTGGACAATTGCCCCCCACTGCTTATTTCAGAAAGGGACATTTGCCCCCCTGATAGACCAGGGCTAACACAAAGGAGGAAAACAATGTATTTATTGGTTTATTATCATCAGAAATACAAAATGTTAAGCAATAAATTACTCTATCTATATATATATATATAAATCCCATAATAACCTGCTGCTATGGACAACCCCTACGTTAGAAAGCAGTATGGATCCTGATCAGATGCCGTATCTGATTGGGATCTATACTGTTTATCACGCAATTTGTTAAGTTAACAAAAATATACCAAGAATGTGATGGTTAATAGCCAACAATTGGAGATGCTTAATTTATTCAGCAGGATAAGGGTTAAGCAAGTCAGCTACAGAGTTTGTGCCTCACTGAGGGTCCAGTGTCAGACGCCTATACTCAAGAGGTTTTTTACACTGGATACACTGATGGTTAATTCTTGAAGAAATTGAAATGATCTTGAATGGGCTGTAAAACTTTAACCAAAACGTTATCATGTAAATTATGTAGCTATATACAAGTCTGTGTAATGAATATCCTTGTCTAGCCAGGTTGGGGGGCAAATGTCCCTTTCTGAAAAAAGCACTGGGGGGCAATTGTCCACCTGTAAAATAAGCACTGGGGGGCAGATGTCCATATCAAAAATAAGCTCTGGGGGGCAAATGTCCGGGTCGCATTTTCAACTGGGGGGCAAATGTCCATTTTTAGATTAAGTCATTGGGGGGGCAAACGTCCTGGGGGGCTAACGTCCGCAGACCGTTGGACATGTCTATATGTGAAAATGAAAAGTGAATCCCAATTGAAGAAAAAGGACAAGTGGTATATATTTGTGGTTGACTGTTGTTAGATATAACTTATCAAAGTTTAAGTGAAAGTCTACACTCTATTTTATAGTATTTCTATTTTCTATTGTCACAGTAATATATTTTTTTGTTTTGAGTGTTTTTAGACGTATTGATCTTTCATGGATATTTTTACTAAGCTGTGTCATTCTGAGTAAGCCTTTGGTTGTCTGATCAAAAATCTTTGGGTGCAACAGCCAGTAGAACAAAATCAACTTGGTTAACAATTTTCTGATTTATTTTTTATCTTACACTTTTTCATATGAAAATTGTTATACCGGGCTAACACAAGAAAAGCACCATGAATACATGTAGTTTCATTTACTAGTTTCAATAATAATAATAATAATAATAATAATATAATAATAATCAACCTTCTTTATAGAGGGTAACACATTTAGTACTAATCTTCCATGTGGCCCTCTTTCCTGTGTGGGAACCAGTACTAAGCAATGCGGATAAAGTTTCTTGCTCAAGGAAACAACACACGGTGCTTGCGAGAATCGAACCGGGTACCTCTCAGTCTCAAATCTGATGCTTTACCACTGCACCACATACAACATCTGTGTGCCATAGTGCATTCTTTCATTTCTCCAAAACAGATATATTTTTGATAAAAATCTGTCATATTTTGTTTACACTCCAGACATAGGTTGTGGGTGCTTGTAAGAACTGCCTCAATGAGGCAGTTCTAACAAGAAACCCTCAACCTATGTCTTTGAGCAGAAATAAGAAAAAATATATATACTTCTATAAACCCCAGTTTCGATATACAGTAAAATTCCGTTGTTAAACCCCCTGAAATTAAGACTAATTCTGCTTTACAAAGCTTATTTAGAAGGGTGCAGTTATTCCTGCACACAATGTCCTCTGGTCAGGGACCACCTTTGGGACTATTCAAAAGTGGTCTTAAAGACCACTTTTGAACAGTCCCAAGGGTGGTCTTAATATAGGATTTTTACTGTACAAAGTGGGTTTTACAGAAGTTTTCATCACAAAGACTAGTTAACATCATGTGTAAAAATTTGTGTCTTGTACTTTTATGAAGATATAAATCATATTTTAACCTGTTATGTTCCTTTTTGTTTCATTCATATATGCATAGAACATAAAAAAACTTTGTACATTGATTGATTGATTTCAGTTTTAACGTCCCCGTCAACACTGTGTGGATTATTTTTAGCTTGGCTGTTTTCAAAGAAAATGGCGAGGTATTGTCATAGCTCTGGCGTCATCTGCGTCGTCGTGCAAAAACTTGGACATTTTGTAATATCTCTGTCATTACTGAACATATTTACCTGAAACTTGGACTAGTTGTTTATTATGAAAAGGGGAACTCATACTAATAGGTGAGGTAGCCTTCAAAATATTTTTGGCACAGTTATGTCCCTTTTTCGACTTAGAATTTTTGCAGCCGAGCCTTGGCACCCACATGGGGTGCTCTTGTGGAGAAGTTGCTTCCAATTTTGCGGGAATTTTACCTGACATTGGTATGAAATGACATCTCAAGCCCTGCCATCCAATGAAACCAATACTGTTTATATGCATGGACGGTCTGACTCGCACTGCTTTGCCTGGGCAGGCTTAGGTCCTCTAAGCGGTTTACCAGTACAGATGTGCAGTTGATTTCAGCTCTGCATGGAAGCATCATGCAGCCCATGTATTTCTTCAAGTCCCGGTGGATGGGGGCCACTGTACAAGGTGACAAGTATTATTGTCTTACAATCTTGATGATTTTCAGATTACCTTTACACTTCTGATGATGCCATCAAGGGGAAAGGATACACTATTAGGGAAGACTACTCTTCAAAAAATATTTTGTCACCCTTTTCAATAGGAGTCTATCCTTAAAGGAAAGAATTTGCTCCTGAGGTTTAAGGGTATACCCCTTCCACGCAGAGCTGAAACTGGTCACACATGAGTACTGGTAAACGTGGTGTGAGTCGGACTGTCCATGCTTATAAACCCTATTGGTTTAATTGAGTGACAAGGCTTGAGATGTCATTTCATCGCAATGTCGGGTAAAAGTACCACAAAATTGGAAGCAACAAAAATGTTGCATTCCACTAGAGCACACTGAATGTAGAAAATGCATAGAAAATGTAACTGAAACCTTCTAAAAATGCTTTTAAAAGCATAATTTGGCTTAATTTTAGGTGGTCTTAATTTGCTGTCTGTGTATCTGTTTTAGACATATATATATATATTTTTTCATAAAGTTACATTATTATAGCCCCGCTTTGAAAAAGTGGGGCTATATTGGATTTGCCATGTCCTTCTGTCATTCCGTGATTCCGTTAATTTGTGTTGGCTCCATAACTTTGTATCTGCTTAACATATTTTCATGAAACTTCACACAAATGTTAAACACCATAAGACAATGTGCAGAGCGAAGGAATTATAACTGTGGATTGCCTACTTTTGGAGTTATTGCCCTTTGAACATTTTCCGTAATTCCGTGATTCCGTTAATTTGTGTTGGCTCCATAACTTTGTATCTGCTTAACATATTTTCATGAAACTTCACACAAATGTTAAACACCATAAGACAATGTGCAGAGCGAAGGAATTATAACTGTGGATTGCCTACTTTTGGAGTTATTGCCCTTTGAACATTGAAAAATGGCAATTTTAATTGTGTCCGCTTCATAACTCGAAAACCGTTTGAGATATTTTTAGGAAACTTCACACAAATGTTAAGCACTATGAGACGATGTGCAGAGCGCAGGAACCATAACTCTGCATTGCTTATTTTTGGAGTTATTGCCCTTTGAACATTGAAAAATGGCAATTTTAACAGTGTCCGCGGTGTACGACAAAACATAGAAAGACAAAAGAGAGAAGCGACACATAATAGATACGTCAAAACATAGAAGCGACATTTAATAGATCGACAAATAATAGAACGACCAATAATAGAACAATAAGTGTGAGTGATAATTACCTGACCGCTCGGCAATTGCTACACGTCATCGAACATTCGTTCACTCGATCAAGTCTACCGTTCAGTAAGTGGACAAACAATAGTTACAGTTAAGCACCGATCGAGAAAATTTTGATGACTCTTTACGGGGCAATTGTTGTACTTCTTTAGTATTTCTTTTGAAAATAAAATGTATTAAACAAATTGTGTTCACGTTTATTTTTCAATGCTTTTGATACAGCCCGTTATTTTCATTCGCAATGGAAATTTTGACCACGCAGAAAGGAAAGCCACAACTGGCGTTAGATGGCTACCTTTATATTATTGATAAAAATGATAGAAAAATCTACTGGAAATGTGTTAGAAATCCGGAATGTCGAGGCCGGGCAATATCGAACAAAAAAGATGACGGACAACCTTTTGATGCCAGCCAAACAAAAGACCATAACCATGCGCCTTCGAGAGCTGATGTTGAGGTATAGATAAAATGTTCTATATCCTTATAACAAGTTTGAAACTGATCGCTCATTTGTCAATTTCGATTTTTTGACTAATTTTGATTTAGTTCGGACATATTTCCATGAATCCTGTTTGGCATTTTTTTTTCCTTCTTTTCCTTTTATAGGCCAAAAAAGTCCTTTGTGGGGTGAAAGCAGCTGCAAATTCTCATGCCACAACGTCCGGTATCATCAACAGAGAAGTATCGCAGACATTACATACTGCTGCTCAGGGTGCTCTTCCTAAAGAATCTTCAGTGCGCAGCACGATTCAAAGAGAACGGCGCAGAAATCTGCCCCCTCTTCCAAAAAGTGCTTCGGAAATAAATATTGAGGGCAAATGGAGAGAAACTTCTAATGGAGAAGATTGGTTAATTTTTGATGAAAGCATTGAAGGTGAAAGGGTTTTGATTTACTCAACGGCTCAGAATCTGTATCATTTGTCTTGCTCAAAAGCATGGTACGGTGACGGGACATTTTCTGTAACCCCGCCATTTTTTTAACAGTTATACACTATTCACGGAGAATATCTAGGAACCATTTTTCCAATGGTTTTCTGTTTGTTACCAAAGAAAAGCAGTGAAACATACACAACTGTGTTTAAACTTATAAAAGACAAAATGGAATCCCTTGGAATGAGCATCGAAATCCAAACATTTAGGTCAGACTTTGAAACCGCGGCTTATAGTTCCATGAGATCTTTGTTTCCTCAGCTCAGTATTGAATGCTGCTTTTTTCATTTTGGACAGGCTAACTGGCGCAAAATTTCTGAACTCGGCCTTCGAACTAAGTACGTTGACGACCTTGATTTCAGCTTGAAAGTACGTATGTTTACGGCACTTGCATTCCTACCACCCGACTCTGTCCGCCATGCCTTCCAGGAAATCAAGCCGCTTCTTCCTCCAGAGGCTGAAGATTTTGCACTGTACTTTGAACGTACATATATTGGACAATATTCCAGTGCTGCTTCGGCTACTGATGCATTGCGCCCATTGCGTCTTACTTTGAGAGAACCCCCGTTTCCTCCATCTATTTGGTCTGTGTATGAGAGAACCCTGGGGAGCGAGCCTAGGACCACAAACTTTCTTGAAGGTTGGCACCGACGTATTAGTTCAATTCTCGGACAGGCACATCCAAATATTTGGAAATTTTTAGAATTTCTTAAAGGGGAGCAGTCAAATACCGAGTTGAGGAAGCAAGCTCTTCTCCGTGGAGAATCTCTGTCCAAAAAATCCAACAAAGCCATAAATCGTGAGAAAAAAGTCCAGAAAATTGTCTCAGCGTTCCACATGAGAACAAATAACGGACATACATGTATGGACTATCTGGAGGGGTTGGCACATAACGTAATATATTAAATGAAGCAGTATTACTGTGCCTTAAACTATTGATCGATAATCAACTGTCCGCTACCTCAAGATTCCCGAGATATGTTTACAATAAAATAAAAATGTATTGTTGTCGAAAAATGGATAGAATAAAATTTTCGATATTTCTGAACTTTTTCGATGTTATTTCGATCTTTTTTCGATGTTTTTTCGATGTTTTATTTCTATATTTTGTCTTTCTATGTTTTGTCTTTTCTATGTTTTTGCTTTTCTATGTTTTGTCGTTCTATGTTTCGTCATAGATCCCCGCTTCATAACTCGAAAACCGTTTGAGATAATTTCATGAAACTTCACACAAATGTTAAGCACTATGAGACAATGTGCAGAGCGCAAGAACCATAACTCTGGTTTTCGTATTTTCTGTGTGTCTGTCTGTGTGTCTGTCTGTGTCTGTTAACAATTTTCGTGTCCGCTCCATAACTTTAAAACCCATTCACATATTTTCATGAAACTTCACACAAACATTAAACACCATGAGATGGTGTGCAGAGTGCAGGAACCATAACTCTGGATTGCCTAATTTTTGAGTTATTTCCCTTTGAATATTGAAAAATATCAATTTTAGCCGTCTTTGCTCGATAACTCAAAAACCGTTTGAGATAATTTTATGAAACTTCACACAAATGTAAAGCACCATATTACGTGTGCAGAGCGCAGGAACCCAAACTCTGGATTGTCTACTTTTTCAGTTATAGGCTTTTGAATATTAAAAAATGGCAATTTTAACTATGTCCGCTCCATAACCGTTTCTGATATTTTCATGAAACTTCAAATAAATGAAAAGCACCTTGAGATGATGTGCAGAGTGCAGGAACCATAACTCTGGTTTGCCTACTTTAGGAGTTATTGCCCTTTGAACATTTAAAAAGGCAATTTTGACTGTGTCGGCTCCATAACTTACAAACCATTTGAGATATTTTCATGACACTTCACACAAGTGTAAAGCACCATGAGACAATGTGCAGAGCGCAGGAACCCTGACTCTGATTTGCCTACTTTAGGAGTTATTACCCTTTGAACATTGAAAAATGGAAGATGAAATTTAGTATAAACATGGACATTCTGGTAATGTATCATGCTCATTGAAATGAGGGACAAGGGCTCACAACTCTTAGAGTTTTTCCAGATAATGTAACATTTTCAACAGTTATTTCTTGTTCATAACTGTTTTCTCTGCAGCTTAAATAACTTTCTTCTCTGACAGCGCTGAAGCGGGGCTATAGTCAGATCCTCTGACAGCTCTAGTTTTTGTTTGCTTGTCAATGATTTCTGCCGTTATTTTTGCCAAAGAATAAAAGTATACATTTTGTAATCACCCTACATATTGTGAGTTCCCAAAAACAAGTGGAACACACTTTTGACACATTATCATATGCTAAAATTCAAATTTAAAATTATGTCTTCCCACTGAAGAAGAAGGGGATCTATTGTTTGTGGGCCGATCCAGTCTGCATTTACGTTTGTGTTGGCACTTTGAAACACTATATCTCCAGAACTGATGGATTCTCACCAAACTTGCATGGTAACATCTTTAAAATGGGGGGAAAACAGTGATAAGGTTTTGATGGCCTTGACCTTTTTTACTGAAAATAAACTGGAATTTGGGCCCAAAATAGCTTTTCTGCACCCTGACCTTTAAGGAATTTATGAATTTTTGGTCAAACTTGGTACAATATATCACTTATACCTTCGATAGGCTTGATTAGATTTGGTGACCTTTACCTCATTTTCAAGGTCACAGTCTCCCGAAGACTGCCAAATTTGGGCCAAAAATAGATTTTCTGCCCTCTATCCCTTGAATGAAAGTATGCTTTGTTGGCAGACCTGCTACAGTATATTGCAGCCTACTAACTTGGTTATTTTTTGGTGACCTCGACTTAATTTTCTAGGTCATACAAGTGCAAAGCTTGTCAAATTTTACTATATCTGCACTAAGTCTCCTGTGCCAATCTGTGAACCATATTTGGTATAATATTTCAACATACAGAAGACTTGATTAAATTTGTTGACCTTGATCTAGTGTTCAAAGTCACACTGGACTAGAGATTATTCAGGTTTTGCTTGTCTTTTACAGATTGAAGAATTCTGGCCAAAGTCTTACAGTTAATCAAGGCAACATAACAAAGACTTGCTTGTTCTTGGTGCCATTGACCTCATTTTCAAGGTCAAATAGTTTATTGGGCAATATTTATGATGGAGGGGCATAGTTTTCTTCCAATTTAAATCTAATTCATTCTAAGATAATTATAGAAATTAGTTACAGTAAAACCTGTCTTAGTGGCCACCTCAAATAAACAAGCAACCTGTCTCAAGCAATCATGTATTTGGTTCCCGGAAAAGGAAAATGCATTAAAATTCACCTGTATTAAGCAAGCACCTATCTTATACATTTACAAGCAAATTTTGACTATCCATTAACCACTCGTAGGTGAAATTAGCAGATGACAAATTGTTGGTATTTTTCTTATTTTTCCCAGAAACAGAATTTGATATATCAAGTCATGGCATGTTTTATAGGAAAAGTCAGAAAAATATTTCAAACTGTCATCTGCTGAAAAAATACCCAGCATGCAGAGCATTAAGGTATTCCAGCATTTTACCCATATTATATGGAAAACCCCAAAACAAGACACTGGCAACAGTGCAGGCCAAGATAAGTTTTTGTTTGTTTGATTTGAGGTTTAACGTCCCAATCAACACTGTATAGGTCATTTTTGAGACATTGCTTCCAATTTTGTGGGACTTTTACCCGACATTGAGATGAAATGACATCTCAAGCCCTGTTGCCCAATGAAACCAATTGGGTTTATAAGCATGGACCGTCAGACTCGCACAGCTTTGCCTGCGCAGGCTTAAGTCCTCCAAGCAGTTTACCAGTACTTGTGTGGTCAGTTTCAGCTCTGCGTGGAAGCATCAAACAGCCCATCTATTTCCTCAAGCCTCGATGGGCGGGGGGCGCAGGCCAAGATAAGATGCTACCCAGTATGGCATCTGATAAGGAGTTCACATTTTGCAAAAAATTGTCATTTTCTACATTGCTGGAAAATAAAAATCCGCCTGACACCCCTAAATTTTGAAAAGGAATCCTGCTATATATTCAACATTCCATTCAATACAAAACAAGTTTCTGAAAAATCCTAAAAATTTGGACAACTTGAAAATTTGCTGTATTTCTCCTAAAATTTTAACAAATTTGGCCCACAATCCTGCAAGGAGTCCAAATGTTATAGACAGAATCACACACAGTGTAACCCCTGATCAGACTAGTCTGATCTGTGTCTACACTGATTGCATAGGCCTATCTGTCCTTATGATGGGTACATATCAGTATTGCAGTTATTTACATATGATGTACAACAAGTATTTGGTTTCCTTTCATGCTGCCATATGTTTTGAAATATGTTACATTTGTTTCTTTCGTTTGCCATACTTTCTTCTATTCTAAAATTGTTCATAATATATATGTATAAATTTATATCAATGAAATTTTTAAGGTGACTGGGAATGACTGGTATATTTTCTGTCATTTGTTTTATAAGTAGACAACTTCATGTTCCTGTTTGCTTTTCCATCACGATAACACACCCGTGTGTCATAGTGCATTTTTTACATCTCCAAAGCGGTAAATTATCAGAAGAAAATTTATGATATTATTCTTATTTATAGTCAAAACATAGGTTGTGGGTACTCGTTAGAACCGCCTCAATGAGGCGGTTCTAACGAGTACCCACAACCAATGTCTAGGAGCATAAATAATAAAAATAATGTATACCCCCGTAAACCCCAGTTTTCTCTATATAAAGTGGGGTGTAAGGGGGTGTTAATTTCACGGACTTGTTAGTGTGACGTGTGAATTTCTAGACCTAATAATATTGAGTCTGCTCATAAAGAAAAGAACATGGTTTTCAGAGTACACCATTCCATGAAAGGTTGGCCTCCCCAGAAGGTGCATGGATAAAACTTCAAAGGAGGTTATTGCTGGCTGCTAATGTCTGATTGAGATTAATCCTTCAAGCACTGCTGACAGTTTTAGAGAAAATGGCAATCTAACTTTTTTCTCTGTTTTTCATTGAAAATAAAGCTTGACGTTTTATGAAGATCATCTGCCCAGGAGAAAATTCACATGTAATGTCAAGCCTGTTTTTCACTGAAAGCACATATAAGGCTTGACATTTCATGTGAATTGTCTGCCCTGCAGACATGTCATATGTAATATCAAGCCTTCTTTTTGCTGAAAATATAAAAAAATACTTTGAAAGTGCTGTCCATCCTGCTTATTGCTTGAAGGGTTAATATTAACCCTTATCTTGCTGAATATTCATTTAAGCCACACCCATTTCTGTCTATCAACCAATCAAATTACTTCATGTAATTTATTGCTACAAATTCATAAATTGAATGACAAACAGTATAGATCCTGATCAGATGGCTTCTACAGAAGCCATCTGATCTGGATCTACACTATTGGCAAAGATAGGGGTTGTCGTGAACAGCAAGATAAGGGTTAAAGTCCCTTTCTTTCAAGAGTGTAGCCCTCCTTACAACCCCTCCCCATTTCACCCAACTCATACATCTTAAAAGATTCAGATACCAGGGAAAAGAAGTCTTACTTGGACCTCACTTTAAACATGACAGCACGTTTTTGAATCTATCCATTTGCCTTTACAGTTATAAAAAATGTGTAATTTACCATAATTACTGTATGTTTTCGGATAGATACAGTAATAATGGTATATTACACTTTATCATATGATGTCGCTTCTAAGAGTGTAATAACGCCATGTATTATTTTCGATAATCCACTAGTGGATTAAATATGCAAATTAGCTAGATACGTTCCGTATTGTTACATGTATGACGTCCTTAACGATGTCGCGTTTACTAATGGCGGAATATTAACATTTTTGTAAACAATCGTGAATAAAATGTGTTTTAAATGTCATATGATAAACAGAATCTTGCATTCGTGCTCATGTAATATTGAATTTATTAAACTCGTTGAGGAAAAGGGATAAAATGCTTGGCAGAGCCTCGCATTTTATCCCATTTCCTCAACTCGTTTAATAAATTCAATAATACATGAACACTCATGTAAGGTCCTCTATTTATGTATGTATCCGGATAGAGAGGCTTAAGCCGGTGCTAGAGGGCGTGGCCGGTGTTGCACATTTCAGTACTGGTCATGAACAGACTCAATAAAACCGAGTCTGCTATTTTCATTTATTTGGTGTATTCCTTGCTTCCAAAGGATCTAACTTCAGAACTTATTTATTGAGCAAACAGTGTAAACCCAGATGAGACTCAACAGAATACAGTGTCTCATCAGGATTTACACTGTTTGCCACTCATCCAGCTATTATTTAGTCTCAACACTGGGTAGTAAATTGTACTTATTGAAATTTAGAATAGGAATGGTAACGAGTTTAGGTGCCAATTATTTAGGGTAAATATGGCGTGAAATACAGTGTATTTTTTTTATACAAATGAATGTACAGTCAAACTTCGATCTTCGATCGCTCGAACCACTTTGGGACCATGAAAATTTGTTCGAGACAGCAGTAGTTCGAGCCACAGAGGGATACTATTAGTGCCATATCAGGAGGCATAATGGAGATAATTGTGAGATATCTTTTCGGTGTTGTATATTATAAATGTATGCTGTGTGTACTCATTAGAATCGCCTCATCGAGGCGATTCTAATGAGTACACACAGCATACATTTGCAAGACAAATGAAGAAAATCTTCCTAAATTACCCCTATATCGTATTTGGAGGAACTCCCTGCGGACTAAAGAACGGATTCGACTTATCCATGGTAAATGAGCCATCAGAGTTCGAGCCATCGAAGTTTGACTGTATACTGTCTTTATCCTTGGTACTGTACATTTCTGGTTGAGTTCAGCTTGGATTCTTCACTGAAAACAGGGGTGTATCGTGGGCAAATTCTTTCTTTTAAAAGCAGCCCATATATAATATGTAATGGAGAACACTATTATTTAGGTTCTTTCTCTTTATTTGTAAATATTTTACATTATGCACATGCGTTATATGTGTAATGGGTAAAGCTCTGATGTTCCGCCCAGCAAGTTTTTGGGTGTATCCATTTACCATTACGGTTGCAGTACTGTTTTTACAAAAGAATGTGGACTTCATTCATTTAGAATGAGATAAGGAAACAGGTTTTGAATATGTTAGCCTTTCTTTTTCCAAGTTTCTTTGCTTCTTTCTGTGTGTGTGTGTGTGTGATATTGTGTATTTTTTCTAACTTTTAGAAGTAGGTGCTGGAAACACATGACTACGTCTTAGATATTTTGTTGTTATAAATACTAGATGATACATGAACTGTGATAACCTTCATCTTTGCTCATCAAAATTTCAGCTATAATGCGAGATGTCATTTTTGGTGTATACAAACCATCAATTTTTAAATCCACCTCAAAATTTTGAATCTGATAGATTACTGGTACTAATTTTGCATTGACAGGTTCATTGGACAGTTCAGTTGTAGTATAAACATATTTTATTGCAACTATTACATATATATGTGTGCAATGGGGTTGGGTCACAAGTTCTCTCAACATTAGTTACAACTCTTCCCCTGTTCAGTTGTCCAAAGCTAACATTGTCATTAGTTAACCCTTTTTGTACCAAATGGAATCTTCCACCTTATATATAGCAGGAGTCCATTTCAAAATTAAGGGGTTTAAAGTTATATTTTCTTCAAATTATTTTTTGGAAAATTGCTGAACTTTTTGCAAACAGTGTAGGCCCAGATCAGATGCCGCATTCTGCAGCATCTGATCTTGTACTGCACTGTTTGCTAACTACCTGTTTTGAGGTTTCTAGTACAAAATGGGTTAATGTATCTCAGATGAAAAATTGTTGATATTTTTCTTATGTTTCCCGAAAATAACATTTGAGGTCTCATGCAAATTGTCTACATAGGAGACAAATTTGCATGAGATCTAAAATCCTGTTTACTGAAAAAAAAAAGAAATATATTTCAATTTGTCGTCTGCTGAAAAAATACTGAGTAAGCAGAGCGTTAAAATTTTGATTTGAACTGTCAATATACTAATATTTTAGCTGAAAAATGTGAGTACCTTTTCCAAATGCAATTCCAGCAGAAATGCCAGGGGCCAGTTGTTCAAAACTAACAATGTCTTTAGTTAACGTATCGTTAAAACTTTGATCATTAGATATGGCAAATATGCTGAAATTTTTGCTGAAAAAATGTGAGCAGCTTTTGCGGACGCAAAAGGTCCGCAAAAGCTGCTCACATTTTTTCAGCAAAAATACCAAAATTATACATATTAAACTTTCTAGAACAGTTAACAATATGACCACTAATGAGCTCGTTAAGCTAAAGATGCTTTGAACAACTGGACCCAGATTATTAGATATAGTACATGCCAGGGCCCAGTTGTTCAAAGCATTGTTAGCTTAAAGAGCTCATTATTGGTCATATTGTTAACTCTTCTAGCAAGTACAATATCATAAATTTGGGTATTTTTGCTGAAAAAATGTGAGCAGCTTTTGCGGATCTGCTCACATTTTTTCAGCAAAAATATTAGCATATTTGCCATAATAAATGATCAAAGTTTTAATGATATGTTAACTAACGATGTCGTTAGTTTTGAACAACCGGCCCCAGAACAATAAACATTTTGACCACTAACAAGCTTGTTAAGCTAACGATGCTTTAAACATTTGGGCTGAGGTGTAGATGTATTTTGTTGATACTGATTATTTTTATACCCCCACAAATGAAATTTGGGGGGTATATAGGAGTGAGCTTGTCGGTCGGTCGGTCGGTCGGTCTGTTGACTTGGTTTCCAGACGATAACTCAAAAAGCGCTTCACCGATTTTTATAATTTTTGGTACAATGATGTAACATCATAAAATACAGGTCAAGTTCGATTTCCACTACAATTCGTCAATTTTCGACATAGTTATGGCCCCTTTCAAGTGAAAAAATTGCAAAATGGCGCTGTTGTACTATCAAGGCAGTTTTTGTGGGGGTATTCATCACCTTTAGTGATAGCTCTAGTTGATCATGGTAATAGATTTTAAGGGGAATGTTTATTTTCAGGGGCTGCCACTGATAAGCTTGTAAAGCAAGCGATGCTTTCAACCAGAGGGCCCAGGTTTATAAAAAGGGCCAGTCTTAAAATCAACCTCCCCAATTCTTTCTGGCTTTTGTTAACTGACTGTTCAAATCAATCTTTCAGTTTGTGTATTTTTGACAGAACTTGCTGTTTGTACTGATGAGTTCATTAAACAGGGTCCCCGATGTAAGTCGAAGGGGACTATAGTAATGAGTCTGTCCGTGCACCTTTACAGCCATCCATCTGTAGACACAATCCTGTCTCCACAACTCCTAAAGTATTCAAGGGACTTAGATCAATGTTTCCAGTTATTGTTCCCGTGACCTGAAGAGGTTCATATTTTGTCGAGGTCATGCTCAACTGATTTTTACCAGAGTAATGGCCCTTTGCCAGTTTTGCCATTTTATCAATTCTTGTCTCTGCAACTCCTACAGTTTTCAAGGGATTTTGATGAAACTTTTACTGTTATTATTCCCATGACTTGAAGATGATCATATTTCCTGAGGTCATGCTGGACTGATTTTTACCATTTATGACCCTTTTTCAGTTTTAGCCATTTTATCAACAGTTCCTGGCTCCGCAACTCCTCCGACAGTTTTCAAGGGATTTTGATGAAACTTTCCTGTTATTGTTTTCATTACCTGAAGATGATCATGTTTTATAGATGTCATACTGGACTGATTTTTATGAGAGCTATGGCCCTTTGTCGATTTAGCAATTTTATCAGCAGAAGTTCTTGTCTCAGCAACTCCTACAGTTTGCAAGGGATTTTGATGAAACTTTTCAGTTATTGTTTCCATGACCTGAAGATGATCATATTTCATAGAGGTCTTGCTCGACAGTTTTTACCAGAGTTATTGCTTTTTGTCAGTTTTAGCCATTTTATCAACAGAAATTCCTGTTTCTGCAACTCCCAAAACATGGTTTACGACATATATGTTATAGACATAATCACCATATATTGACATTTCAAACATCAGGGGACATTTGGCCAGTGTTTTTTTTATTTGAACTCATTCTTTATATATTCCAATACCTGATTTGAACTCATTCTTCATGTACTCCCATAGCTGATTTGAACTCATTCTTCATCTGTTCTCATAGCTGATTTGAACTCATTCTTCAAGTATTCCCATAGCTGATTTGAACTCATTCTTCATATATTCCCACAGCTGATTTGAACTCATTCTTCATGATTGTATTCCCATAGCTGATTTGAACTCATTCTCCATGTATTCCCATAGCTGATTTGAACTCATTCTCCATGTATTCCAATAGCTGATTTGAATTAATTCTTCATGTATTTCCATAGCTGATTTGAACTCATTCTTTGTGTATTCCAATAGCTGATTTGCACTCATTCTTTGTGTATTCCCATAGCTGATTTAAACTCATTCTTCATGTATTCCAATAGCTGATTTGAACTAATTCTTCATGTACATGTATTCCCATGGCTGATTTGAACTCCTTCTTCATGTATTCTCATAGCTGATTTGACCTCATTCTCCATGTATTCTCATAGCTGATTTGAACTCATACTTCATGTATTCCTATAGCTGATTTGAAATTCTTCTGTCCCAGACATTTTTCCCACAGCTCCAAATACTAAACATTTATGAATAATTTAGAATAATTATGAAGAAGCCATCTGATCAGTATCTACACTGTTTGACATTCAGTTTGTGAATCTACAGGAATAAATTAATAATCTGTTGAAACTCAGAAATGGATGTGGCTAAATTAATTTTTTCAGCAGGACAAGATTTCGGGACATTTTTCATATTTTATCTTGTAAATACATGTACATGTATATATAAATTCAAGACTACTAAAAGCTTGCTAAAACATTTAACATAATGTTCAGTTAACAAGTAACCCCGTCTCCTAATGTTGTCTGCTGCATCCTCTTGCAGACTTTTGAAACACATTTTGAGCAGTCTGATCAGGGTCCATACTGTTTGCCACATTACTTTTTAAAGTAATCTGTAGACAACAAAGCAGAGGACAATTGTTGTGACAGGCACCTTAAGGGTTAAATTAATGCTTTCAACACCTGGACTCATATTGCAGGGGTAGGCTGCTACTCTGGTTCTTTGCTATTTTATTGAGCAGGAGTACTGGCCCTTAGATCATACTGATTAATTGAGGTTTAACATCCCCGTCAACACTATCTTGGTCAGTTTAGGGACTTTGTGCTCAATTTTGGGGGACATTTACCCAATGTTGAGATGAAATAACATCTCAGGCCTTTGCCCAATAAAACCAATAGGTTTATATGCATGGATGGTCCGACTTGCACCACATTAAACCTCTTTATAGCACTGTTCATTAAAACACAGTTTTGGAACACATTTTTAACCGTTAACCATTTGTTCACGACAACCTCTATTTTCGCAAACAGTGTAGATTCAGATCAGATAGCTACTGAAGAAGAAGCCATCTGATCAGGATCTGCATTGTTTGTCATTCAGTTTGTGAATTTGAATGGTAAACAGTGATTTAAAAAAGGCAGTTGTCAATTACTTTGGAAAGGATGTACACCTAACTGTAAACTGATTATGTACAGTAAAATTCCGCTATCAAGACCAGTTAATACTAGGACTAATTCTGCTTTAAAACAGATATGCATAGGATTTCAGTTTTTGTTTTCTTTCCTTTTTCAGAACCTAATGTTCTATAGTGCGAGACCACCTTTGGGACCATTCAAAAGTGGTCTTAAGACCACTTTTGAACAGTTTCAAAGGTGGTTGGACTGTTCAAAAGAGGTCTTAAGGCTACTTTTGAACAGTTCCAAAGATGGTCTGAACACAAGAATTTTAATGTATAAGCCTACCCAGGAAAAGTTTTGTTAAGGTACACTGACCAGCTCAGTATGACCTTAATAGTGTTGACTAGGCCATTAAACTCCAAACTAACAAACAAGACCTAAATCAAGTTGCTCCAGTTGAAACAGTCTGATTTGAAAATACACTGGTTGTCAAGATACAGGGGCAGTATTTTCTGGTCTACATTGGCTAGATGTTCCTTTCCATAGCATCTGGAGGTAGTTGTTGTATATGTGTGGGATTTTATTTCTTTAGCTTTACTAGTTAAGATGAAAAATCATGCTGTGATTATTTGATCTCTTCAATCTTACACTATGTAAGATTGAATGAAATGTAGAGATTTGTTTCTATACCAGTAATAAAACTAATATGAAAGTGTTCTTGTTTATGATACAGTGAACCTTCTTTATACTTACATTTGTTATAACGGCAAAACTCGTTATAACAACAATTTCAATGGAATGAATTCTTAGCTCAATGCTTAGCCTCGATTCAGAGCGACATGGGCTTCCCTCGGGTTGGAAATGCCCAAATTGAATCCATAGTCATGAAAGACTCATGAAATTTAATACTCCAGGAAACAAATGATTGAGATATTTGTTAGAATCGCCTCACCGAGGCGATTCTAACAAATGTCTATAACATTTGTTTCTTGGAGTAATGATGTGGAAAAGACCTTATATAACATATCATACTCCTAAACTGGGATTCTTTATAACGACAAATTCATTATAACGGCACAATAATTGGTAAAAAATACTGCCATTATAACGCGGGTCCTCTGTATTTTGTTTACCATTTGTAGCTCACCTGAGCCATGGCTTACAAGGTGAGTTTATAGTATACCAATGGTCCTTTGTCTGTTGTCATCTGTCCATCTGTCGTCATCCGTCCACACTTTCAAACATCTCAGAAAACACTGGACCAGGTTAACCCATTTAGTACCAGAAACCCCAAAACAGGTACCCTGGCAAACAGTGCAGGCCCAGATCAGATGCTGCAGATCAGGGCCTCCACTGTTTGCTAAAAGTTTAGTCATTTTTCAAATAAAATTTGACGAAAACACAACCCGACACTCCTAAATTTTGAAATGAACTCCTGCTATGTATAAGGAGGAAGATTCCATTTGGTACAAAAAAGGTTAATACAGATATAGAATATCTTTTCCTCACTGGAACAAAAGTCAAAGAGCAAGACAGGCACCATGTCCATGTATGGTAAACCCTTTATAAATCTCCAGAATGGCCAGATGAATTTGAAACTTGGCATACAGCAAAAGGGACTTGAGCCCTGCAAAGGTTTTATAAATGATGACCCTGGGTTGATCTTGATCTACTTCACAGCAAGGTCAAATTTGGTCCCCTTGGCATTTGATTGGAAAAAATTTAAAACTGCAATTATCCAAAACAATTCTCTTTTATTCCCATATATGGTGAAAACTTTTGAAAAATTTTCTCCAGAACCAAAAGTCAAATGACCTTGAAACAGCAGAAAAGGTCTTTGTTTGTTTGTATTCGAGTTTTACAGCCGAGTCAACATTTTAGGTCATTTTTGAGCCTGTCAGTGGACCTATCCACACTTTCCCTTGGCAGACTTATACATACTAGGTTAATCAGTACAGTGCATATTCTTTCGCCAGAAACTGTCAGCTGCCCTTCTTGAATCAGTGGAAGGGAGAGAATGACCAAAGAAAAGATTTCATAATCAATCTCTACGAAGGAATGTTGCCAACCCTGGCAGGTATCGAACCCACATCCTGATCACCAGTCAGACGTGAATCTGACTGAGCTACCGAGGCTGGCAGACAACATAAGTCAGTTGACTATACGTCAGATGACCTTGAAACTTGGCAGACAGCAAAGGAATTTAGCCCTACAATTTTTACATAAATGAGATTTCCATGCCCATATGGAAAAATCCCTTCAAAAATTCTGAACCAAAAGTCAGATGACCTTGAATGTGTAACTTGGCAGACATTGAAAAGGACTTGAGCCTTACAAAGTTATATAAATGATGCCCTGGGTTGACCTTGACCTATTTTACAACAAGGTCAAATTTGGTCCCTTAGGCAAGGTTTAACAGTGCATTTATCCAAAACAATGGTATTGTAGTTTATGAGGTGATAGGTCTTATATGAATGTCTATGAATGACAAAGGTCAAGGTCTTTAGTAACTTTGGTCCAAGGTCACTAGGATTTAATGTCCATCAACAATTCATAGGACTTCATATATGAAACCACTGGGCCAATTTCAATTGAATTTCATGTGCAGCTTCCAGGCAAGGGGAGGATGAAATTTTTATTTGAGTGGTCCAGGTCACATGACCAAGATGGCTGCCATGCCAATATATGGTAGAAACTTGAACAGATCTTTTTCTCCAGTACTTCTGAGTCAGTTGCCATGAATAAGTCAAGGTCATCTGAGGGTCATCATTTGAACAAACTACAGGGCAGTCCCTTTATAACACTATGTTTGGGATGCATAGAACAGGACCATGTTATAAGTGAACCGTGTTGTAAATGGATTTTTTATAGAAATTATTGTAAAATGGCCATATGGGAGGCAAGATCTGGCCATGTTATAACCAAAACCGTGCTATAATGAGTAGAGTACTAAAGTGTATGATGGGCCCCAAGTCACAAATGCTACATAAAAAGTTTCATGGCAATCAACCCATTGGTTCCAGGGGAGAAGATTTTTGAAGGATTTTTACTATTATATGGGCATGGTGGCCATCTTGGTCATGTGACCTGGACCCCGCAAATAAACTTCCGCTCCCCCATCCCATAGATGCTCCATATGAAATTTGACTTTTTCCAGAGGAGATGATTGAAATGTCAACAGACAGACAACAGAGCCACTCACCTACACAAGAAGAACCCATACAAGACACTATCTGATCGGGATCTACACTGTTTGTCATTCAGTTTGTATATTCATACAAATATATATTTATATCATAATCTGATTGGCTGATAGTCAGAAATGGGTGTGGCTAATTCAAATATTCAGCAGGATAACGGTTAAGTTGGAACAACTTGATCAAAATCAACGTTGTCTCTTGTGTGACTGTAGTTGAATACAACCTAAATTAACAGCAGAAGTATATGCCATGCAACAGAAGGTCAGCTGGTTTTATTCTGGGTACTTAGGTTTTTGCCCAACTTGAATTAACCACTAGCTCAATTGAAGTGAAAAAATCTTGAAATGGGCGAAAAAACCAAAAATATATACTTACCGTATTGTCCCTTATTACTGCACCGTGTGCTTAGTTTTGTCAAAATTGTGTAAAAAAATCATGGTGAAAAATCGACCTATTAAGTGCACACAAATCATTTTGGGGTAACTGTCTTGGCAGTTGAACTATCTTGTTACCCGCTTCGCAAGTTGCGTAAACGAGGAATTAAAGTGTGTATTAGAGCTGTCGAATAAATTTGGCAGAAATGCAGTTGCTTTGCCTTCACTGTTGAAGAAATAACGGAAAGTTTTTTTTATAGATTTCCTGTGAAAGCTTCAATGGGAGGTTACTGTAAGGTGTGGGCTTATGCATTTTTTTTTTCAAAAATAGCTTTGGTGTGCTCTTATAGGAGCATGTGCGGTAATTAGGGCGAATACGGTATGTTTTCAAGGATAATAAATTCAGAGAGTTTTTTTAACAGTTAAAGTCTTAACTAATCACCATAATTCAAAATGGGTTTACCGTTAAATGAAAGAAGACACAAGTAAATGACTCATTCAAAATATTTTTTTCAGATCAAAAAATGAAATGGCAAATTATATTTCCCACTATATTCTATACAACAGCCGGGCCCAGTTGTTCAAAACCAACAAATTTGTCAGCTAATATATAATTAACAGTTCTTATCATTTAATATGGCAAATTTTTTTGCAGAAAAAATGTGAGAAGCTTTTGCAAATGCAAAATTTTCTCACATTTTTCTACAAAATGTATTAGATGTTGTACTTACAAGAAAAATTAATATTTTGACATCTAACGAGCTCAGTGAGCTTATGACACTTTGAACAACCGGGCCCTGATCTACAGTATTAACTGAATTCTAACAGTAATGTCAAAAGTTAATATTTTTCATCATATTTACAAATCATGTTTTAACCCAATTTTGTACTGGAAACCCGTAAAGGGGTAATTGGCAAACAGTGCAGGCCCAGATCTGATGCCGCAGAAGGCAGCGTCTGGTCAGGGCCTACATTGTTTGCAAAAAGTACAACCATTTTCCAAATAAATTTTGAAGAAAACACAACCTGACCCCTAAATTTTGAAATGGACTCCTGCTATATAAAAGGAGGATGATTCCATTTGGTACAAAAAGGGTTAATATTGATAACAGAAACACTACTGTCATTGTGTACAAGAAACGTCTTTTTAAAATGTTTATAGGAAAACTTTATTTTTCAATATTAGCATTTGTCTCATAAGCCTTCAACTTTTTGAGGTAGGCGGGCTTTTCTTGTCCAGCCGAGGATGGCAATGCCCACTGATACAACAGCCAATGACAGACACACCACTGCAAACACCAAAGTTGAGGGTACTGCGCCTGAAACATACACAAAGGTACCAAATTAAAGAGAATGAAAATGAGCCACATCATGGAAAAAGGGCTTTGGGGTCTGCTGACAAATCAAGTGATACATGTAACCCTTAACCCTTATCTTGCTGTTCACGACAACCCCTATCTTTGCAAACAGTGTAGATCCAGATCAGATGGCTTCTGAAGAAGCCATCTGATCAGGATCTACACTGTTTGGCATTCAGTTTACGAATTTGTAGCAATAAATTACATCAAACAATTTGATTGGTTGATATAACGAAATGGGTGTGGCTTAGATGAATATTCAGCAAGATAAGGGTTAACCCTTAAAGCACCACAAAATATTTAGAGCAGATGATGATTTTATTTTTTTATCATTTTTTTTTTTCAGAGAAAATAAGACTTAACAAAACATGTGAATTGTCTAACCAGTAGACAATTTATATGTAATGTCAAGCCTTATGTTCTCTAAAAAAATAAGGCAAAATATTTGAAAATGACAGCTGCAAACCTTAAAGCACCATAGAAGTTTTTAGAGCAGATACCATTTTGTTTTGAAATGAAAATAAAGCTTCGCATTATGTCACGTGTAAGAGCAAGCATTATTTTCTCTGAAAAAGACAAAAATATCTGAAAATGACAACTGAAAATGGTCTTGATTGGCAGTCTAAGGGTTAATATACCTACTACATCAGAGAAACATCAAGCAGATGATTCACATGAAATGTCAAGCCTCTGAAAAATACAAAAAAAAAAAGTTGTCTTCTTTAGAATTTATTGTGGTGCTCTAAGTGTTGTGAAGTATGACAGGGGACATAAATATTAGCCTTAGATCCTCATTACCCGTGCGACACAGTACATTTTTTCACATCTCCAAAATGGATACTTTTCTTATGAAAATCTGTGATATTTTTCTTATTTTTACTTCAAACATAGGTTGTGAGTGCTTCCTAGAACCCCCTCAAAAAGTATCTTGTAGCAGAATAAAAAATAATGTATACCCACGTATATCCCAGTTTTATCTATATAAAGTGGGGTTTAGCGGGTTGTTCATTTCACGGACTTGTTCATGTGATGCAGCACAGCAAAGCCTGATCAGACTGAGGGACAAAGCATTGACAAGCAAACAAAATCATCCTGTCCCATATAGGAGTTAGATCTATCATTAATTACAGCTGAGGCCCTGTTGGGAATAAGATGGCAAAACTGGGCAAATTGACATGTTATACACTACAACCTTTTTGTAACAGTGTTAATCCCCCGAGGCAAAGCAGAGGGTGGATTACAGGAATGGCCTTCATCTGTCCGTCCATCTGTCCGGATGTCTGTCTGTAACAGTTTCTTGTCCGCTCGGTACCTCCTGAACCCTTTGATAGATTTTCATTAATCTATGGTCAAACATTCTTTTCAGTGAGCTGATGTGCAGAACCCATAAATAAACCATGCCAACACAAGGTGAAGGTCACAGATGAAGGTCAGGAGTTTGAAACTTTGAATTTTGTGTCTGTTCCATTATCTCCTTTACCCTGGAAGGATTTTCATTAAACTTTGGTCAAATATCCCCCTCAGTGAGCTGATCTGCAGAACCCACAAATGAACCATGTCGACTTAAGGTCAAGGTCACATTTGAAGGTCACGAGTTTAAAACTTTGAATTTTGTGTCTGTTCCATATCTCCTTTATCCCTCAAAGGATTTTCATTAAACTTTGGTCAATTATCCCCCTCAGTGAGCTTTTCTGCAGAACCTATAAATGAATCATGCTGACTCAAGGTCAAGGTCACATTTGAAGGTCACAAGTTTAAAACTTTTAACTTTGTGACTGTTCCAGATCTCCATTTCCATTCAAAGGATTTTCATTAAACTTTAATCAAATATTCCAATGAGTGACCTGATGTGCACAACCTATAAATGAACCATGCTGACTCAAGGTCAAGGTCACATTTGAAGGTCACGAGTTTGAAACCTTGAATTTTATGCCTGTTCCATTTCTTCTTTACCCCTGGAAGCATTTTCATTAGACTTTAGTCATTTATCCCATTCAGTTAGCTGATGTGCAGAACCCATAAATAAACCATGCCGACTCAACGTCAAGGTCACAGGTGAAGGTCATGAGTCTGATACTTTCAATTGTGTTTCATATCTCCTTTACCTCTGGATGGATTTTCATTAAACTTTGGTGAAATATCCCCCTCAGTGAGCTGATGTGCAGAATCCATAAATAAACCATGCCAACTCAAGGTCAAGGTCACAGCTGAAGGTCACACGATTGAGCCTTGATATAAAGTGCAGCAGAGATTTGGCTGTCCCTCAGACTGCTTTCTTGTTCATTATAACATGATTCTGTTATAACACAGTTTAAAAATGGATCCAAAAGATGTATATATTTGATAGAAAAACGACCATAAATGGTCATTTTTCTATATACATGTAATCTATAAATTTTTGTTTAGATATAACACCGTTGTTCAACAAACATGGTTTCAGCCTTGGATCCCAACAACAATGTATACATGACTTTACAAGTCTGTTACAACTCTGTTCATAATGATATGGGTCCAGTTGTTCAAAGCATCGTTAGCTTAATGAGCTCATTAGCGGTCAAATTGTTAACTGTTCAGGCAAGTACAATATCTAAAATTATGTTATTTTTGCTGAAAAAATATGAGCAGCTTTTGCATTTTGCTTTTGCTGCTCACATTTTTTCAGCAAAAATATTAGCATATTTGACATATTAATTTTTTCAAAATTTTAATGATACATTAACTAATGACATTAGTTTTGAACAACTGGCCCATGATTTACATTTTGACAAAAGAAACATGTGTTGATCAAATACAAAAATGATCAGAAATATTTTTAATTAATCCAACATTTTTGTGATTGTCACTTTTCCAAATAGACAATATATATATTTTTATATATATGGTGTACAGTGTTTTAAGGAAGCATTGCATAGTACATGTAATTACCTTCTTTAGCATCATTCCCAGCCAACAGGAATGGTCCGGTGGATAACAAATGAGAGCCTCCAAATGGATTTACAGGAGCTGCTCTTTTGGTGCGTCTGCCACATCCCATCATGCAGTTGGCATCTCTGGTGCTGCAGACGGTCACTTCACAATGGATATAGACAAAGCCAGAGGAGTTGTGACGGAAATCGAAAGCCTTGAAACTGAACCTGACATCTTGGGATACAGGACTTGACAACAGATGTACTGGACTGATAGGACAGCTGTAGAAAAATAATAGATGAAGTTATCTCATACAAACATACTAAACCACCAGTATTGCAACTTTTTGCTTAAGGGGAATGGGAATACCTGGCAGATTTGTCCGCCATTTTTCAAAGGGAGACAACTTTCAGGACTTCCTGTTTGCTTTTCTAAAGGCTCAGTCTTCCTGAAAAAGGGGTCTTCTCTTAAAGGAAAGAATTTGCTCCTCAGGAGCAAATTCTTTCCTTTAAGAGTAGACCCCTTTTGACATGGGAAACGAAAATACTTCTGAAGGAGTTGTCTCCCCTGAAGGTGTACCCATTCCCCTTAAGTAATACACATAAACCTTTTTATTACACTGCTCAAAACAACACAGGTTTGAACATAACATAGTTTAAAGAGAGATCCCAAAAATGTATACCCGGTAGCTTAGAAAGAAAAATCACCATACATTTTTCTATATATTCTACTTAGTTTTGTTTGGTTATAACATGATTGTTCAGCTAATATGGTTTCTGCTTTGGACCCCAACAAAGTTTCATAAAGAGGTTTTGGTATACTCAGTGTTTTTCAAAGGAAGAAAATTCAGCATCTATTTGTATTCATGTTATTTCTGAAAATGTTCACATTCGTGATCATTAGGATCCAGCTTTAAACTGTGTTCTGCAACGGATTGTCAGGTGTTTTTTCTGGGTACTCCAGTTTTTGCCCACCTCTGATTAAGATTGGCTCAATATGTGTGAAAAAATATTGAAAGGGCCGTAAAACCAAAATAAAACAAGAATATCGGTGAAACCGATGGATGCTCCCCGAACGTGCAATAGTCGGAACAGGAAACATTATCCGAGTTAAAGAGCAGTATACTGTGTATACTCACTGTACTTCAAAATGGAGTATAACAAAACCTGTCAGTGGACAGATTAGCTTGCCTGATGGCACTGTCATACAAACATCAGCAACACAAAAGTCCGAAAAAATGAAAGGAAGAACTGTTTAATACAACTTATTGAAAACTTACTCTCGTACACAGAGGCAATCCTCATAGGACTGTCCCCAGGGTGCCTTTACATGCATATAAAATATCAGACGGGTTCGAAAATTATATTAAAATCCATCAGCAAATGTAGATGCTAGAGCGATGACAAAGTTTTTCTAAAAATAGCCGCAGTGACCTTGACCTTGACCCCAGGACCCTGAAAGTCAAACTTGCTTGTGATATTTTCATACCCAACATTTGTGTGAAGTTATATTAAAATCCATCAGCAAATGACGACGCTAGAGCTATGACAAAGTTTTTTCTAAAAATAGCCGCAGTGACCTTATCCTTGAGCCCAGGACCCTGAAAGTCAAACTTGCTCGAGATATTATCATACCCAACATTTGTGTGAAATTATATTAAAATCAATCAATAAATGTAGGCATTAGAGTGATGACAAAGTTTTTTTCTAAAAATAACCACAGTGTCCTTGACCTTGACCCAGGGATCCTGAAAGTTGAACTTGTTCGAGATATAATTATACCCAACATTTGTGTAAAGTTATATTAAAATCCATCAGTTATATTAAAATCCATTGCTAGAGCAATGACAAAGTTTTTTTCTAAAAATAGCCACAGTGACCTTGACCTTGAGCCCAGGACACTGAAAGTTGAACTTGCTCGAGATATTATGATACTCAACATTTGTGTGAAATTATATTAAAATCCATCAATAAATGTAGGCACTAGAGCGATGACAAAGTTTTTTTCTAAAAATAACCACAGTGACCTTTACCTTGACCCCAGAATCCTGAAAGTTGAACTTGCTCGAGATATTATTATACCCAACATTTGTGTGAAGTTCTATTAAAATCCATCAGCAAATGACGACGCTAGAGCGATGACAAAGTTTTTTTCTAAAAATAGCTACAGTGACCTTGACCTTGAGCCCAGGACCCTGAAAGTTGAATTTGCTTGAGATATTATCATACTTAACATTTGTGTGAAATTATATTAAAATCCATCAATAAATGTAGGCACTAGAGCAAAAACAAAGTTTTTCTAAAAATAGCCGCAGTGACCTTGACCTTGACCCCATGACCCTGAAAGTCAAACTTGCTTGAGATATTATCACACCCAACATTTGTGTGAAGTTATATTAAAATCCATCAGCAAATGACACCGCTAGAGCTATGACAAAGTTTTTTCTAAAAATAGCTGCAGTGACCTTGACCTTGAGCCCAGGACCCTGAAAGTCGAACATGCTCAAGATATTATCATACCCAACATTTGTGTGAAGTTATATTAAAATCCATCCATAAATGTAGGCACCAGAGTGATGACAAAGTTTTTTCTAAAAATAGCCACAGTGACCTACCGCTGCAGCTTTAAACAAAGTACCATAACTCTGTGACGAATCATCTAACCAGATAGCACGGATAATATGCGCATCCTCTATGGCTGCTTAAGGTTCCATTGAAGTTTCGTTGAATTTCTGCAAGTAGTTGCTGAGAATTCGCGTGGACATGAACAGTACCCTATATATTCATGCAGAATTCATCAAAGGGCCATAACTGTTGGAAAAATCATTGAACCAAAACACGCAGGTGATATGCACATCCACCTTCGATACTTAATAGTCCCATGAAGTTTCATTGAAATCCGCCCAGTAGTTTCTGAGAATTCGCGCTGACAAGAGCGGGACGGACGCATGGACTCGCGGACGCACGGACGCAGCGGCGACTATATGCTCCCCCGAAATTCTTCGGGGAGCATAATAAAAAACATGTCATAATATACCATGTTATAAAGAGCTGCCAAGAAACACTGTGCTGCTAGACCTTTGTTCTGCTGAATAAATTACTTTTACCACACCCATTTTTTACCCTCAACCAATCAAATTACTTGATGCAATTTATCATAATAAATTCAGAAAGTGAATGACAAACTATGAAAATCCAGATCAGATGGCACAAGGCAGAGTATATCCTGGTTCAGTAGTAAATTTAACCCTTAAGATGCCATGAAAAACTGCATCTGAAAATGTCTGCTTATGTCGTCTGCTGCATCTTTTTGCAAACTTTTCAGACATATTTTAACATACAGGCAAACAGTGTGGACCCTGATCAGACAGCTCCTACAGGAGCAGTCTGATCTGGGTCCACACTGTTTGCAAAAATGATTTTAAAGTTACCAACAGATGACAAAGCAGACAACAATTGTTGTGATTGGCACCATTTGATCCTTTCACTCCTGAGTTTCTGAAGTGGACTGTTCTGTATAGCCATTGGTTTTAGTCAAAATTATTTACAGCATGGCAAACAGTATTGATTCTGATGAGATGGCTCATTATTAGCCTCCCATCTGGATCTACACTTATTGCATAGGTATCTGAAAGGGTTTATCTCAAAGTCTTTCACAGCTGCAGGTTCGAGCCAAGCTCAGGTTGCATATCAGAAGCTGAGGCCAGATGTTGTTCTTCTCCAGGTGCTCAGGTTTTCAGCTATCTCTTATTAACTCCCAACATGCTGAATATTTCAATATGCTACACTCCTCCCCAATTTTCAGCTCTTTGTGTTGCATAACTTCCATTTTTGCATTTTTTTTAGGGGGTGGGGGGGTGGGGGGTGGTGGTGTTTGGTTTTACTTACAGCCCTTTCAAGATTATTTCACTCATATTGAGCTGATCGTTAATCAAAGGTGGGCCAAAACCGGAGTACCCAGAGCAAAAACCACCTGACCTTCTGTTGGAGAACTTAGCATATCACATGTGACCCGAGCCAGGCTCGAACCACAGTGGCGTAGAGTCAGCGCTCTTATCCACTAGGCCACGGAGGCCCTTTCAATTTTTGCTAGGAATTCAGAATGGAATTCAGGAGAATGGAAAACAGTATAGATCACAATCAGCTGGCTTCCAAGCCATGGATCTAAACTGTTTTCAAAAAGGATAAATCAAGTTCAGCATGGTGAGGGTAAATGAATGGCTCAATATGTGAAATATTTTTGAATGGCCATAAAATACAGATAAACAATAAAACATAGCTGCTTACCCTGAATTGATCAGCTGATGCCAGTTGGCATCTGCTGGAGATGGTGTGGACGTTGCAATGCACTGATCAACCTTCACCCTCAGGTCCTGTGCGGGGAAGTTCAGAGCTACTCGGAGGTATATGTCATCATTCAGTGGAACTTTTCTCGGGGAGTTGCTGGAAGGTACAAGGGTTTTGTACTGAGCCGTCTTGTATTGCTCGAGGCTTAAATCAAGCTGGCCATATCGTCGCTCCATGAAGCGAACATGCTGTTTGATTGGTGCATAACCTGATGTAACATTCTTTTCTCTGGTGTAGATGCATTTTACAGGAATAACTGTTTCGTAATCATCACCAAAAGTAATGTCACCTTGTTTTGCTGAACTTTCGTCTGCTTTATGGACAATCAAGTCATTTGAAAATGTGATGAAGTTTTGATCTATCTGTACAGTAGTTCCACAGTCTGTCAGACGGATGCTGTCAGTGTAGTGTGTAACATTGAAAGTGACCAGACATGCTTCCTCTCGCCATGTGACATTCTGGTTGCCGGGGATGAGCTTTTCTGGGAGGTAGATGCTGATAGAGTCCGAGCGACATTGTATGTCAGACCTCTGTTGAACAGGGACAGCTGTTGTTGTTGTTGTAGCACTTGTCACTGTATAATTGAAACAACACACGATTTACCATGAAAGTTTGAAACAAAACCTGGCATTCTATTTTTTCTCAACATTTTCCTGAGAAAATAAGACCAGACATTTACATATGACTCACCTACAATGCAGACAATTCACAAGAAATGCGAAGCCTAATTGTCTCAGAAAAATAAGAAAACTGGAGAATGTCTTCCACTGTTATTGAATTGCTGGGTGGTCAACAGGGTTCAGTTGTTCAAAGCATAGTTGGCTCATTAATGGTCAAATTGTTAACTGTGCTAGCAAGTGCAATATCTAAAATTTTAAAAAATATAAGCTGCTTTTGCATTTGCAAAAGTTGCAAACATTTTTTTCTGCAAAAATATTAATTAGCATACTTGCCATATTAAATGACCTAAGTTTTAACAATATGTTAGCTAAAAATGCTGTTAGTTTTGAACAAATGGCCCCTGGAAAATTCAGCATAATAACATGAGAAAACAGTGTAGACCCAGATCAGTCTGAAAGAACAATCTGGTCTGGGTCTGCACTGTCTGCCAGTCCAATGACTCCATTTTCAATGCATGGTTTATACAAGCAAGGCAAAATCATCATTCACAGTAATTTTTGGTAAAAGTATGCCTAATGATAGCTGGCAAAAACAAGGTTATCTTGTAAATTTGCAAGAAACTGTTAAAGAAATATTCAACAATCAATGCATTTACATTTATCAGTGGTATAATGATCTCAAAAGAAAAAAATTCAAATTATCAGCGACTGATTTAGCAATTAATCAAAATGTATAATCACATATAATTTCAGTTGTAACAAATAAAACAAAAAAAAACTTTTGAAAACCAGTACAATATTATTGTGCAAATGAAAGTGTTTCATGTAACGATTTGGTATTCTGCTCCTGAAACTAACAAGAAAACTCAATTATTAGAAACTTCTGAAAAAAATAAGGAAACTGTGCAAAAAATGCAGACCCAGATCAAAGTGCATTTTAGCTGATCAAGGCTTGCACTGTCTGCCATACAGAACCACTTGACCATGCAAAGCAATATAAAATTTGGATAATAAACAAATTTCTTTTTTGAACAAAAGAGGTGGAGGAAACTCATTTAACAGAGGCAAATAAATTGCACCCCCGCCGCCAACCTTGTAACATTAGTTATTTCCCCAAAATGACTGCTGGTAAACAGTGCCAGAACATTATAGTTTTTATCCCTTTTTGTAGCAAATGGAATCTTCCACCTTGTATATGGCAGGAGTCCATTTCCAAATTTAGGGTTGTCAGGTTGTGTTTTCTTCAAAATTAATTTGGAAAATGGCTGTACTTTTTGCAAACAGTGTAGGTCCTGATTCTGCTGCATTCTGCGGCATATGATCTGGGCCTGCACTGTTTGCCAATTACCCGTTTTGGGGTTTCGGGTACAAAAATTTTTAGGTTAAAAATGTTATTATCCAAATTCATGAAGATATTTATTGTAATATTACTGAATATATTAAAAATATGAAAGATGAGGTGTTTGACGATCGCGATGTGTCCTGTTTAGCGGCCGCGAATGAAGTCCTGTTTAGCGCAAGCGCATCTGTTTTCATCTGTGCTCTTCTCTTGCCCATCAAAATTGCCGAACAATCCGAAAAAGGAAATACATTTATATAATAAATTTAGAACAAAAAGAGGGAAAAAGTGGTTATACATACCTCTCTCTAGATCAGTGCATCAGAATTCTGCAATGGAATCTTTGTAATCATTATTATATACATACAGCTAAATTCCGCTGTAAAGACCACCTAAAATTCAGACTAATTCTGCTTTAAAAAGCTTATTTAGTATGTTACAGTTATTCTTTCTTTATATCTTGGTGTTTTCTGAATGCAGTGTCCTCTGGTCAGAGACCACCTTTGGGGCTGTCAGAGACCACCTTTGAGACTGTTCAAAAGTGGTCTTAAAGACCACTTTTGAACAGTCCCAAAGGTGATCTTAATATAGGAATTTTACTGTAACTGTTAATTCTTTATTACTTTTTAGGTACACATCATTACGATAAAACACCCATGTGCTACAATGGTGACTTTCTTGGGCCAGTTGTTCAAAACTAATGATGTTGTTAGTTTACAAATCGTTAAAACATTAATTATTTATTATGGCAAATATACTAATATTTTTGCTGAAAAAAAATGTGAGCAGCTTTTGCATGTGCAAAAGCTACTCACATTTTTTCAGCAAAAATATAAAAAAAAATTCAGATATTGTTTACATACTTGCTAGAACAATTAACAGCCAATATGACCACTTACTAGCTTGTTAAGCTAAAAAGGCTTTGAACAACTGGACCCTTATCTGCAGATTTAAAGTACCGTAAAAATCCTAAAAATTCAGACACCTTGAGGGCTTGCTGTAATTCTCCTAAAATTTTAGCAAATTTGTTTCGCAATCCAGCAAGAAGTCGAAAAAGTGCAGACAGAATGGCAAATGGTGTAGACCCTGAACAGAATGCTCAGAGGAGCAGTCTGAACTGGTTCTGCACTGTTTGCTTAGGCATGTCTGTCCCAAAACTTTAAAATTTGGATCATTACTGTAGTACATGTATTTTTCGGCTAATAAGAGTTTAGATATTTTTCTTATCTCTGCTCAAAACATGGATTGAAGGTGCTTGTTAGAACCACCTCATTGAGGTAGTCCTAACAAGTATACACAACCTATGTTTCTGAGCAAAAATAAAGGAAATATTCTTGTAAACCCACTATTCCCTGTATATTAACCTATAAAATGCCAATCACACCAACTGTTGTCTGCTTTGTCATCTGCCTGTTACTTAAAAAGTCATTGTTGCAAACAGTGCGGACCCACTCATTTGCCTGTATGCAGAAATATTTTTAAGATTCGATCTGCAGACGACAAGAAGACATTTTCAGATACAGTTTTTCTTGGCATGTTAAGGGTTAAAAGGGGGTTTTCAAGGGTTTCTTTACACTGGGTTTATATCAGGCCTCGATTATATTATTCAACAGCAAAAAGATGAAATATAAAAATGCATTCGAAATGTGTCATTTTTTGTTTGGTTTTGTTTTCATTGTTGAGGCAAGTAAATAAAAAAAGTCCTCTAATTAATGATTACAAATAATTTTCAAAAACCTAAGATACAGTCACTTCTAGTGTTTTTTTAACTGCCATTATTATTATTTAAAAAGAACAAAATGGTTAGAAATGAAGCACATTGGATTCATGATATTTAAGAAATTCTGGTCACATAAACAAGAATAGACAAATGATCTTACCCGCTCCTTTCTGTTATCTGCTAAATTTCTCCAGAGTTTTAAACTTGGTGACAAAAAATGTTCCTACGTCTCCAAGTTTATCAAAATTATCTGTTTTTCATGTTTAACTTTTGTCTCAAACCTAACAGTCCCAAGATTAAAAGGACTATTTCAATACTATCATGAGAAGACTTATCTTCGGAAACAGTACCATATATACTGCTGTTGTCATCAAAATTCATACAACTGCTTAACAGGCTTCCGCCCATCAGGGCTTGGAGAAATAGATTGGGCTGCATTGTGCTTCCATGCAGAGCTGAAAATGACCCCACACGGCTACTGGTGAACCGCTTAGAAGATCTAAGCCTGCTGAGGCAAAGTGGTGCATGTCCGACCATCCCTGCATATAAACCCTATTGGTTTGTTTGGGCGCAGGGCTTGAGAGGTTATTTCATCTCAATGTAGGGTAAAAGTCCCACAAGATTGGAAGCAACATCTCCAAAATGACCTAAATAGTGTAGAGGGGGACATAAAACCTCAATTCAAACATTAACCCTGCAACCCTTTAATTATCGCAAATTAAAAGCCATTATGAAAACACTCCTATACAAATACATTGTAACCTTTATCGCTGAAAAAATGAAAATTTCAAGATGAAAAATTGGATATTTTTCTTATTTCTGCTCAGAAATAAGAAAATAAGGTACACCCCCGTAAACCCCAGTTTTACAATATAAAAGTGGGATTCAAGGGGTCAAAATTATATAGGCCAGTTTTCGTGGTGAAAGTCTAATTTTTCAGAGAAAATAAGCTGGATGTTATATGTGAATCATCTGCTGGGCAGACTGTTCGCCTAATAAGAAAAAAATATACTTTTGTTAATGTCATCTACTCATGAGTGAATTGAGACAAAATGTGTGCCATTAGTGATGGAAAAGAGATTGTTATCTGCTCTAGAATTTTCTGTAGCACTTAGCACAAAGGAGATAACTCTCATGACTTTCTGTTCCCTTTCAAAAAAGATCTACTCTGAAAGGAAGGAGTTAGCTCCTAAGGATTTTGTTTGATTGGAGGTTTAACATCCCCATCAACACTGTAAAGATCATTTATGAGATGTTGCTTCCAATTTTGTGGGACTTTTACTCGACCTTGAGATGAAACAACATCTCAAGCCCTGCCACCCAATGAAACTGATATGGTTTATAAGCATGGATGGGCCGACTCGCACCGCTTTGCCTGGGCAGGCTTAGATCCTCTAAGCGGTTTACCAGTACTCGTGTGCGGGTCGGTTTCAGCTCTGCGTGGAAGCATCATGCAGCCCATCTATTTCTTCAGGCCCCGATGGGCGGGGGCTGCTAGATCCTAAGGAGAAAATTCTTTCTCCAGAGGAGCAAATTCCTTCCTTTAACCGTTATCCTGCCATTCATGACAGCCTTTACCTTTGCAAACAGTGTAGATCCTGATCCCTGGTCAGGATATACACTGTTTGTCATACAGTTTGTGAATTAAATAAATACAGTTTATCAAGTAATCTGATTGGTTGATAGTCAGCAATGGGTGTGGCTAAATTAATTTATTCAGCAGGATAAGGGTTAATCCTTGTCATGCTGAACCTAAATATGCACAACCTTTTGCAAACGGTGTAGATACTGATCAGATGGCTTCTGAAGAAACCATCTGATCATTTTCTACACTGCTACATTCAGTTTGTGTATTTGTCGAGGAGTTAATTTAATCAAGTAATCTGATTTGTTGAAAGTCTGAAATGGGAATGGTCAAAAAAAATTATATTTTATTTTCTTAATAGTTTAATCTCACATTCCTGGACTTCTGCTATATACCTAAGTCTGAAGATTCTAGTCAGGACGACAAACCGGCCCCGATAGCTCAGTTGGTAGATTGTACGCTCCGGGGAACGGGAGGTCACGGGTTCGATCCTGGGCCGCGACATATCAAAGTCGTTAAGAATGGTACTAGCTGCTCCTCGCTTGGCACTCAGATTTACGGGGTAGAGCTAGGACTGGTCGACCCAGTGTCAGGATAATGTGACTGGGTGTGGTATCATGTAATGTGTCTGGGACATGATACTTCAGTGAGGCAGCACTATAAAAGTGAGCATTGAGCTCCCTGTCGCAACCAGACACCGTCGTGATATGACTGAAAAAATTGTTGAAAGCGACGTTAAACCCGAATTCACACACACTCTAGTCAGGACAAAATGGATTAACCTTGCAACAATTGTTGTCTGCTTTTTTCAAGTTAAAAGTCATTGCTGCAAACAGTGTGGACACAGATCAGACTAGGAGCAGTCTCATCTGGTTCCACACTGCTTGCATGTATGCAAAAAATTTGAAAATTTTGCAAGAATATGCAGCAGTTGACATAAACAGACAATATTTTCAGATGCATTTTTTCTTGGTATTTAATTAAAGGGTTGAAAAGGCTTCCGAGTACTTCAGCTACCTTTAAAGTTCTGCTCTTGGATTGTGTTAGTTTTATTCATTAATTTAAACCATTAAAGCACCAGAGAATTTTACAGCTGATGACAAAACCATTTTTGTGAACTATTTTTCAGAGCAAATAAGTGTGCCCACACGCAATTCACATATACCGGTAATGGCAAAGCCTTATCTTCTCTGAAATATTTAAAAATGATGTCTGCAAATGACTTGAGGCTTATTATCAGCAAACACTATTCCATTGTCAATGTTGAAAAAAGCTTATATGGTAGTTTATAGGGTATTTCATAGAATCCTATCTAAACCATTATGAATTTTATCGTTTGACGTAAACATCTCCCTTAAAGCTCTTTCACTTGAAGACCTTTCCGTCAGGACAAAGTATTTTCTTCGGGAACAAAAGAAAAACCCGACTTTGTTCAATTTTATTTAACCCTCATCCTGCTGTTCCTTTGCAGTGTAGATCCTTATCAGATGGCTTCTTCAGAAGCCATATGATCAGGATCTACACTGTTTGACATTCGGTTTGTGAATTTTTAGGAATAAATTACATAAAGTGATCCATAGGGGCTTGAAGAAATATATGGGCTGCATGATGCTTCCACGCAGAGCTGAATCCGACCCGCACACTAGTACTTGTAAACCGCTTAGAGGATCTAAGCATGGCCAGGAACCACGGTGCGAGGTGGACCGTCCATTCTAATAAACCCTATTGGTTAACCCTTGTCCTTGTCCTGCTGAGCCCGGATATGCCTTATTTTCCAAACAATGAAGATCCAGATCAGATGGCTTTTGACGAAGCCATCTGATCAGGATCTACATTGTTTGCCATTCAGATTGTGAATTTGTTCCAATAGTTTGCATCAAGTAATCTGATTGGTAGATAATCGGTAGTGGGTGTGGCATATATGAATATTCAGCAGGACAAGGGTTAAACAAAGTCTAATTCTGACCAGTTTTCAACCTAAAACTCAGAGACAAACGACCCACACGTGCTGTATGTGCTTTGACTTATGTTAATTCCCTCTATGAGATGAACAGAACAGAATAGAACAGAATTTATTCTGACATAAGCATACATACGCTCATCGTCTATAAACATATTTTACGTCTTATAAATTTAATATGGAAACAATTGGAAATGATATCTGTGTTGATCTGAGCAGCAAAATTGCCTGATTTGTTTGTATTCTCATAGTTATAAACATTACATTTCATGCTCAAGTAAGTTGAGCATGAAAAATGTTGTATAACCTCGGGGTTTGGACTGGGCCCATATGCTGAGACATTGGCAAATAGTCAGACCCAAATTAGATTCTGCAGAATGCTTAAAACACAGAAATTTACTGGTTAAACTAGAGCTGTCAGAGGATCTGATTATAGCCCCGCTTCAGCGCTGTCAGAGAAGAAAGTTATTTAAGCTGCAGAGAAAACAGTTATGAACAAGAAATAACTGTTGAAAATTTTACATTATCTGGAAAAACTCTAAGAGTTGTGAGCCCTTGTCCCTCATTTCAATGAGCATGATACATTACCAGAATGTCCATGTTAATACTAAATTTCATCTTCCATTTTTCAATGTTCAAAGGGTAATAACTCATAAAGTAGGCAAATCAGAGTCAGGGTTCCTGCGCTCTGCACATTGTCTCATGGTGCTTTACACTTGTGTGAAGTGTCATGAAAATATCTCAAATGGTTTGTGAGTTATGGAGCCGACACAGTCAAAATTGCCTTTTTAAATGTTCAAAGGGCAATAACTCCTAAAGTAGGCAAACCAGAGTTATGGTTCCTGCACTCTGCACATCATCTCAAGGTGCTTTTCATTTATTTGAAGTTTCATGAAAATATCAGAAACGGTTATGGAGCGGACATAGTTAAAATTGCCATTTTTTAATATTCAAAAGCCTATAACTGAAAAAGTAGACAATCCAGAGTTTGGGTTCCTGCGCTCTGCACACGTAATATGGTGCTTTACATTTGTGTGAAGTTTCATAAAATTATCTCAAACGGTTTTTGAGTTATCGAGCAAAGACGGCTAAAATTGATATTTTTCAATATTCAAAGGGAAATAACTCAAAAATTAGGCAATCCAGAGTTATGGTTCCTGCACTCTGCACACCATCTCATGGTGTTTAATGTTTGTGTGAAGTTTCATGAAAATATGTGAATGGGTTTTAAAGTTATGGAGCGAACACGAAAATTGTTAACAGACACAGACAGACACACAGACAGACACACAGAAAATACGAAAACCAGAGTTATGGTTCTTGTGCTCTGCACATTGTCTCATAGTGCTTAACATTTGTGTGAAGTTTCATGAAATTATCTCAAACGGTTTTCGAGTTATGAAGCGGACACTGTTAAAATTGCCATTTTTCAATGTTCAAAGGGCAATAACTCCAAAAATAAGCAATGCAGAGTTATGGTTCCTGCGCTCTGCACATCGTCTCATAGTGCTTAACATTTGTGTGAAGTTTCCTAAAAATATCTCAAACGGTTTTCGAGTTATGAAGCGGACACAATTAAAATTGCCATTTTTCAATGTTCAAAGGGCAATAACTCCAAAAGTAGGCAATCCACAGTTATAATTCCTTCGCTCTGCACATTGTCTTATGGTGTTTAACATTTGTGTGAAGTTTCATGAAAATATGTTAAGCAGATACAAAGTTATGGAGCCAACACAAATTAACGGAATCACGGAATTATGGAAAATGTTCAAAGGGCAATAACTCCAAAAGTAGGCAATCCACAGTTATAATTCCTTCGCTCTGCACATTGTCTTATGGTGTTTAACATTTGTGTGAAGTTTCATGAAAATATGTTAAGCAGATACAAAGTTATGGAGCCAACACAAATTAACGGAATCACGGAATGACAGAAGGACATGGCAAATCCAATATAGCCCCACTTTTTCAAAGCGGGGCTATAATGAAAGTGTTGAAGTCTCCATTTACCCGGTAACGACACTCAGAGAAAATCCACTCACCAGTGCTGTCAGTGCATTGAATTCTTTAACACCCTGCATGCTGGTTTTTTTTTTTTTTTGGCAGCAGCAGACAACATTTTGAAATATTTTTCTATTTTTTCTAGAAAACAGGATTTGACCTCTCATGCAAATTGTCTCCCGATTTGCATGAGCTGTGCAAATTGTCTCCCAATTTGCATGAGATGTCAGTCCTGTTTTCTGGGAAAATAAGAAGAATTTGTCATCTGCTGAACTGGCATCACGTGAACAAGTCCGTGAAATGAAGACCCCCCTAAACCCCACTTTACATAGAGAAAACTGGGGTTTACGGGGGTATTCATTATTTTTCTTATTTCTGCTCCAAGACATAGGTTGTGGGTACTCGTTAGAACCGCCTCAATGAGGCGGTTCTAACGAGCACCCACATCCTATGTTTTGAGCATTTATAAGAAAAATATGAAGGATTTTCATCAGAAAAGTAGCCATTTTGGAGATATGAAAAATGCCCTGTGTCGTACGGGCGAGTTATCGTAATGGCCTAGACAGTGGTGAAGGTGAATGTCAGCAGCGTTTCTCAATGCTTATCCTAGTCTTTGCTGTATGCACAAGTGGTCTGTATTTTTCCTGTGCCTGGCCCATGTGCTATTGTTTTTTCAAGTGCATGTGTCAATGACTTCTCATTATTAAACCATAATCACCCGCTAATTGTGCAATCCTCTCAATTCTGTTAATTGGCACTCAAAAAAGTGTGACTGACACCTTAAGTAATAACATTACACCACTTGGATCCAAAGCAGGAACTCGCTGTGTTAGTTAAACAGCCGTGTTATATCTAAACAAAAATTGTTTTGTTTGATTTGAGGTTTAACGTCCCCGTCAACACTGTAAAGGTCATTTTGGAGACGTTGCTTCCAATTTTGTGGGACTTTTACCCGACACTGAGATGAAATGACTTCTCAAGTCCTGTCGACCAATGAATCCAATAGGGTTTATTAGCATGGACGGTCCGCCTCGCACCGCGGTTCCTGGACAGGCTTAGATCCTCTAAGCGGTTTACCAGTACTAGTGTGCGAGCCGGATTCAGCTCTGCATGGAAGCATCATGCAGCCCATATATTTCTTCAAGCCCCTATGAGCGGGGGCTTTAACAAAAATTGTAAAGATTATATAGAGCATGTGGAGTGCTGTGGTGCAGTGGTAAAGCATCTGATTTGAGATCGAGAGGTAGCCTGTTTGAATGTCGCAAGCGCCAAGTGTTGTTTCCTTGAGCAAGAGACTTTATCCACATTGCTTAGTACTGGTTCCTACCCAGGACAAGAGGGCCACACTAGTACTAAATGTGTTACCCTCTATAAATAAGATCGATTAATTATTATTATTAAGAACTGTCACAAGTCAGCATAGCTTGCCTATCTGGAAGCTTATTAGTAAAATATACAATTAAAAGTGGCATATACATGTATATCAAGTCACTGAGGGGGATGGGGCTGGTACTGTGCTAAACTTTAGACCAGTATGTAACATCAGTCCAAGAAGTAACTAAATCCATCAAGTGGTTTTAGAGATATAGAGCAATAGAAAACTTTAACCACAAACTTCAATATAAAATTTCTAAGTCTGTGACCTTGATCTCAAGGTCACTGGGTACTGTGCAAAACTTAAGACCAATATGTAACACCAGTCCAAGAAGTAACTAAATCCATCAAGTGGTTTTAGAGACATAGAGCAATAGAAAACTTTAACCAAAAACTTAAATTTTGAGTGATGTACACAGATACGTATCTGTACATTTTTAAATCTCCCAAACAAAGTGGGGAGACTTATTGGTTTTGCTGTGTTTCTTCTTCTTCTTATCATTATCATTATCTATACTACTAAAAGAACATACTAGCTTCAAAAAGTAGGAAACAGTAAAAATGTGCTGCGGTTGGTTGGTTCTAATTAACATCGATATGGTTCTCATTTATAAATTTTATATTTAATGTTTGGAATTTTAATTCAGTTTTCCAGATATTTGTAGAAAAATATAGATTTTTTTCAGTATATTCTCCCATCAAGTGATGAACCCTCTGTAAATTCTCCCAGTATTTTTTTCCGGTTAACTATTGAATCACACAACTTAAGTAAACAGTGACCTATCGGATTTCATTCTACTTTTCAATAAATAGGACACTGGAACTCACCGGAATGGACCAAATTGGAAAAACAGGGTCCAAATCAACATTTATTGCCATTATAAGTATGCAAGAAAAAATTGTAACAGATATGCAAACACTGTCCGCTACACATCTCTGCAACATATAGGGACAGACAAGAGAAAATAAAACAGCAAGCACTGCATGATGCCCCGCCACTACAATTACATCAAGCAAGTGCCATATCACAGTGAAAATGAATTCAAAGCAAGGATGCATTACTATCTCCCTTAATAAAGTTGACAGGAATACATGACTAAGATGACTATTTTCAATGTTCAAAGAGCCATGGCTCCAAAAGAAGTAAACCAGAATTAGAATTCTCATTTTCAATGTTTGGGGGCCAGTGCCTTTAAACTAAAGTCAAGGTCTTCAAAATCTAGTCAAATCGTTGGTCAATTGCAATAATATTCTGTACCAAGTTAGACCACATTTCATTGATGTTTTCATGAGATTGGGTGCAGACAAGCTCTTTGGCCCAAAATTGACAGTTTTTGGGAGCCTGTGCACTTGAAAATAAGGTCAAGGTCACCAAACCTAAATGCTGTTTTCCCACATCCAAGCGATGTAACCATGAGAGTTTGGTCAGAATCAATCATTAGGTTCAGGAGATATAGTGCTTCAAACAGACTACATGATAGAAATGGCTATATGGTTCATATGTTCTGCATGTCGTTTCATTCTGCTCACGATATCTGTGAAGTTTCATGGAAATATCTCAAACGGCATCGAAGTTATGGAGCAGACACAAAACTATGACAAAAATGACTATGTTCAAAGGGCAATAACTCCAAACGTAGGAAAATCAGAGTTATGGTCCATACGTTCTGCATGATATGTCATAGTGCTCTTACTGCTCTACGTATGTGTGTAGTTTAGTGAAAATATCTCAAATGGTATCAGTTATGGTGCGGACACAAAACTTACAGCAGCAGCTATATTCAAAGTTCAAAGGGCAATCAGAGTTATGGTTCATGTGTTCTGCATATCGACTCATGGTGCTCTACATACCTGTGAAGTTTCATGGAAATGTTTCAAATGGTATCAAAGTTATGGAGTGGACATGAAACTGTGACCGAAATGGCTATGTTCAATGTCCAAAACTAGGAAAATCAGAGTTATGGATCATATGTTCTGCACATCGTCTCATGATGCTTTACTTACCTGTGAAGTTTCATTAAAATATCTCAAATGGTATCAGTTATGGACTGGACACAAAACAGATAGCAGCAGCTATATGCAAAGTTCAAAGGGCAATAACTCCAAAAGTAGATAAACCAGAGTTAAGGTTCATATGTTCTGCGTGTCATCTCATGGTGCTCTATGTATCTGTAAAGTTTCATTGAAATAGCTCAAACAGTATTGCAGTTATGGAGCGGACACAAAACTATGACAGAAATGGCTATGTTCAACCAGAAATTCAACTAAAGCATAAAAACGGCTAAGTTCATAATGTGCAAAAAGTGAAAAAAAATATTCTGAGAATTATGTCGAAACCACATGCACATCCTCAAACCATGGCAAAAACACACGCAAAGTTTGAAAATAATCGGTAGGAAACTGTAGGAGCAGTTGCGATGACAAGACACCCAGTGTAAAATGTTGATGGAAAGACGGACGGACAACCGGATGGACGAACGGACATCTCTACGAATGGATACTTAAGTGGCTAGGCGTCGGCATATTGACTACTTAAGGGGCAAATTCTCTTAAGCGGCAAGCCACCTAAGGGCAAATTTTTGCCACTTAAGTACCAAAATTACGGAATAAAGTCCATTTGGACTCACGAATATATACATGTGTCAAACTGTCCAAATTTTTTGCCCCCTAAATGTAGTTTCGTTGGTGCGCATGGACGGACGAACAGACGCACGGACGGACGGAAACTTGCACGCCTATGTCTTCCTGCTAAAGCAGGTGCGACAAAAAGGGCAACAACTCCAAAAGAAGGAAAATCAGAGTTAAGGTTAATATGTTCTGCACATCATCTGATAGTGCTCTACATATCTGTGAAGTTTCGTGAAAATGTCTCAAACGGTATCAGAGTTATGAAGCAGACACAAAGTATGAGGCGCTGACGGACGTATGTATTGACGGACACTCAAAACTTCGGAGGTAATAACATAATACCTCGCCATTTTTGAATGGCGGGGCCTAAAAATGGAAAGGGTGGAAATAATTTATTGTCAAGAAAAAAGTCTGAATGAACCTTTAGTGATATGATAAGGACATTCGGGCCGACATTCGTCACCTACATTATTGCAGAACCATATTTTTTCCAACTTTAATGAAATTCAAAATAGTCAATTGCATTTGGGGACACCTGTTTGGCACCCCATGCTCAGATTATGTATGACTCATTAGACTTTCATAGTTTTGCTTTCTGTTTCAATCAACTACATTTTGCCTTCATTGTTTAGAAGAATTACTTTGCCAAAAAGAAAGGAAGAGATTTTGCCTCTTAAAACTATTCCAAAAGAATGAACAGAAGTTAAGATCATATGGTTGAGTGTTCCAGTGATACAGACAAAGCACTTATTGCAGAATATTCTACCATGTCAATAGTGGTATAGCAGTAGCATTTTCCACCAAACCTAGAATTGCACCAACATTCTATCCCGCGCTTGCGTCAGTCAATTTCCAGTTACATGTATTATTACTTTTACTTTCCGCCCAAATTTTGTCTGGATGAGTTCTCAGTAACCACTTGAGAGAGAGTTCTGAAATTTTGGGACAGGATAGATACAAATATGAAGTATCGCCACCACTAAACCACTTATATTCTTGTGCCTTATGATAAGACATATTCAGTGACACCAACCTGGGGGTGCCCGAGGTATGCCCCACCCCTCCACTTTATAAAAGGCCTAATATCTCAAAAGCCTATCAGATTGCCACCCCTAAACCATATATATTCTTTTGCTTTATGATAAGATGCATTCAGTGACACCAACCTGGGGATCCGCTAGAGTGCAGGTTGCCCACTTGAGGTCATTTGTACTCGTATCATCTCCCAGAGAAAGATGGGAGAAAGAGAGAGAGGGAATGGTTAGAAGAAATGTTGCAGTAAAGGACAAAATCAGAGAAGCAGAGGAAATAAAAATATGCCCATTTCTATCCAACCAGATGCAAGCTCAGCAGTCGCTGAACAACTGTATTATTAGTAGCATGCTCAGATTTCAAAAGATACACACACTTAACCATCCCAAATTTGGAGGAGATTGCTGCATTAACAAATACATCTTCCTTTTTCTCATAATCTAGGTTAATAATGTCTAAATCATTTTGTAAAAAAAAAACCAGAAAAATGAAAAAAAGTAGTTCAACTACATGTATATCATATTTTTCATAAACAGCCCTAAACCATGTGTCATTTGAGGAGAAGGGGTGCTCTCTCAGGGAAGGTAACTCTTTCAAAATTGTTTTTGTATGCAGAAATTGTTTTTGTTTTTGTAACGAGTTTATCTGATCCCTAAGAATTTGCTGCTATAGTGAATTTTCTGTTGTAAAGAATCCTAACGAGTTGACTCCAACAACAAACAAATGTTGTGGAAATTTGTTAGGATCGCCTAGCTGAGGCAATTCAAATAAATATCCACATTTGTTTCTTGAAGTATTAAATGAGCCCCGCCAAGCGAATTGGTGTCTTCGAGCATTCCGTCATGACAAATTTTAACTGCCCATGCCCAGCCATTCAGAGGGGCCAGGGATATGGCTTTCTGTCTGAAGGTTCCTCTTGATTCACTGCTTGTATGAGCGAGCAGCGAAGGTTCTGGCGAGACTGCGCGGATGCGCAGGCTAGCCTGAACCTTCGCTGCTGGCATAGGCTATAAGTACCAAAATCGCTTGACGGGGCCCAAATGATTATAATTCCAATGCTACCACACGGCCCCTGACCATCAGGGCTTGAAGAAATAGATGGGCTGCATGATGCTTCCACGCAGAGCTGAAACCGACCCGCACACGAGTACTGGTAAAATGCCTAGAGGATTTAAGCCTGCCCAGGAAAAGCGGTGCAAGTTGGACCTTTCATGCATATAAACCCTATTGGTTTCATTGGGCAACAGGGCATGAGATGTCATTTCATCTCAATGTCAGGTAAAAGTCCCACAAAATTTGAAGCAACGTCTCCAAAATGACCTATATAGTGTTGATGGGGATGTTAAACCTCAATCAACCAACCAACTAACCAATGCTCCACCGTACATTTTGAGCTATTTGATTAGTTGAAGTAAAGGTTATTCCATGAACAAAAATCTCAGATCTATTTCACACAGCGACAGGTAGTAATATAACATGACTTAAAGAGCACATTTAAAACCCGCGTGTTACGTCATTGTGAAGTGATGTTGGTACGTCATTGTGAAGTGACGTCAACAGCGCTCGATTAAAAGATGGGAAACTGTTGAAAACGAAAATGTTAGGAGACAAATAAACTTAATTGAAAGATTTGACGTTTTTTCGTTTGGGTTTCTTTCAAAGATGGCAGCTTCCAATTGAATAATCAATCCGCCGTAGCCATTGGTTAGTTGTCTTGCGCTTATGAAAGAACTCTTAAAATTACCATTTTGGTGGCATTTTTATCTTCAATGACAAAGTTGGTATTATAAGGAATGAATTATCATTTTTGTGAATTTTATCAATTTATGATGGGTCACCTGTTGGGTTTCATTAATTATTTGGGTCAGTAAAACTACAAGTGCTCTATGTTGTTTTTTCTTTTATTATCTCTATCTTTATTGATTTCCTTTTATATTTTGGCTAAATGGGACCAGCTCAGTCATTGGCCCAGAAGTCCTAGTTCAGACTGTGTACCAGTGTCATTTGTACTGGGCCTGATACGTGGTATTTGGACCATGCTGAACCAGGGGGACGTAATCTTCAGTAGCTGCCAATAGAATGTATCATATGCGCACAAACATGGCACTTGCTCTGATCAGTGCGACTGGCTCAGTGCATCTGCCATGTTGGCGATACTTGCATTTGGCTGGAAAAATTGATAATGCTGATTCTCAGTCGAACTACTCAGCCAGTGTGAGTAGCTAATTACAAAAATGAAATTCATTCCTATAACAATAGTCTTGAATATCCCCATTGATCCGTCTCACGTCTCATCTTCAGCTATGGATTTGTTTCTTTGAAACTGTCGTTAAACAAGCCTTGTCGTTATATCGAAAGTTGGTTTAAAGAGGGTTGGCTGTATAAACAATAACAATCAGGGACCTCATCTTAAAGGAAACAAACTGCATCAATGGTCAAATTATTATTTTTTTCCTTTTCCTTTTGAAAATATTTTTCTACCCTAAAAAGGAATCACAATCTGCTTCAAGGAAAAAAAATAAGTTAAGAGTAGACTCCTTCATTTAAAATGCTTAACCCTTGACCTGCTGAATATTTAAATATGCCACACCCACCACTTATTATCAACCAATCAGATTATTTGATGCAAATTATTGCAACAAATTCACAATCTGAATGGCAAACAATGTAGATCCTGATCAGATGGCTTCGTCAGAAGCCATCTGATCTGGATCTTCATTGTTTGGAAAATAAGGCATATCCAGGTTCAGCAGGACAAGGGTTAAGAGTAGACTCCTTTTCAGAAATGCTTAGGAATAGCATTTTAACCTTTTCCACTCTCTGGACTAATTTAGCAGGCGACAAATTGTTGAAATTTTTCTTATTTTTCCCAAATAACAGGAGACGATTAGCATGAGACGTCAAATCCTGTTTCTGGCGTCTGGTGTAAAAAAATACCCAGCATGCAGACTATTAAGGAAAGCAAACTGAAAGTCATTTTGTGAAAATTGTGGAAAATATGTCATTCTACTTCATGCTACTTGATTTTTATCATAATCAGGCCATAGTCACTGATAATCAAAGACAAATTGTTTCTCCCAGATTAGAAATATTTGCTCGGTGGTGTAACTGTCAATCATTTTGTTTGTCTTGGACTTGACCCATGCAGCTCAAATCAGGACTAGCAGATGATCTTTTCCAAAATAATAAAAGTTCAGTTTTCAGAGAAAATAAGGCTTGATATATACACATTATTACTCACATCAAGTGGATTTCAGGTACTGTAATGGTCCTAAGTATTGGGACAGATATGCCTAAGCAAACAGTGCAGACCCAGATCAGACTGCTCCTGAAGGAGCAGTCTGATCAGGGTCTACACTGTTTGCCAGTCTGTCTGCACCTTTTGGACTCCTTGCTGGATCATGAAACAAATTTGTTAAAAATTTTAGGAGAATTACAACAAATCTTCAAAGTGTCAAAATCTTTAGGATATTTACGGTAGTTTGTAAAATCTGGGAACATCTGTGAGATGTGACACTGTGCAGCAGATCAAGTTATTATAGTGATTATATGTTTATTATATACCTTTTTCCTTCCAATAAAGTCATTTTTATTATGCCCCACCATTCAAAAAATGGGGGATATTATGTTATACCCTCCAAAGTTTTGAGTGTCCATCTGTCTGTCCACCCGAACGTCCATCCGTCCGTCAGTGCCTCATAGGGTTTTGTGTCCGCTCCATAACTCAGATACCATTTGAGATATTTTCATAAAACTTCACAAATATGTAGAGCACTATGAGACAACATGCAGATCGTATGAACTGTAACTCTGATTTTCCTCCTTTTGGATTTGTTGCCCTTTGAACATTGAACATAGCCGTTTCTATCATTTTTGTTTGATTTGAGGTTTAACGTCCCCGTCAACACTGTAAAGGTCATTTTGGAGACGTTGCTTCCAATTTTGTGGGACTTTTACCCGACATTGAGATGAAATGACATCTCAAGCCCTGCCGCTCAATGAAACCAATAGAGTTTAATAGCATGGACGGTCCACCTCACACAGCGGTTCCTGGACAGGCTTAGATCCTCTAAGCGGTTTACCAGTACTAGTGTGCGGGCCGGATTCAGCTCTGCGTGGAAGCATCATGCAGCCAATATATTTCTTCAAGCCCCTATGGGCGGGGGCCGACCATTTATATCATAGGTTCGGGTCCACTCCATTGGAGATATTTCCATGAAACTTCACAGATATTGTAGAACACCATGAGGTGATGCGCAGAACATATAAACCATAACTCTGATTTTCCTACTTTTGGAGTTATTGACCTTTGAACTTTGAACATAGCTGTTGCTATCAGTTTCGGGCCCGCTCCATAACTCTGATACCATTTGAGATATTTTCATGAAACTTCACAGATATCTAGAGCATCCTGAGATGACATGCAGAACATATGAACCATAACTCTGCTTTTCCTACTTTTGGAGTTATCCCGCAATGAATTTAGTCATTTCTATCATATGTAGTCTGTTTGAAGCACTATATCTCCTGAACCTAATGACTGATTCTGACCAAACTCGCATGGTTACATCACTAGGATGGGAGAAAACATGGTTTTGATGACATTGACCTTATTAAAATAAGAAGAAACAAATAAATGTCATCTGCTAGTATTTTGCTTTCCATTTTCATACAGATAACCTTTAATCCTGCTTATCACAATTATGTCATTCAATAACAGGCAACAAATACAACAAAAATATTTTAGGCAACATATCAATAAGTGCAAAGTCTCATTTTTTTTAAATTTTAGTAGCCATTTAAATGAATACTATTAGAGACCACCAAACATCTGGTCATGACATTTGCAGATATCATTTTCAAAACATTTTTTCTTATTTTTCAGACAGTGATTGAGTGTGTTCGAGTTCTAAATCCCACCAACAGCTAAGGTCATATGGAGACTGGACCTCGATTTAAAAACTCATTCGAAAGCCTGGAGAAGCCCGGGATCAAACCTACGGCCCCTGGTTTATGAGGTGAGTAGCTTATCCACTACACACCGGAGGCATCAATATTTTTCAGAGAAGGCAATCCAAAGATATGGTTCATGGACTCTGCATATCCTCTTATAGTGCTTTACATTTGTGTGAAGTTTCATGAAAATACCTCAAACAGTTTTTGAGTTATGGTGCAGACAAGGTTAAAATTGCCATTTCTCAATGTTCAAAGGGCAATAACTCCAAAAGCAGGCACTCCAGAGCTATGGTTCATGCGTTCTATACATCGTCTCATAGTGCTTTACATTTGTGTGAAGTTTCATGAAAATATCTCGAACGGTTTTTTAGTTATCATGAATAACGGAATTACAGTTGCCATTTTTCAATGTTCAAAGGGCAATTACTCCAAAAGTAGGCAATCCAGAGTTATGGTTCATGCACTATGCACATCGTCTCATAGTGCTTTACATTCCTGTGAAGTTTCATGAAAATACCTCGAAAGGTTTTGGAGTTATCATGAATAATCGAATTACGGAATCAAAGAAGGACAAGGCAAATCCAATACAGCCCCCACTTTTTCAAAGCGGGGCTATAAATAATGCTTAAATACATGTGAATCACATGACATATCAAACTTGATTTTCTCTGAAAAATAAGAAACAAGAGGCCCATGGGCCACTATGCTCACCAGAGCTCAGGTGGGCGCTGCCCAATGGCAGCCATGTATTTTAAGATGATATCATTTTAATCCACCAAATGAACCCCCGTGTCCAAATGAGCACCCATGTGAACTCAGTATATGAAACATTAGGCCTTTTATGAAGAAGAGGGGGGTGGGGGGGCATGGACCCAATGGAGCCCTGGTTGGTATCACTAAATGCGTCATAAGGAGCAAGAATATATATGGTTTAGCAGTGGGGATCTGTAAGGCCTGTTGATCCCAGGAAAGCCCAAGATTGTTGTCCCTAAATGTGTCTTATCATAAGGACCAAGTATATATATGGTTTAGTGGTGGGAATCTGAACGGTTTCTGAGATTTGAGGCCCTTTTATGAAGTGGAAAGGATAGGAATGGCCCCTGCAAACCCTCCTACAGTAGGTGTGCTAATAATAAGGAACAAGAACATATATGATTATGGGGTGGGGATTTGAATGATTTCTGAAATATAAAGCCTTTTATGAAGTGAAAGGGCGGGGCACATTGCCTCAGCACAAAGAGACCCCCAGATTGGTGTGTTTGAACCAGTCTTATCATAAGGAACAAGTATATGGTTTAGGGTTGGGGATCTGAACTATTTCTGACATATATGGCTTTTAATGAAGTTAAGCGGTGGGGAGTCCCAAGCTGGTGTCACTGAATGCAGCTTATCATAAGAAAGATGAATATATATGGTTTAGGGTGGGGCTAAGAACATTCTCTGAGATATAAGGCCTTTTGTGAAGTGGAGGGGTGGGGCAAAGTCCCGGGAGACTCCCAGGTTGGTGTCAGTGAATGTGTCTTATCATAAGGAACAAGAATATATATGGTTTAGGGGTGGCCATCTGTAGGGTTTCCGAGATATTGTGACATTATGAAATGGAGGGGGTGGGGCATGGCCCCAGTACATCCCTGGGGACCCCTAGGTTGGTGTCACTGAATGTGTCTTATCATAATGAAAAAGAATATATATGGTTTAGGGGTAGGGATCTGAACAGTTTCTGAGATATATGGCCTTTTGTGAAGTGGGGGGTTGGGGCAAGGCCCCATCGCATCCCTGAGGACCCCAGGTTGGTGTCAATGAATGCGTCTTATCATAAGGAGCAAGAATATATATGGTTTATTGGCGGGGATCTGTAAGGTTTCTAAGATATTGAGCCTTTTATGAAATGGAGGGGGTGGGGCATGGCCCCGACACATCCCGGTGACTCCTAGGTTGATGTCACTGAGAGGGTCTTATCATAAGGAACAAGAATATATATAGTTTAGGGGTGGGGATCTGAATGGTTTCCGAGATATTGGACCTTTTATTAAGTGGAGGGGGTGGGGGCATGACCTCGGCGCATCCCTGAGGACCCCCAGGTTGGTGTTACTGAATGCGTCTTATCAATAGGAACAAGAATATATATGGTTTAGGGGTCAGGATCTGAATGGTTTCTGAGATATGTGGCCTTTTATGAAGTGGAGGGGGTGGGGCATGGCCCCGGCACAACATGGGGGACCCTCAGGTTGGCATAAAAGTATATGGCTGAGAGAAGTTTACTCAAGAAACATTTCTATAAAAGTTTTGTCAAAATATCTGCAATGACTTGGCAGTAAATTACTTTATAGCACAAGCTACACTGACCACCAGAATGAGTCACCACAGGTAACTCTCTAACACTAAAAATGCCATTGAGCTATTTTTAGTAACCTTGGCTCAAGGAGGTTTGCTGAGCTTGTGCTATAATGTAAAATGCCATTTTTCAATTATCCCCATTATAAGTCTATGGAAACTCTAAGTTGCCATATCAACCAAACTAATGAGCCGATTTTCATAAAACAAGAGGCCCATGGGCAACTATGCTCACCAGAGCTCAGGTGGGCACTGCCAAATTGCAGCCATGTATTTTAACATGATATCATTTTAATCTGCCAAATGAACCCCCATATCCAAATGAGCATCCATGTGGACTCAGTATATGAAACATTAGGCCTTTTATGAAGTAGAGGGGGTGGGGCATGGACCCAATGGAGCCCTGGTTGGTATCACTAAATGTGTCTTATCACAAAGAACAAGAATATATATGGTTTAGCAGTGGGGATCTGCATGGCTGGAGATATAAGTGGAGGGGTTGGAGCATGCCCTGTCGTTCCCAGGAAAGCCCAAGATTGTTATCCCTAAATGTGTCTCATCATAAGGACCAAGTATATATATGGTTTAGGGGTGGGAATCTGAACCGTTTCCAAGATATCCTTTCATGAAGTGGAAAGGAGAGGACTGGCCCCTGCGGACACACCTACAGTAGGTGTGCTAATAATAAGGAACAAGAACATATATGAATATGGGGTGGGGATTTAATGGTTTCTGAAATATATGGCCTTTTATGAAGTGGAAGGGCGGGGCACATTGCCTCAGCACAAAGAGACCCCCAAGTTGGTGTGACTGAATGAGTCTTATCATAAGGAACAAGAATATATATGGTTTAGGGGTGGGGATCTGAACTATTTCTGAGATATGTGGCTTTTAATGAAGTCAAGCGGTGGAGCAAGGCCCGGGCATGCCCCGGGGACTCACAAGCTGGTGTGAATGAATGTGCCTTATCATAAAGAAGATGAATATATATGGTTTAGGGGTGGGGCTCTGAACAGTTTCTGAGATATAAGGCCTTTTGTGAAGTGCAGGGGTGGGGCAAGGCCCAGGGAGACCCCCAGGTTGGTGTCAATGAAAGTGTCTTATCATAAGGTACAAGAATATATATGGTTTAGGGGTGGGGATCTGTAAGGTTTCCGAGATATTGTGATATTATGAAATGGAGGGGGTGGGGCATGGCCCCAGCACATCCCTGGGGACCCCCAGGTTGGTGTCACTGAATGTGTCTCATCATAATGAACAAGAACAAATATGGTTTAGGGGTGGGGATCTGAACAGTTTCTGAGATATATGGCCTTTTGTGAAGTGAAGGGGTGGGGCATAGCTCCGGCGCACCCCGGAAGACCCCCAATTTGGGGTCAATGAATGCGTCTTATCATAAGGAGCAAGAATATATATGGTTTAGGGGTGGGGATCTGTAAGGTTTCCGAGATATTGGGCCTTTTATGAAATGGAGGGGCGGGACATGGCCCCGGCGCATCCCGGGGGACCCCCGGTTTGATGTCACTGAATGCGTCTTATCATAAGGAACAAGAGTATATAGGGTTCAGGGGTGGGGATCTGAATGGTTTCCGAGATATTGGGCCTTTTATGAAGTGGAAGGGGTGGGGCATGGCCTCGGCACATCCCGGAGGACCTCCAGGTTGGTGTCACTGAATGCGTCTTATCAATAGGAACAAGAATATATATGGTTTAGGGGTGGGGATCTGTAAGGTTTCTGAGATATAAGTCATTTTATGAAGTACTGGGGGCGGGGCATGGCCCCGGCACAACCTACTGGACCCCCAGGTTGACATAACAGCATATGGCTGAGAGAAGTTTACTAAAGGAACATTTCTATGAAAGTTTTGTCAAAATATCTGCAAAGGCTTTGTAGTTAATGCCATTTTTCAATTTTCCCCATTATAAGTCTATGGAAAATCTAAGTTGCCATAGCAACCAAACTAAAGAGCCGAATTTCATAAAAAACACAAAACCTGTAAAGGCAAATATGGTGAATATTTCCATAAACTTTCAGCCTCATAGAGCATACGGTTTTTGAGGAGATGATTTTTTAAGTATTTTTTTTTTCTATTTTTTCATTTTGGTTTCCATGGCAACCAATACAAATGAGCAGTAGGCCTAAAATTATATGGCAGATAGTAGATTGCCTAAGGAATATTTCTATGAAAGTTTTGTCAAAATATCTGCAGTGGCTTGGCAGTAAATGCCATTTTTCAATTTTCCCCATTATAAGTCTATGGGAGCTCTAAGTTGCTATAGCAACCAAACTAACGGGCCAATTTTCATAAAAAACACAAACTTTCAATCCCCCAGCCCAAGGATGCTACAGATAAAATTTGGGCTGAATCGGTCCAGTGGCTTCAGAGAAGAAGATGTTTGAAAGTGTTGACGACGACGCAGACGACGACGACGACGACGACGACGCCGACGACGCCGACGACGGACAAATGCCTATCCTATAAGCTCCCCCGGAGCCTTCGGCTCTGGTGAGCTAAACACACACTTTGAATCCCCCAGCCCAAGGATGCTACAGATAAAATTTGGGCCCAATCAGCCCAGTGGCTTCAGGGAAGATGTTTAAAAGTGTTGACGCAAGACATACGACGACAACGACAGACAACTGCCTATCCTATAAGCTCCTCTGGAGCCTTCGGCTCTGGTGAGCTAAAAAACAAATAAATAAATGTCACCTGTACGGAAACCTTGGAGGGACTTTCTTAGTTCTTACTTCCTACTTAACTTCTGACTTCTAGCTTCCAAATTCTTATTTCTGACTTCTAACTTCCCACTTTCAACTTATGACTTCCATTTTCTGTATTCTTACTTCCAATGTCTTAACTCTTTTGACATCTAACTTCTGACCTCTTCCTTCCAACTTTTTTACTTCTAATTTCCAACTTATTACTTCTAGCTTCCAACTTATTACTTCCTGCATTTCACATCTATTGTAGAGACAAACTTCTAACTTCATCAAATCTTAGTTCTTACTTTCGACTCCAATCTTCCTACTTCCAACTTCTAACTTCGAATTAAGGAGTCGGAATTAAGAAGTCAGAAATTAGAACTCTGAAGTTAGAAGAAGTTGAAAGTTAGAAGTCAGAAGCTGGAAGTAAGAAGTCAAAGTCAGAAGTAAGTTGTGATAAAGGTAGAAGTACTGCCTCCATCACATACAATTACAACAACTGTGTAATACAGGAAGTAATAAGTCAGAGGACAACAACTAGAAGTCACAAGTAAGAAGTTGGAAGTTAGAAGTGGGAAGTAATAAGTCAGATGTTAGAAGTCCCTCCAGAACTTCCATACATCTGTTTAGCATTTAAGATAATAATCTTTATCACATTTATATCATTTATCACAAAGAACAAGAATATATATGGTTTAGCAGTGGGGATCTGCATGGCTGGAGATATAAGTGGAGGGGTTGGAGCATGCCCTGTCGTTCCCAGGAAAGCCCAAGATTGTTATCCCTAAATGTGTCTCATCATAAGGACCAAGTATATATATGGTTTAGGGGTGGGAATCTGAACCGTTTCCAAGATATCCTTTCATGAAGTGGAAAGGAGAGGACTGGCCCCTGCGGACACACCTACAGTAGGTGTGCTAATAATAAGGAACAAGAACATATATGAATATGGGGTGGGGATTTAATGGTTTCTGAAATATATGGCCTTTTATGAAGTGGAAGGGCGGGGCACATTGCCTCAGCACAAAGAGACCCCCAAGTTGGTGTGACTGAATGAGTCTTATCATAAGGAACAAGAATATATATGGTTTAGGGGTGGGGATCTGAACTATTTCTGAGATATGTGGCTTTTAATGAAGTCAAGCGGTGGAGCAAGGCCCGGGCATGCCCCGGGGACTCACAAGCTGGTGTGAATGAATGTGCCTTATCATAAAGAAGATGAATATATATGGTTTAGGGGTGGGGCTCTGAACAGTTTCTGAGATATAAGGCCTTTTGTGAAGTGCAGGGGTGGGGCAAGGCCCAGGGAGACCCCCAGGTTGGTGTCAATGAAAGTGTCTTATCATAAGGTACAAGAATATATATGGTTTAGGGGTGGGGATCTGTAAGGTTTCCGAGATATTGTGATATTATGAAATGGAGGGGGTGGGGCATGGCCCCAGCACATCCCTGGGTGCCCCGCCCAACCAAACTAACGGGCCAATTTTCATAAAAAACACAAACTTTCAATCCCCCAGCCCAAGGATGCTACAGATAAAATTTGGGCTGAATCGGTCCAGTGGCTTCAGAGAAGAAGATGTTTGAAAGTGTTGACGACGCAGACGACGACGACGACGCCGACGACGGACAAATGCCTATCCTATAAGCTCCCCCGGAGCCTTCGGCTCTGGTGAGCTAAACACACACTTTGAATCCCCCAGCCCAAGGATGCTACAGATAAAATTTGGGCCCAATCAGCCCAGTGGCTTCAGGGAAGATGTTTAAAAGTGTTGACGCAAGACATACGACGACAACGACAGACAACTGCCTATCCTATAAGCTCCTCTGGAGCCTTCGGCTCTGGTGAGCTAAAAAACAAATAAATAAATGTCACCTGTACGGAAACCTTGGAGGGACTTTCTTAGTTCTTACTTCCTACTTAACTTCTGACTTCTAGCTTCCAAATTCTTATTTCTGACTTCTAACTTCCCACTTTCAACTTATGACTTCCATTTTCTGTATTCTTACTTCCAATGTCTTAACTCTTTTGACATCTAACTTCTGACCTCTTCCTTCCAACTTTTTTACTTCTAATTTCCAACTTATTACTTCTAGCTTCCAACTTATTACTTCCTGCATTTCACATCTATTGTAGAGACAAACTTCTAACTTCATCAAATCTTAGTTCTTACTTTCGACTCCAATCTTCCTACTTCCAACTTCTAACTTCGAATTAAGGAGTCGGAATTAAGAAGTCAGAAATTAGAACTCTGAAGTTAGAAGAAGTTGAAAGTTAGAAGTCAGAAGCTGGAAGTAAGAAGTCAAAGTCAGAAGTAAGTTGTGATAAAGGTAGAAGTACTGCCTCCATCACATACAATTACAACAACTGTGTAATACAGGAAGTAATAAGTCAGAGGACAACAACTAGAAGTCACAAGTAAGAAGTTGGAAGTTAGAAGTGGGAAGTAATAAGTCAGATGTTAGAAGTCCCTCCAGAACTTCCATACATCTGTTTAGCATTTAAGATAATAATCTTTATCACATTTATATCATTCAGTAACCAACCAAAGTATTTTTAGGCAACAGGTGCAAAGGTTTTTTTTTCAATTTTAGTATAGTGGTACTCTTATGGACTACAAAGCATCTGTCAGATTGATGTTTGTTTGTTTGTTTGTTTTAACCATTAACTCTTCAAGTGCTGTGGGAATTTCTAGAGCGGATGACATTTTTCTTCTTATTTTTCACAGAAAATAAGGCATTATATGTGACTCGTCTCACAGATGTCAACCGTATTTTTGCAGAAAAATAATCTAAACACAATGTTTTTGTGAAACATGAACATGTCCCCAGGCAAGGTCAATTTTTTCCTCAAAGTTGGTCACAGGTCAAGTTTTTTTTGGTTTGAGTGGGAAACCCTTGTCACAAGGAACCTACATGCTAAATATGAAGGCTATATCTCAAATGGTTCATTTCTTTAAAGTAGGTCAATGTCACAGGTCAAAATGTTTTGTTTGAATGGAAAGCCATTGGCACAAGGAAACTAAATGCCAAATATCAAAGCCATATCTGAAACGGTTCAAAAGTTATGACCAATGTTAATTTTTTCTTTTAAGTAGGTCCAGGTCACAGGTCAAAATTTTTTGTATGGGCTTAAAGCCCTTGTCACAAGGAACTGACACACAAAATATGAAGGCTCCCAAAAGTTATGACCAACATTATTTTTTCTGTAAAATAGATCAGTCAAGGTCAAAATTTTTGCATGAACGTGAAGCGCTTTTCACAAGGAACCTAAAGGCCATTTTCACAAGGAATTAAAGGCCAAACAGGAAGGCTCTATCTCAAACAGTTCAAAAGTTACGACCAATGTTAAAGTTGTTTACCAAACCAACAGACAGGGCAACAAACAGACAGGTTCCCCCTATCGCTACCGGAGACATAAAAATGAAAATTCCGTAAGCTGTAAAAATTTACACAGAGTGCTTTAAGGGTTAACTAAGTTGGAAATATTAACTTTGCAATTCTATGAAAACTACCCTAAAATGCTAAAAAAATCGGGCACTTTGAGGGCTTGCTGTAATTCTCCTGAAATTTTAAATTATTTTCACGATCCAGCAAGGAATCCAAAAGTTGCAGACAGAATGACAAACAGTGTAGACCCTAATCAGACTTCCTTCAGCAGCAGTCTGATCTGGGTCTGCAGTTTGCTTAGGACTATCTGTCCCAACACATAGGATCATTATTTTTATCATTACAGCAGTTCCATGTATCAAGACCAAGTCCGACTACGCCAACAAGCTAACTCACATGATAGAATGTCTCTGGCTTTAAAGTTCTCAAGTCTGTGGCCTTAATCTAAGGCCCACCAGATTTCTGGTGAAAGAATGGGCACTGTAACTGCATAGGCATAAGCATGCCCAAGAAAATTGTGTTTAGGTAAGCTGACTTGATGACCTAAATAGGGTCAACCGGGCCAATTAACTAAATCTTAATCCTAGATAATTGCCAAGTGTGCGAGCAGCACTGGATCATGCCAAATATAAACTCAACCCACTTTAGGATATTACAAGGTAATGCAAAAGTAAATTTTAGCTGACAATAAAGGATGCCATCACATAACCATTTTCAACAACTGCAGGTATCTGAAAAGATATTTCATATACTAGAAATGCGTCCATAGGTCACGGATGCCCCCGCCTGAAAATATGTCTATGTTCGTATTCATCCATAGAAAGTTATTGACCGTGTTTAAGTTTTGGACCCTTTTTTCACATTTGACCTCTAAGTATGACCTTGACCTTGTAGGTAAGGACCTTGGTTTTGTGTAAGGCAGATTGTCTCATGATGGCCAACATTTCTGCCAAGTAATTTCAAAATCCGTCCAGAGATAAGAAAGTTACTGTGTTTAAATTTTGTACCATTTTTTTACCTTTGACCTCTAAGTATGACCTTGACCTTGGAGGTAGGGATCAAAGTTTGCACGTGACACATAGTCTCATGATGGTTAATATTTCTTCAAAGTAATTTTAAAATCCATCCAGAAATAAGTAAGTAATTGACTGCGTTTAAGTTTCGGACCCTTTTTTTGACCTTTGACCTCTAAATATGACCTTGACCTTGGAGGTACGGATCTGGGTTTGCACGTGACACATCGTCTCATGATGGTTAACATTTCTACAAAGTAATTTCAAAATCCATCCAGAAATAAGTAAGTTATTGACTGTGTTTAAGTTTCGGACCATTTTTTTGACCTTTGACCTCCAAGTATGACCTTGACCTTGGAGGTTCAGACCTGGGTTTTGCTCATGACACATTGTCTCATGATGGTTAACATTTCTAGAAAGTAATTTCAAAATCCATCCAGAAATAAGAAAGTTATTGACTGCGTTTAAGTTTTGGACCCTTATTTGGACCTTTGACCTCTAAGTATGACCTTGACATTGGAGGTAGAAGCCTCCGTGGTGCAGTGGTTACGCTACTCGCCTTGTAAACCAGGGATCGCAGGATCGATCCCGGGCTTCTCCAGACTTTCGGATGAGTCTTTAAACCGAGGTCCCGTCTCCGTATGACCTTAGCTGTTGGTGGGACGTAAAACAAACTCACTCACTCACTTGACATTGGAGGTACGGACCTGGGTTTTGTATGTGACATGTCGTCTCATGGTGGTTAACATTTCTGCCGAGTAATTTAAACGTCCATCAAGAAATAAGGAAGTTATTGACTGCATTTAAGTTTCGGACGCACGGACAGGGGCAACGCTATATGCCCTTTCCACCATTCTTCGAATGGCGGGGGCATAATAAAACTGACATTTTTTTGTTTATTTTGAGTTCAACGGCTCAGTCAACTCTATTTAGGTCATATCGAGCTGGTCAGCTTTATTAATCACATTGCTTGGGTAGGCTTTTAGGTTAACCAGTACAATGCACATTCTTCTGCCAGAAACAGACAACACATTTGCTTGGCAGGCTACCACATAAGCGGCTAACCACAACAGTACATAAATTGTTTTGACCAGAAATATATAGCTGCCCTACTTGAATAAGCAGAAGGGAGAGAATGACCATATTTCCTAATCCATCTTCATGAAAGAATGTTATCGAACCCACAAACTCCGGAGCACCAGATGCGCATCCAACAGAGCCACCGTTATGCTAAAAATGAGCTGCCTGTTTTCAAACACATCTTACACTGAAATCTTCAGTATTTATATAAGATTTGGTTGGTGGCAGATATTGTAGTATGATAATGTTGGCGACAACGATGCGAGACCACGCCCGAGATATTAACCCTTGTCCTGCTGAGCCCAGATATGCCTTATTTTCCAAACAATGAAGATCCAGATCAGATGGCTTCTGACGAAGCCATCTGATCAGAATCTACAGTTTGCCATTCAGATTTTGAATTTGTTGCAATAATTTGCATCAATCATTCTCATTGGTTTATAATTGGTAGTGGGTGTGGCATATATAAATATTCAGCAGGGTAAGGGTTAACAAATACAAGCTACTTCGTAAGAAAACTTGTCTTTGCGAATAATAAAGATGCCGAACACTGTGCATCACCTTAAGTCATTGCTTGGATAGTAAAATTATATTCCGTCCCAGTGCTTATCGTTTCTATATCTAAAATTTCAGACTTGCTTGTCTGTGTAGCTCAGTTGTCTCACCTGAAAACAAACCCGAAAGGAGGTGACAAACAAATACTTGATTGAACCACAGTGAAAGTGAGGGTTGGGATCCCATTAAGTTAACTTGAACCCACCGGTAATTTTTACTGACCGTTCCAAGTTGGTGCTTTTGCTGTGGTTCTTTGTTTTGTGTTGGTGGTTCTGATTCATACCCTAACCATATATGTTGTTACGTTGATGATTCTGATTCTTCCCACTTTTTGGTTGTTCATTTTTGTTACCTTTGGCCCCCCCCCCCACCCCATCCCCATATGTATTGCTCCTTTTTCTTTAGGTCTGGATATTCTGAATCACCACCTGTTTGGGAAAGAGCTGCAGACTCGGTCAGTTTACCTGCTGTCCATTTTGTTTACTGTCGCCACTTCATGTTTAATGATATTATGGGAAGACTTCGGGATCTGATTGTATCAGTTCCTGATCATTTCTTTTTTTAAATTTCTCAAGACAAGGCACATATATGAGTCCCGAGTCCTCCATGTAACCAAGTGATCAGTAAATGACACCTAAATCAGATCAAACAAAATTGCTTATCAGGTAACGGGTAATGGGACTTGGACAAACAGTAATACAGGTGTACTTTTTCACTGAAAAATGCAATTTTCATTCACAAATACTGTTGTTTGTCTATGGATTTACACATAGGCACGGTTACAGCCTACTGATGGAAGAGTCAATAGACTCAGGTGAGCTCAAAGTTAGACAACAGTCAAGTGTTGACAGCTGACCAGCGTGTGTTGAACATGAAGAAAAGACCTGAGCAAAGGCAATTTGCAAAGCCTCAGGGTTACTTCCTACTTCAAATTTCCAACTTCTTACTTCTAGCTCCTGACTTCCAACTTCTTACTTCTAGCTCCTGACTTCCAACTTATTACTTCCTGCATTACACATCTATTTTAATTGTTCTGTTCGTTTATTTGAAGTTTAACGTCCCCATCAACACTATTTAGGTCATTTGGAGATGTTGCTTCCAGTTTTGTGGGACTTTTACCAGACATTGAGATGAAATGACATCTCAAGCCTTGCCACCCAATGAAACCAATAGGGTTTATAAGCATGGACGGTCCGACTCTCACCGCTTTGCCTGGTTAGGCTTAGACCTTCTAAGAGATTCACCAGTACTTTTGTGTGGTCGGTTTCAGCTCTGCATGGAAGCATCATGCAGCCCACTCTAATTTTCAAAGCCCCAATGGGCGGAGGCAACTATTGTAATTGTATGTGATGGAGACGGGACTTCTACCTTTATCACTACTTAGTTCTTTTTGTTTGTTTGATTTGAGGTTTAATGTCCCCGTCAACACTGTAAAGGTTATTTTGGAGACACTGCTTCCAATTTTGTAGGACTTTTACCCGACACTGAGATGAAATGACATCTCAAGCCCTGACGCCCAATGAAACCAATAGGGTTTATAAGCATGGACGGTCCGACACACAACGCTTTGCCTGGGCAGGCTTAGATTCTCTAAGCGGTTTACCAGTACTCATGTGCGGGTCGTTTTCAGCTCTGCCTGGAAGCATCATGCAGCCCATTTCTTCAAGCCCCGATGGGCGGGGGCCGCAGTAAGTTCTTTTAGTTACCGGTAAGATTGGGAGATGATGAAAATACAAAACTGCATTGTAAAATGTTTTAATAAGACATAAAGACATGCTTTATATTACAATGAAGAAAACAAATCATCAACAGACATTAATAATAAATAAATGTATTAATTTTTGAAAGTTTTGCCTCCATTAAGGGGACTGGATACACCTTCAGGGGAGGCAACTCCTGTAAAAGCATTTTTGTCTCCCATGTCAATAGGGGTCAACTCTTTAAGGAAAGAATTTGCTCCTGAGGAGCAAATTCTTTCCTTTAAGAATAGACCCCTTTTTCAGTCGCACAGAATTTTAGAAAAGCGAACAGGAAGTACCAAAAGTTGTCTCCCTTTGAACAAGAGGGCCCAGAGGGCCCTGGTTCGCTCACCTGAACCAATGTATAACAAGTGGGCCCCAGGCAGGGTCATTTTTGGCCCCAGGGCTATAATTTGAACAATCTTGGTAGAGGTCCACAAGATGAAGCTTCATATCGAATATGAAAGACCTGGGCTTTGTGGTTTCAAAGAACAAGATTTTAAAGGTTTACCCTGCATATAGAAGTCTATGTAAAACAAGATTTTCCCTATATAAGTCTATGTAAAACCAAAGGGCCCCGGAGCGGGGGCATTTTTTGCCCCATGGCTATAATTTGAACAATCTTGGTAGAGGTCCACTAGCTGAAGCTTCATAACAAATATAAAAGACCTAAGCCTTGTGTTTCAGAGAAGATGATTTTTAAAGATTTTCCCTATATAAGTCTATGTAAAACCAAAGGGCCACATGGCGGGGGCATTTTTGGTCTCAGCGCTATAATTCGAACAATCTTTATAGAGGTACACTAGCTGAAGCTTCATAACAAATATCGAAGACCTAAGCCTTGTGGTTTCAGAGAAGAAGATTTTTCAAGATTTTCCCTATATAAGTCTATGTAAAACCAAAGGGCCCCGGCGTGGGGGCATTTTTGGCCCCAGGGCTATAATTTGAACAATCTTGGTAGGGGTCCACTACATGAAGCTTCATACCAAATATCAAAGACCTGGGCCTTGCGGTTTCAGAGAAGAAGATTTTTAAAGATTTTCCCTATATAAGTCTATGTAAAACCAAAGGGCCTCGGTGCGGGGGCATTTTTGGCCCCAGCACTATAATTTGAACAATCTTGGTAGGGGTCCACTAGATGAAGCTTCATACCAAATATCAAAGACCTGGGCCTTGCGGTTTCAGAGAAGAAGATTTTTCAAGATTTTCCCTATATAAGCCTATGTAAAACCAAAGGGCCCCGGTGCGGGGGCATTTTTTGGCCCCAGCACTATAATTTGAACAATCTTGGTAGGGGTCCACTAGATGAAGCTTCATACCAAATATCAAAGACCTGGGCCTTGCGGTTTCAGAGAAGAAGATTTTTCAAGATTTTCCCTATATAAGCCCATGTAAAACCAAAGGGCCCCCGTGCGGGGGCATTTTTAGCTCCAGCACTATAATTTGAACACTCTTGGTAGAGGTCCACTAGATGAAGCTTCACACCAAATATCAAAGATCTAGGCCTTGCGGTTTCAGAGAAGATTTTTAAAGATTTTCCCTGTATAAGCCTATGTAAAACAAAGGCCCCCGGGGCGGGGGCATTTTTGGCCCAAAGGCTATAATTTGAACAATCTTAGTAAAGGTCCTCCAGGTAAACTTTCACACCAAATATTAAAGACGTGGGCCTGCTGGTTTCAGAGAAGAAGATTTTTAAATGATTTTCCCTATATAAGCCTATGTAAAACCATAGGCCCCCGGGGCGGGGGCATTTTGGCCCCCAGGGCTATAATTTGAACAATCTTGGTAGAGGTCCACTAGATGAAGCTTCACACCAAATATCAAAGATCTGGGCCGTGCGGTTTCAGAGAAGAAGATTTTTCAAGATTTTCCCTATATAAGCCCATGTAAAACCAAAGGGCCCCCGTGCGGGGGCATTTTAAGCTCCAGCACTATAATTTGAACACTCTTGGTAGAGGTCCACTAGATGAAGCTTCACACCAAATATCAAAGATCTAGGCCTTGCGGTTTCAGAGAAGATTTTTAAAGATTTTCCCTGTATAAGCCTATGTAAAACAAAGGCCCCCGGGGCGGGGGCATTTTTGGCCCAAAGGCTATAATTTGAACAATCTTAGTAAAGGTCCTCCAGGTAAACTTTCACACCAAATATTAAAGACGTGGGCCTGCTGGTTTCAGAGAAGAAGATTTTTAAATGATTTTCCCTATATAAGCCTATGTAAAACCATAGGCCCCCGGGGCGGGGGCATTTTGGCCCCCAGGGCTATAATTTGAACAATCTTGGTAGAGGTCCACTAGATGAAGCTTCACACCAAATATCAAAGATCTGGGCCGTGCGGTTTCAGAGAAGAAGATTTTTAAAGATTTTCCCTGTATAAGCCTATGTAAAACCAAAGGCCCCCTAGCGGGGGCATTTTTGGCCCTTAGGTAATAATTTGAACAATCTTAGTAGAGGTCCATCAGGTAAAGCTTCACACCAAATATTAAAGACCTGGGCCTTGTGGTTCCAGAGAAGAAGATTTTTTAATGATTTTCCCTATATAAGCCTATGTAAAACCAAAGGCCCCTGTGGCGGGGGCATTTTGGCCCCCAGGGCTATAATTTGAAAAATCCTGGTAGAGGTCCACTAGATGAAGCTTCACACCAAATATCAAAGATCTGGGCCGTGCGGTTTCAGAGAAGAAGATTTTTAAAGATTTTCCCTGTATAAGCCTATGTAAAACCAAAGGCCCCCGGGGCGGGGGCATTTTTGGCCCTAAGGCTATAATTTGAACAATCTTAGTAGAGGTCCACCAGGTAAAGCTTCACACCAAATATTAAAGACCTGGGCCTTGTGGTTTCAGAGAAGAAGATTTTTTAATGATTTTCCCTTTATAAGCCTATGTAAACCATAGGCCCCGGGGCGGGGGCATTTTGGCCCCCAGGGCTATAATTTGAACAATCTTGGTAGAGGTCCACTAGATGAAGCTTCACACCAAATATCAAAGATCTGGGCCGTGCGGTTTCAGAGAAGAAGATTTTTAAACATTTTCCCTGTATAAGCCTATGTAAAACCAAAGGCCCCCTAGCGGGGGCATTTTTGGCCCTTAGGTAATAATTTGAACAATCTTAGTAGAGGTCCATCAGGTAAAGCTTCACACCAAATATTAAAGACCTGGGCCTTGTGGTTTCAGAGAAGAAGATTTTTTAATGATTTTCCCTATATATAAGCCTATGTAAAACCAAAGGCCCCTGTGGCGGGGGCATTTTGGCCCCCAGGGCTATAATTTGAAAAATCCTGGTAGAGGTCCACTAGATGAAGCTTCACACCAAATATCAAAGATCTGGGCCGTGCGGTTTCAGAGAAGAAGATTTTTAAAGATTTTCCCTGTATAAGCCTATGTAAAACCAAAGGCCCCCGGGGCGGGGGCATTTTTGGCCCTAAGGCTATAATTTGAACAATCTTAGTAGAGGTCCACCAGGTAAAGCTTCACACCAAATATTAAAGACCTGGGCCTTGTGGTTTCAGAGAAGAAGATTTTTTTAATGATTTTCCCTATATAAGCCTATGTAAAACCAAAGGCCCCCGGGGCGGGGGCATTTTGGCCCCAAGGGCTTTAATTTGAACAATCTTGGTAGATGTCCACTAGATGAAGCTTCATACCAAATATCAAAGACCTGGGACTTGCGGTTTCAGAGAAGAAGATTTTTAAAGTTTTCATTTAAAAAATCTATTTTTAGCTCCTGTGACCCAGATGTGCAATGGACCGGAACCATTTGAACAATTTTGAAAGGGGACCACCTAAGGATCATTGCTGTGAAGTTTGGTCAAAATCTGATCAGTGGTTTAGGAGGAGATGTCATTTGAAGAAAAAGTTTACGCACACACACACACACACACGCACGCACGCACTGACGACAGACGACGGACGAAAAGTGATCACAAAAGCCCACCTTGTCACTACGTGACAGGTGAGCTAAAAATGGCGGAAAAATCTGCCAGGTGTATGGATCCCCCTTGAGGAATGGATTCCTCTTTAATGAAAGCTTTAGCCTTGCTTTTATTATACTGAAAGTTTATCAGGACCCTTTCAATGCTGTAGACCTGTCTAGTACCTATGTAAACAATGTAGATGCTGATGAGATGGCTCATAATGTTCATGACAAAATCCCCCATTCAAAAGCATGGGCATTTCAAAATTCAAAGTTGGAACAGCCCTCTTCAGAAAATCAGGGGTTTAATCAAACAATTTCATGGCTGTAACACTTGCTTTGTTGATGTCAGCAATTTTTAATCCGATGCACTGAGTAAGAATATTTTCCAGGACTGAATAAACTTTTGTTTTGTTATATATCTGACACACAGTCTGTATAATAAAATTGTTAGGATATGAAGGAAATTCATATTCACTGCACAACCAGGAGTTACCGATATAAAATGTACTGATTATATAACATTTGCGACAGTATACCTCGGATAAACTGTCGGAAACCCGACATCATGTTACATCGCTTTTCATTGGGTAGCATTTGGTTTTAAGCTGACAGTGTCTGCCGCTTTGAGCAAAATAGCACAATTTTAAAGCAAACAACTGAATAAGTGTATTAGAATGGGGATAGCTGTCTTGAAAATTGTCATTTGGGGAGGTAATTGTCTGTTTGATGGTTAAAAATTCTGATTTCGTCTCTGCTAGTGTGTTGCCGTAAAACGAAATTTACGACCATAAAATGAAATGCAGATTTATCATTGTTGATGCCGACATGGCATGAAAGCAGTGATGGAAGAAAAAATACCAAACCTTCAAGCACTAATCACGACTAGTAGACATCATTTTCAAAGTATTTCCTTTCACATTATTGAGGGATATGGATACACCTGAGAGATGTCCACCATTTTTCCACCTGGCAGATTTTTCCACCATTTTTCAAAGGGATACAACTTTTCGGACTTCATGTTAGCTTTTCTATAAACTCTGTCCCATGGAAAAACGGGTCTACTCTTGAAGGTAAGAATTTGCTCCTCAGGAGCAAATTCTTTCCTTTAAGAGTTGACCCCTATGCGAGACAAAAATACTTTTGCAGGAGTTGCCTCCTCTGAAGGTGTACCCATTCCCCTTAAGAGAAAATAATCTGTTACATCAAACGTGAAGTGTCGGCTGGCAATTCACAGGAAGTCGAGCCTTTTTTTTTCTGAAAAATATGGACTGTCGTCTGCTCCATGAAATTTCGTAGTAATGAAAAGGTTAACGGGTTAACTATTCTAACAAAGTTAACCGATCAGTGAGACAATGGCAGCAAGTAAAGCACTTTCATTTTTTTATATTTCATAGCTTCAATTGTTGTCATAGTAACAATCCCAGTGCTAAGAACTCTCCTTTTCACTGTCGTCTGCTTGCTTTGGATTATTGTCTTCCGGTTTCATGGCGGGAAACAGTAACACCTCCTGCAAAAGAATAATAATCATTAAAGAGAATTCTTACGCACTTTCATATGTAACACGACCTCTGATTGGATAACTTTAAAAATCTGTGACAGTGATATACTGTCGGAAACCCGACATCACGTAACATCGATTTTCATTGGCTGCCATTTGATTTTATGCATCTCACAGCGCTTGTGCCGTTTTGTGCAAATAAGTACAATTTTTAACAAAGCGATCAAATAAGTGCATTAGAATGGGGATATTGCAAGATTGTCATTTGGGGAGGTAAATCGTTGGTTTACAGTTGCAAATTCTGTTGTCGGTTTTACAGTCACAAATTTTTTAATGGTCACTGATGTGTTGCCATTAAATGAAGTTTCTGGCCTCAAACTGCCGATTTACTTCCCCAAATGACAATTTGATTTTATGCATCTCACAGCGCTTGTGCCGTTTTGTGCAAATAAGTACAATTTTTAACAAATCGATCAAATAAGTGCATTAGAATGGGGATATTGCAAGATTGTCATTTGGGGAGGTAAATCGTTGGTTTACAGTTGCAAATTCTGTTGTCGGTTTTACAGTCACAAATTTTTTAATGGTCACTGATGTGTTGCCATTAAATGAAGTTTCTGGCCTCAAACTGCCGATTTACTTCCCCAAATGACAATTTTGAATATAGTAATTCCCTAATTGAGAGGTCTACAGGGGAGGAAATTCTTTCAAACATTTTTATCTTGTTAAAAGGGGTCTACTTATACCCTTGTCCTGCTGAGCCAGGGTATTCTCCACCTTTGCAAACAGTGTAAATCTAGATCAGAAACAGTCCAAGTCTTCGTTCAGGACCAATTTCTCAACATACGCTCGAGAGTCAATGGACTCACCAGTGCTATCAATGCATTGGTTATTTTAGGCCATTGTATACTAGTGGACTCTTTGATTGCTATTTGTTGGAAAAGTCCATTTGTAATATAAGGGGTGTCAAGCCTATTTTTTTCATTTTTATTCTATTTTTGGCGGAAAATTCTGTTTGCAAACAACGCAGGCCTTGATCAGACAGCGTCTGATCTGGGCCTGTACTGTTTGCCAAGGTACCCCTTTAGAGGTTACCTGATGCAATGGGTTAAGGAAAGTTCACTGCTTTAACTCAGTTTATAAATGGCCATCTGTCTCCATGCAATACGTATACTAAATGCAATACATGTACATTTATGTACTGGCTAAGTGTCGGGGAGAATCAGTTATTAGCTTCTTAACCCATAAGATGCCAATCACGACAAATGTCATCTGCTTTGTCGTCTGCCGGTTACTTTAAAATTACATTTTTGCAAAATGTATGGACCCAGATCAGACTGCTCCTCCAGTCTGATCCTGGTCAACACTATTTACCTCTATGAAAATGTCCCCGAACATGTCCCCGGGTCAAGGTCACAGGTCAAGATTTTTTTGTTTGAGTTGGAAGCCATTGACACAAGGAACTTACACGTCAAATTTGAAGGCTTTATCTTAAACGGTTCATAAGTTATGAACAATAATATTTTTTCTTTAAAGTAGGTCATAGGTCAAAAAAGTTTGCATGAATGTAAAGCTCTTGTCACAAGGAACCTACATGCCAAATATGAAGGCTCTATCTTAAATGGTCCAAAAGTTATGAACAATTTTTTTTCTTTTAAGTAGGTCAAAGGTCAAGGTCAAAAGATTTTGCATGAATGTAAAGCTCTAATCACAGGGAACCTACATGCCAAATATGAAGTCCCTATCCCTAAGACCAAATGTTAATTTTTTTCTTTTATGTAGGTCAAAGGTCAAGGTCACAATTTTTTGCATGAATGTAAAGCTCTTGTCACAAGAAACCTACATGCCAAATATGAAGGCTGTATCCCAAACAGTTCAAAAGTTATGAACAATGTTAACTTTTTCTTTTATGAAGGTCAAAGGTCAAGGGTCAAAATTTTTGCATGAATGTAAAGCTCTTGTCACAAGGAACCTACATGCAAAATATGAAGCATCTATCTCATACGGTTTAAAAGTTATGACCAAAATTTTATTTTTTTATTCTAAGTAGGTCAAAGGTCAAGGTCACAGGTCAAATTTTTTGGCATGAATGTAAAGCTTTTGTCACAAGGAACATACATGCCAAATATGAAGGCTGTATCTCAAGCCGTTCAAAAGTGATGACCAATATTATTTTTTTCTTTTAAGTAGGTCAAAGGTCAAGGTCACAGGTCAAATTTTTTGCATGAATATGAAGCTCTTGTCACAAGGAAACTTCATGCCAAATATAAATGCTCTATCTCAAACAGTTCAAAAGTTATGACCCACGTTAAAGTTGTCCTCATGGAAACCAACCAACCAACAAACCAACAGACAGGGCAAAAGCAATATATATGTCCCAGCTCCCATTATTGCTACCGGGGACATATAAAGTTTGCTGACGTCATAATTAGCAGACAAAAATTTAAGATGCATTTTTTTCGACAGCTTAAGGGTTAATTGCAGTGGGCCAGCGGGCCTATTTCCAAGAAGTTAATGTTGCCATTTTGATTCAATGATGTCAATTAAATTTATACTTTCTACTGTTGGCGTTGTACCTAAATCGAGAGAATGTCAGATATATATTTAAAGAACTGTTTGGAAGTAAGCAACAGTTAAAGGGACATAACCAAAAACCGTTTTTCATCTTCCATTTTACTCTAGCACTCCAAACTTATATCAGTGTTCACAGAGACCAGGATATATGGGTGGATGCAGCTGAGACATGTGTATACTTAGTGGAGCCCAGTTTAAACTACATGAAGGCATGAAGATTGTCACTCATTTTAATACTTGCCCTGCTGATCCATGTAACACCTACCTTTGAAAACAGTGGTGATCCAGATAGCTAAGAAGCCATCTGATCAAAAGCTACACTGTCGTTCAGTTGGCAATTTTGAATGAATACATTATAAGCAATTTGATTGGCTGATACTCAGAATGTTAAATGTATTTAAAGGGACTGTTAGGAAGTAAGCAACAGTCAAAGGAACATGACCCAAAACTGTTTTTCATCTTCCATTTTACTCTAGCACTTCAAACTTATATCACAGTTCATATAGAGCAGGATATATGGGTGTGTGCAGCAGAAACATGTGTATACTTAGGGGGTCCAGTTTAAACAAGATGGCATGAAGATTGTCACTCATTTTAATACTTGCCCTACTGATCCATGAAACACCTACCTTTGAAAACAGTGGTAATCCAGATAGCATCTGAAGAAGCCATCTGATCAGCAAATACAGTTTGTCATTCAGTTTGCAATTTTGAATGAATACATTATAAGCAATCTGATTGGCTAATACTCAGAAATGGGTGTGGCAAAATGATTTATTCAGCAGGACAAAAACTAAAATTTGCAGAAAAATGCAAGGCATATTCAGTCCACTTAAAAGACTGGCCGAGACTGTATTAATAGCATGTGTCCTTGTAGTGTCAATGAACTAGCTAAATGTCAGGAAATGTATCCCTTGTTAGCTTCTTAACCCATTGTATATGTCTTAAGACCAGGAGGACACAGGTTCGATACCTGCAGGGGGCGGCAACATTCTTTTGTGGAGATTGACCATGAAATCTTTTCTATGGTCATTCTCTCCCTTCCGCTGATTCAAGAAGAGCAGTTGTCAGTCTCTGGTGAAACCGGTTAACCGCTTACATATAAGACTGCCCAGGAAAAGTGTTGATAGGTAAACTGACCGGCTCAAAAATGACCAAAAATAGTGTTGACTGAGCTGTAAAACTCCAAACAAACAAAAACCAACTGTATACTAGTGGATTCTTCCATTGCCACATGTTGGGCAAGTCCATTTGTCATATAAGGGGTGGTAGGCCTATTTTTTTTCAATTTTCTATTTTTGACGGAAAATTCTGTCAGCAAATAGTGCAGGCCCTGATCAGATGCCACATTCTGCAGTGTCTGATCTGGGCTTGCACTGTTTGCCAAGGTACCCCTTCAGGTGTTTCCTGTATGCAATTGGTTAAGTGGGCCAGTATGCACATTTCCAAAAAGTTTTCAATACCTTTTTCATTCACTTTCTTGTTTTCTACTGATGACATTGTACATCCACAAGCCCAAAAATCTCACGAGAATGTCAGATATATATTTAAAGAACTGTTTGGAAGTAAGCAACAGTTAAAGGGACATAACCCAAAACAGCTTTTCATCTTCCATTTTACTCTAGCACTCCAAACTTATATCACTATTCACAGAGATCAGGATATATGGGTGGATGCAGCAGAAACACATCTATACTTTGTAGGGCCCAGTTTAAACTACAAGAAGGTCTGATGATTGTCACTCATTTTAATACTTGCCCTGTTGATCCACATACCCACTTTTACAAACAGTGGTGATCCAGATAGCTTCTGAAGAAGCCATCTGATCAGAATCTATACTTTTTTTGTCATTCAGTTTGCAATTTTGAATGAACACATTATAAGCAATTTCAATGGCTGATACTCAAAAATGGGTGTGGTAAAATGATTTATTCAGCATGAGAAAGACTAAAATTTGCAGAAAAATGCAAGGCAAATTCAGTCCACTTAAATGACGGGCCGAGACTGTATTAACAGGATGTGTCTTTGTAGTGTCAATGTACTAGCTGAGTGTCAGGAAATGTATCCCTTGTTAGCTTCTTAACCCATTGTATAAGTCTTAAGACCAGGAGGACGCAGGTTCGATACCTGCGGGGGACGGCAACATTCTTCTGGAGATTGATCATGAAATCTTTTCTATGGTCATTCTCTTCCTTCCGCTGATTCAAGAAGAGCAGTTGTCAGTTTCTGGTGAAACTGGTTAACCGCTTACATATAAGCCTGCCCAGGAAAAGTGTGGATAGGTAAACTGATCGGCTCAAAAATGACCTAAAATAGTGTTGACTGGGCTGTAAAACTCCAAAACAAACAAAAACCAACTGTATACTAGTGGATTCTTCCATTGCTATATGTTGGGCAAGTCCATTTGTCATATAAGGGGTGGTAGGCCTATTTTTTTTCAATTTTCTATTTTTGACGGAAAATTCTGTCAGCAAATAGTGCAGGCCCTGATCAGATGCCGCATTCTGCAGTGTCTGATCAGGGGGGCTTGCACTGTTTGCCAAGGTACCCCTTTAGGTGTTTCCTGTATGCAATTGGTTAAGTGGGCCAGTATGCACATTTCCAAAAAGTTTTCACTGACTGAAATTAAATTCTTGTTTTCTACTGATGACATTGTACATCCACAAGCCCAAAAATCTCATGAGAATGTCACATATATTTAAGCAACAGTTAAAGGGACATAACCCAAAACTGTTTTTCATCTTCCATTTTACTCTAGCACTCCAAACTTATATCACTATTCACAGAGATCAGGATATATGGGTGGATGCAGCAGAAACACATCTATACTTTGTAGGGCCCAGTTTAAACTACAAGAAGGCATGAAGATTGTCACTCATTTTAATACTTGCCCTGCTGATCCATGTAACACCTACCTTTGCAAACAGTGGTGATCCAGATAGCTTCTGAAGACGCAATCTAATCTGAATCTACACTGTTTTTGTCATTCAGTTTGCAATTTGGAATGAATACATTATAAGCAATTTCACTGGCTGATAGTCAAAAATGGGTGTGGCAAAATGATTTATTCAGCATGAGAAAGACTAAAATTTGCCGAAAAATGCAAGGCATATTCAGTCCACTTAAAAGACTGGCCGAGACTGTATTAATAGCATGTGTCTTTGTCAATGAACTAGCTAAATGTCAGGAAATGTATACCTTGTTAGCTTCTTAATTGAAGTGGGCCAGTATGCGCATTTCCAAAATGTTTTCAAAACATTTTTCATTCACTGACTTCAATTAAATTCCTGTTTTTTACTGATGACATTTTACATCCACAAGCCCAAAATCTCATGAGAATGTCACATATATTTAAAGGACTGTTTGGAAGTAAGCAACAGTCAAAGGGACATAACCCAAAACTGTTTTTCATCTTCCATTTTACTCTAGCACTCCAAACTTATATCACTGTTCACAGAGAGCAGGATATATGGGTGGATGCAGCAGAAACACATATATACTCTGTACGGCCCAGTTTAAACTACAAGAAGGCATGAAGGTTGTCACTCACTTTAATACTTGCCCTGCAGATCAACCTTAACACCTATCTTTGCATACAGTGGGGATCCAGATAGCTTCTAAAGAAGCCATCTGATCAGAATTTATACTGTTTGTCATTCAGTTTGCAATTTTGAATGAATAAATTATAAGCAATCTGATTGGCTAATACTCAGAAATGGTTGTGTCAAAATTAATTTAATCAGCAGGACAAAGACTAAAAATGGCAGAAACATGAAAGGCATATCCAGTCCAATTAAAAGACTGTTCGAGACTGTATTTACAGAATGTGTCTTTGTGGTGTCAATGTACAAGTTAAGTGTCAGGAAATGTATCCCGTGTTAGCTTCTTAATTGAAGTGGGCCAGGATGTGCATTTCCAAAAAGTTAACAGAAATTTTTCCATTCACTGACTTCAATCAAATTCATATTTCTACTTATGACATTGTACGTCCACATGCCCAAAAATCTCAAGAGAATGTCACATATATATATGATATACGGGTATACTCTGATATACAGATATACAGGTATACTTTGAGGGGCCCTGTTTGAAAGAAAGGAACAAGGTGGCATCAAGTAATAAGAGATGTCAAAGGACAGAGTTGCTCACCTGAACGGTACCTTGCCCATCATGCCTTGCTTACAAATGCCTTGTTAAGCATATTGAAAAATCACCAAGTGAGGTAGGGATGTTACACCATAAAAGATCAGCTGGCCTGATGAAACTGTCATATAAACAGTACATACGTGTACATTTGAGGACTCATTTATCAGGCCAGTTCTTAACTCTTACAACACTAATCATGACCAGCAGATGGCATTTTTATTCTGTTTTAATTTTTCAGAGGAAGTAAGTTCAGGCTATATGTTCCATTTGAATTGTTTGCAGGGCAGTAAAGCAATCAGATTGTCATTACAAATCAGACTGCCATCTGCTTTAGAATTTCGGCAGCAATTTAAGGGTTTAACACTTATCCTGCTGAATAATTATCCTGCTGAATAATTGAGCCACACCAATTTCTGGCTGAACCATTCAGATTACTTGATATAACTTATTCTTAAAATTCACGGTCTGAATGTCAAACAGTGTAGATCCTGATCAGATGGCTGGTTGGAAATGGTTGTTGTGTTCAGTGGGATATGGTTTAACATACCAGAACTTAAAAACATACTGGTCATACCTCATACAGATTCCCTAAACATTAAAAGGACTGTTAGGAAGTAAGCAACAGTTAAAGGGACATAACCCAAAACTGTTTTTCATCTTCCATTTTACTCTAGCACTACAAACTTATATCACTGTTCATAGTGAGCAGGATATATGGGTGTGTGCAGCAGAAATTCATGTATACTAGTATTTTAAGCATACAGGGGAAAATTCAAAATCTAAAAGCCTGAAATGAAGAAGAAAATCAAGCTCTAAAAGCCTGAAATCCTGCAAATGCCTGAACAATATGAGGCCTGAATCACTATTCATATTCATCCTCATGTCTATTATACAATTATTTGATGGCCATTTTGAAAATAATAATAATATTAAAATAATCAAAACAACTGTACCAAGGTATTGTGCACGACCTGAAACACTACTGCCTGAGGCAGAAGGCGGAAGGCAATAGTGCTTCAGGACTGAGGTCCACACCACCAAGGGGCAAAAGTTTTGACAATTGTCAAAACAGCCATCAAATAACCATTTCATTACCCAATCTAGCACACAGACATTTTTTTTATTGACACTAGCTTGTGAGATCTGAATTACTCTTTGCATTTCTGTGTGAGGGGTCATGTGCTATGCCCAGATACATTTCCCCACTATTGCTGCATTGTGCATGAAGATGATGACAACCATCAAATTTTACAAGACAATTTGGACAGTGATATAGTTCACTCCGGTAAAAACTGGTTCAAACTCATCCCAAAGCCAAAAATACATTATAACATCATAAATTATATAAACACTTTATATAAGAGATTGGGTAAAAAGGTAAACCCTTATCCAACCAAACCTAAAATCATGATTAGGAATTTTGGTTTCCTTTTACCCAAAACTGGTCTTTGCCATTTGAATTAGTTTACACTAATTTATTTTAGTTTGATTGCGATGAAAGCTTAAAGCTTATTGAATCGCTCTCGAACACTCATTCTGGGTGTTTTCACGTGCGTGGGAGAGAGGCAGTGGCTTTGACACCACTGTTACCCATTTACACCTGGGTGGAGGGTGGCAGTGTCATAACCTGTCTTGCCCAAGGACACACCTCGATACCGGTGGCTTGATTCAAACACACAACCTCTTGATCATAAGTTGACGCGTTAACCACTAGGCTATCAAGGCTGACGAAGTTATGTTGTTGTTTTGGAGTAACGACCTAGTCAACACTTTGGGTTTTGGTGGCATATCAATGTCATGTTCAGCCTGTCAAATTACCTCACAACACTTGTTTTGGAGAGGCTTATATGTTAGTGCCAACCAGTTCTTTAGCCAAAACTGACAACTTTCCTTCTTGAATCAGTGAAAGAGAAAGACACATATTTCATGATCAATTCCTATGGAAGAATGTTGGTGGTGGGGATCAAACCGGGTCACCAATCAAGACACACATCCCACTGAGCCACCTTGGCCACCAATAGCTGTGTGGTGCCTAGGAATTAAGTTGTTTGGAAGTAAGCAACAGATAAAGGGAGAGCACCAACTTCACTGTTTTTCATCTTCCATATTCCTCTAGCACATGAAATACTTATACCACTGTCAACAATGTGACAGGACATAGGGATCTGTGCATTACTTTTCAACTATTAACCCATTTTGAACTAATCTTATAGCAAGAGACCATTTCATAATTTTGGGACACTGGTTGAGGTATCTTTAGAAATTTATTTGGTAAAATTAATGTCTAAACTTTTTGCAAATAGTGAAGGCCCTGATCAGACAGCCATTCTGCAGCATCTGATCTGAGCCTACACTGTTTGTCAATGTCCTGTTCTGGGAATTCCCACCTATAACAGGTCAAATAATTCACATTCATGTGTTCTATTTACTGATCAATGTTAAAATAAGAGCCAAACAGTTATTTTACATAACTTTAACCCATGTTGTACTGGAAACCCCAAAATGGGTACCCTGGCAAAAGGTGTAGGCCTAGATCAGACGCTGCAAAATGCGGCGTCTGATCAGGGCCTACACTGTTTGCGAAAAGTTAAGCCATTTTCCAAATAAATACAATCTGACACCCCTTAATTTTTTAAATAGACTCCTAGTATATATAAGGAGGAAGATTCCATTTGGTACAAAAAGGGTTAACAGAACTTTGAAACAGTATCTGAAGCTTTCTTAACAACAAAATACTTGCATGGAAATTGATTTAATTCAATCCACAAGCAATGGATCTCTTGTTATGAAACACAGTAAAATTTCTACATTTAGACCACCTTTGGGACTGTTCAAAAGTGGTATCAAATAAGTAAGACCACTTTTGAACAGTCCCAATTGTAGACTATCTTTGGGACTGTTTAAAAAGTGGTCTTAAATAAGACCACTTTACAAACAGTCCAAAATGTGGTCTCATACTAGAGGGCACTGGGTGTAAAACAAACTAAAATTAATTGAAACCTTCTAAATATACTTTTAAAAGCAGAATTAGTGATAATTTTAACTTGTCTTAATAGCTGAATCCACTGTACATACCTTAATATTATTTGAATCTGTTAAGAACATTGCAAGTCTGTCTATACCCATTCCCCAGCCTGCAGTTGGTGGCAAGCCATATTCTAAAGCCGTACAGAAGTTTTCATCAACAAACATGGCTTCATCATCACCGGCTGCCTTGTCCTGAATATTTGAAACAAATAAATAGGTTCATGAGAGAAGTTACCATAGTCAGTGTCATCACTAAAATTTGTTGTGGTCTAGAGATATCAAAAGAGCAGAAAGCACAAAATATCACTGCAAAGATATATATCAGGGCTGTTCGAGAAGTAATGAGAATGACATGTTATCTTGGATATCTTAGAAAACCTGTTCGCTGATACAGAAACTGATATATAAAAGCAGTCGCAAAAATTACTGCCAGCTCACCTTATATTGTTGAAATCTTTCTCTCTCTACCACAGGATCGTTTATCTCTGTGGTACAGATATGAAATCAGTCTCAATTTACTGTAAGCTCACCTTAGCTTGTTGTTAAAATCTTTCTCTTTGCACAGTAGGACTATTCAACTGTGTATGCATTACAGATCTCCTTCTTCAGCAGTATTCTTGCATGTCTTTTAGCCTAGTCTTGTGCTATCTTAAGAGGCATGGATACAAAGACAAATAAGGCAACTCTTTCTAGAAATAGTTTTGTCTCTTATCAATAGGGTCTTCTACTCTTTATGGGAAAGGAGAAAATTCTTTCCTTTGAGAGCAGACTACTCAATTACAGGAAATGGTCAAAAAAAGTTGTCTTCCTTGCACAATTGGTGGACAGTGTATTGTAGTATTATCCATTTTGCATAATACCTGCTGACTTTTACTTCCAGATTCTAGCCTACTTCTAAACTTAATGAATATGCTGATTACTAAGAGCTCACCTTAGCTTGTTGCTGAAATCTTTCTCTCTGTACAACAGGATCATTTAACTCTGTGTAGGCATTGCATATCTCTTTCTTACATACAAACAATTCAAATCTCTCTGTCAATCCGGACTTACTTCTGTGCCTGGAATTTACAATCCGAAATAACAAATATACTGCAGCCAAAGTTCCCCCGGTCACAAGAGCAAATAGCTGAAGTAACAAAAGCAATGCTTCTGTCTGAACAGACAGAATGACAGTAGAACTTCAATGGCTCTGAACACCGATGGTGCTTTCACCATGACTGATTTGAACATGTTATTAAGTCCCTTGGCAATTCTTTCAATAGCTTCAGGTAACAAATACACCACAGCCTCATTATAACACGGTTCATTATAACATCGTTTTGGATATAACACAGCTTCAAGAGGGATCCCCAAAATGTATAGATTATATAGAAAAATGACCTTGAATGGTCATTTTTCTATATAATCTATACATTTTTGTTTGGACTATGATATAACATGGTGGTTTAACTAACACTGTTTCTGTTTTGGACCCCATTAATAGTGTTATAAAGAGGTTGTGGTGTATAGAGATTTTTCTTAATTTATCCTGTGAATGTATGTTATATGTACTCATTAGAATCGCCTTGATGAGGCGATTCTAATGAGTACATATAACATACACATATTTAAAGAAGATCCGAATGCCTTCTGACCATGAAACAAACCATCAGTGGCTCGAACTAACCCTGTCTTTAATACATTTTCAGGTGCCAAGGTCCAAGCGTGTTCGTGCCATTTAAGTTTTACCTGTATTTCACACCAAAAATATTTTCCATTAGTCCTTTACTTATTGACTCACTTTTATCATTGTTTTAAAAAAATGTCATCATCAGACTGACAAAAACCATGCTAGCCAGAGAAAAACTGCCTGATCATCTATGGAATCTCTTAGGCTCATAGCTGCATGGTTTACACATTCAAACTAGGGATGTCATTTAGATTATAATCTGAATCTACCAGGATCTAGTTGTTAAAAGAATTGTTTGCACAATTAGTAATCAATATGTTAACTATTCTGTCAAGTACAATATCTAACGGTCGTTTATTTTTTTTCTGGAAATATGTTAGCATATTGGCTATATTACATTATCCAAGTTTAAATATGTTGAATCATTAGTTAAACATATTGTTAGTTGGTGGCCCCAGACATTCTTTCTCATCTTGCACATCTGACCTACAGAACTGTCTCATTTAAAATATGTGCTGAAATCTTTGTTGTTGAAGAACATGCACATATGTATTTACTCACCATTTAGCAAGTGGACTCATAACTTGAGGATGATCTATAATAAACGTGGGACAAACACAAGTCTCTTCAATGAAATCTCCTACGAGCTGAAAAATACAGTCCACCTCTTTATAACAACACTGGATATAATGACAGAACTTGTTACATTTTCAATGAAACAAATCCTTTGATCGAAATGAGACGAATATAGATTTCCAAGAAGAGTGTAATTATTTAATACTCCAAGAAACAAATGTTGTGGAAATTTGTTAGAACTGCCTCAGCGAGACAAGAGTAGTTTGAGCCTCTGAGGACTCCTGCTAGATATTTCTATTCTGTACAAAATGGGTTAATGGCGAGAATGTCAGGCTGAGTTATCTTCATGTTTATTTACAAAATGGCCAAACTTTTTGCTTAAGCGAAGTCTATGATCAGATGCCATGTTCTGTGGCCCTTTTTGGGGTTTCCAGTATAAAATGGCTTTACAGGCTAACTTCTGTGTATCTAAGATACTTTCATACCGTATTTACCACCGTATTTACCATATGTTTTATGATAGATAGGCAGGAGCAAACAGTGTAGACGAAGATGAGATGCCGCTGACCGCAGCGTCTCATCAGGGTCTCCAATATTTGCCAGTCTCCCAGCTATCTTCAAATACAAAATCAGGGAGTTATTTGTACTGGTTCAAATATTGGAACAAGTATGGTAATGATTAAAGGGGAATGGGAACACCTTCAGGGGAGGCAACTCCTGCAAAAGTATTTTTGTCTCCCATGTCAATAGGGGTAAACTCTTAAAGGAAAGAATTTGCTCCTGAGGAGCAAATTCTTTCCTTTCAGAATTGACCCCTTTTTCAGTGGGACAGGGCTTATTGAAAAGCGAACAGGATGTCCTGAAAGTTATCTCACTTCGAAAAATGTCTGAAATATGTGCCAGGTGTTCCCATTCCCCTTAAGTCTCCAAATATTTACGATAAAGATAGAATTCCTATTATTCTTACCTTATCTAACAACCTTGCTGATGTTCTGGGTGTCTTGCAATCTACATTATGTTGTACACAGAGATCATCTAAAAACTTGCGAACCTCTGAAAATACAATATGAATCAGTGTTCAATCTAGGAATCTGGACCTTCTTCGTCTAAAGGGCTTGGAATAGGGGTCCATTGACTGCTTGATAAAAATGGAGACAAAACAAAAATAAACAAGAGGGCCCAGAGGGCCCTGGTTCGCTCACCTGATCCAATGTATAACAAGTGGGCCCTGGGCAGGGTCAATTTTGGCCCCAGGGCTATAATTTGAACAATCTTGGTAGAGGTCCACAAGATGAAGCTTCATATCGAATATGAAAGACCTGGGCTTTCTGGTTTCAGAGTAGAAGATTTTAAAGGTTTACCCTGCATATAGAAGTCTATGTAAAACAAGATTTTCCCTATATAAGTCTATGTTAAACCAAAGGGCCCCGGAGCAGGGGCATTTTTGGCCCCAGGGCTATAATTTGAACAATCTTGGTAGAGGTCCACTAGCTGAAGCTTCATAACAAATATCAAAGACCTAAGCCTTGTGTTTCAGAGAAGATGATTTTTAAAGATTTTCCCTATATAAGTCTATGTAAAACCAAAGGGCCACATGGCGGAGGCATTTTTTGGTCTCAGGACTATAATTTGAACAATCTTTATAGAGGTCCACTAGCTGAAGCTTCATAACAAATATCGAAGACCTAAGCCTTGTGGTTTCAAAGAAGACGATTTTTCAAGATTTTCCCTATATACGTCTATGTAAAACCAAAGGGCCCCGGAGCGGGGGCATTTTTGGCCCCAGGGCTATAATTTGAACAATCTTGGTAGAGGTCCACAAGATGAAGCTTCATACCAAATATCAAAGACCTGGGCCTTGCAGTTTCAGAGAAGAAGATTTTTCAAGATTTTCCCTATATAAGCCCATGTAAAACAAAAGGGCCCTGGTGCGGGGGCATTTTTGGCCCAGCACTATAATTTGAATAATCTTGGTAGGGGTCCACTAGATGTAGCTTCATACCAAATATCAAAGACCTGGGTCTTGCGGTTTCTGAGAAGAAGATTTTTCAAGATTTTCCCTATATAAGCCCATGTAAAACCAAAGGGCCCCCGTGTGGGGGGCATTTTTAGCTCCAGCACTATAATTTGAACAATCTTGGTAGGGGTCCACTAGATGAAGCTTCATACCAAATATGAAAGACCTGGGCCTTGCGGTTTCAGAGAAGAAGATTTTTAAAGATTTTCCCTATATAAGCCTATGTAAAACAAAAGGGCCCTGGTGCGGAGGCATTTTTGGCCCCAGCACTATAATTTGAACAATCTTGGTAGGGGTCCACTAGATGAAGCTTCATACCAAATATCAAAGACCTGAGCCTTGCGGTTTCAGAGAAGAAGATTTTTCAAGATTTTCCCTATATAAGCCCATGTAAAACCAAAGGGCCCCCGTGCGGGGGCATTTTTAGATCCAGCACTATAATTTGAACAATCTTGGTAGGGGTCCACTAGATAAAGCTTCATACCAAATATCAAAGACCTGGGCCTTGCGGTTTCAGAGAAGAAGGTTTTTAAAGATTTTCCCTATATAAGCCCATGTAAAACCAAAGGGCCCCTGTGCGGGGGCATTTTTGGCCCAAGCACTATAATTTGAACAATCTTGGTAGGGGTCCACTAGATGAAGCTTCATACCAAATATCAAAGACCTGGGCCTTGCGGTTTCAGAGAAGAAGATTTTTCAAGATTTTCCCTATATAAGCCCATGTAAAACCAAAGGGCCCCAGTGCGGGGGCATTTTTAGCTCCAGCACTATAATTTGAACAATCTTGGTAGGGGTCCACTAGATGAAGCTTCATACCAAATATCAAAGACCTGGGCCTTGCGGTTTTAGAGAAGAGGATTTTTAAAGATTTTCCCTATATAAGCCATGTAAAACCAAAGGGCCCCCGTGCGGGGGCATTTTTGGCCCCAGCACTATAATTTGAACAATCTTGGTAGGGGTCCACTAGATGAAGCTTCATACCAAATATCAAAGACCTGGGCCTTGCGGTTTCAGAGAAGAAGATTTTTAAAGATTTTCCCTATATAAGCCCATGAAAAACCAAAGGGCCCCCGTGCGGGGGCATTTTTGGCCCCAGCACTATAATTTGAACAATCTTGGTAGGGGTCCACTAGATGAAGCTTCATACCAAATATCAAAGACCTGGGCCTTGCGGTTTCAGAGAAGAAGATTTTTTAAGTTTGCGGTGAAAAAAATCTATTTTTGGCTACTGTGACCTATATGTGCAACGGACTGGAACCATTTGAACAACTTTGAAAGGGGACCACCTAAGGATCATTCCTGTGAAGTTTGGTCAAAATACGATCAGTGGTTTAGGAGGAGATGTCGTTTGAAGAAAAGTTTACGGACGCACGCACGGACGCACGGACGCACGCACGCACGGACGCACGGACGCACGACGGACGACGGACAAAAAGTGATCCCAAAAGCTCACCTTGTCACTACGTGACAGGTGAGCTAAAAAGTTATGATATATTAAATAGTCTCTCATTTGGGATATTTTTATCTGTTTTTTCTTCATCTACACCGGTAAAGTCTGTCATGTTTTGTTTTATTTTGAATGAAAGGCAATTTCGGTTTGGAAACATAAGGACTCTATAATTCAGTTTCTGGCAGCTTCAGTATTTTGTGGTACAGACAAACTTCAATGGCATGAACACCTTGTGAACCATGAAAACTTGTTCCAGCTAGGGTAATTTTGAGACTGAGTGTTACTCAAAGGAGGTATTATAGAGATATCCTTTCAATTTGGTTTAGGGTCCCCGCCCATCGGGGCTTGAAAAAATAGATGGGCTGCATGATGCTTCCACCCGAAGCTGAAACCGACTGCACATGAGTACTGGTAAACCGCTTAGAGGATCTGAGCCTGCCCAGGCAAAGGGATGCGAGTCAGACCGTCCATGCTTATAAACCCAATTGGTTTTATTGGGCTTCAGGGCATGAGATGTCATTTTATCTCAATGTCGGGTAAAAGTCCCACAAAATTGGAAGCAATGTCTCCAAAATGACCTAAATAGTGTTGACCGGAACATTAAACCTCAAATCAATCAATCAAATTAATTTTCTTTAAAATAAACATATGTTGTGTGTAATCATTAGATTCACATCATTGAGGCTTTTCCAATGAGACACATCACATACATTTTCAAGATAAAATAAGAAAATCATCCCCAAATGATCCCAAATATATTAGTATCTACAAATGAGAAAAGGTTTTCCTAAGAACTCGAGAACCAAGTTGAAACAGCCATGGTTTTTTGTTTGCTTGAATAGGGTTTAACGTCCCCATCAACACTATTTAGGTCATTTTGGAGACGTTGCTTCCAATTTTGTGGGACTTTTACCCGGCATTGAGATGAAATGACATCTCAAGCCCTGCCGCCCGATAAAACAAGAAGGCTTCTATGCATTGGCTGATCTGACTCACACGCTTTGCCTCGGCAGGCTTAGTCCTAAGCAGTTTACCAGTACTCGTGTGTGGTCAGATGGAAGCACCATGCAGCCCAGTCTATTTCTCCCATCCTCGATGGGCAGGGGCAATAAACAGTCATGGTAAACGAGTAATCGGTGTTCCAGCCATCAGAGGCAGACTATAACTGTAGAAAGTATTTCATGATCAATGCAGCTGAACCCAGGGGGGGGGGGGGGGGGGGGGGGGGGGAGAACAGATTTATCGGTCAAGATGTCATAATGGCGGGAAATAATATATACTTTACAACTGCTTGTCCCTGGGTTAACCCTTTTATCTCTTCGTGGTGGGAGCATAAATACAAGTACATAAATAAGCCAAAGCCAGAGGTAAATACAAATATATCCGTTTTATTTATTAGGATTAAGAGGAACAATTTTTCTTTAAGGAAATCCATGGTTTTAGCTTGGGATAGAAATTCTGTTCTTACCCTGGTGTTCTTACCCAGGCAAACTATGCAAGTATAGTGCACGAAAAATAAAACTTTAAATAAAGTAAAATGAAATTTTTTGGTGTTTTTGTAAGAAAAAGAATCTAATATGGATTTCTGTTATAGATGGATATTTTCAACCCTTGGGAATACAATGCTAAGTGGAACCTCGGCGAAGCCTTGGTTCTACTCGTACATAGATCCATCGGGTTGGAAAGGCCTATCTACAACAAAACCCCATATCAGATACTTACAGTCTCAACCATAGCGCGAGGTAAGGCGTATTGAGGCTAATTTGGAAAAAAAAATTTCCTTCTCCATTAAAACATATTATGGATACTTATTAGAATCACTTTATCTGAGGTGATTCAAAAATGAGGTGATTCTAGCAAGTGCCCACAACATATGCTTCTAACAAGAAATAAGGATTATCTGCAACACATCTTATGTTAGGCTATGCCTCTAAGTTTTCATCTGACAATTTGACTCTACCTTCAGTATCTAGATTCCCAGGATCTGGAAATTTAATCTTAAGCTTCTTCTCTAGTTCATCAATCATACTGATTCTTTTAAAAGGTGGGGTAAAATCCACCTCCCACTCTTCTCCTTCTGGCCCTTCTGGATGGTACTTTATTTTGTATCCTCCCGTGATTTGCTTCACCATACCTGAAATCAAAAGTGTATGACTTTGTATGACTCTAATCTACTTGGCTTTAAGGAGAATGGGAAGACCTGGCACATCTGCAACTTTTGGACTCCTTGCTGGATCATGAAACAAATTTGTTAAAATTTTAGGAAAATGACAGCACCTCCTCAAGGTGTCCAAATTTTAGAATTTTTACGGTGTATGTTGCATTACTAGTTAGAATCCATTCTAACAAGTACTCACAACCTATATGTTTCTAACAAGAAAAACAAAACAACAATTTGACTGAATATTTAGGCAGTTAAGTCGTAATAGCCTTTTCTCTACCTTTTCAAATGTACTGATTCTCTTAAATGGTAAGATGAGGTAAAATCAAGCTCCCAGGCCTCTGAAATTGTATTAGCCACAATGGAAGGAAGCCCGCAAAGGAGGCCATTTTGGATTTTTGGCTTTCCATCAAGAAAGCGCACACATTTCTGACAATCAGCCAATCAAATTTCTTGACATAATCTATTCATTGTAATTTGTAAACTGAATGTCAAACAGTGTAGATCCTGATCAGATGGCCACTTCAGAAGCCTACACTGTTTTCAAAGGTAGGGGTGGATAATGGTTAAATCATACCTGAAACCAAGGACTCTGTGATGACCATCAAGTCCTGGTAGTCAGCGTAAGCCATATAGAACTCGCACGTTGTGAACTCCGGATTGTGGGTCATATCTATACCTTCGTTTCTAAACTGTCGCCCAATTTCATAAACTCTGTCTAAACCTCCGACTACCAACATCTAAAATGACCATAACATAAATAGATACAGATAATTCAAAGTTTCAGAGAATGGAAAGTAACAAGAATAATTAAGGTATAAATTTTCTTGTTACGAACCTATATTGTGGACACTTGTTATAATTGGCTTTGAAAGTCTAACAAGTACCAACAATGTATTAACACATGGGGATAAGCCCCTTTATCTTCTTTACATGTGCCTGCGTGTACAGCCAACCATTAGGGCTATATATGAAGCTTCTGTACATGTCTGCAAGAAGCGAAGTCTCTTGCAAGGTGGTGTATTCATTCCCTATATAAACTATAGAATCACAACTTTTGGGACTTCTGCTGCTTTTGGCATTTCAAACTTTTTAACAGCGCTGCCCCCACCCCAAAATATGAGAGTAAAAAAATTTGCGGGTTATATGTTTCAAATAAGGTATCCTTCAAGAAACAAATTGGTCCCAGAAGAGCAAATTTTCTTCCTTTTGGAGTAAAACACCTTATCAAGGGAGACAAAAATATTTTACTGAGCCGTCTCCCAAGATGGTGTTTGTTTGTGTTGAGGTTTTACATCCCTGTCAACACTATTTATGTCATTTTGGAGACGCTGCTTCCGATTTTGTGGGATTTTAACCTGACACCGAGATGAAATGACATCTCAAGCTCTAGCGCCCAAAGAAACCGCTTGGATTTGAGGAGCTGTGCGACTCGCTCACTTTACCCAGGCAGGCTAAGACCAAAGTGGTTTACAAGTACTCAAGCTCGGTCAATTTCAGCTCTGCGCGGAAGCAACATGCAGTCCTATCTATTTCTCCAAGCTCCGATGGGTGGGGCTCCCCAAAATGGTGTATCAATTCACTTTAGTGAAAAGTATTAAGTTAACTAATCATATAGAAACACTGAACTGTATTGTGAGCATGAGTTGATTATTTGTTTTTGAGTTGCAACCTACTTAAGAACACATCATGCCAGTCAGTTAACCTAACAATACTCTTACCAGATAGGCTTAGACTTTGGTGGTGTTAATACAGTGCACTGTATTTCACAGGAAACTGACAACTGCATTTATCATAGCAAGAGAATGCCTGTAGAAAAGATTTCATGATCAATCTCCATGGAAGAATCAAGCCTGCAACCTAATCACCTGTCAGAGACCTATCTGACTGGGATGGTGGACATAATAGGAAGCAAATAATTCAAATCATAAGATGCCAATCACAACAATTGTCGTCTGCTTTGTTGTCTGCCCGTTACTTTAAAAGTAATTGTTGCGAACAGTGTGGACCCAGACTGTGGGAGCAGTCTGATCTGGGCTCACACTGTTTGCCTGAATACAAAAATATTTTTAAAAAGTTTGCAAGATTCAGCAGATGACAGCAGTCGTCATAAGCAGACAACACTTTCAAAGTTTGCAAGAAGATTCATCAGACGACACAAGCAGACAACATTTTTAGATGTAGATTTTCTTGGCGTTTTATGGGTTAAGTGTGTACCTTTAGATATAATTCTGGTGCTACTCTCATGTAGAGGTTCATATTAAGTTCATTATGATGCGTAATAAATGGTTTGGCTGTGGCTCCCCCTGGTATCATGTTCATCATTGGAGTTTCTACCTGAAATGGGAGAATATTCATTATGACATATTCACCTGATGAGATTTGTGCGTGTGCATGTTTAAAATTCACGTAATTTGCATGATGGGCAATTTTTCATCATGAGACTACAAATATAAATCTGTGCTAATATGCACTGAGTAAATTAGAAACAAATCAGTAAGAAATACATATATTTTGCAATAAGTTCTTTGTGCTTTATATGCACTCAGGGTTTTCCCTGGCGCACAAATTTCTGCGTTTTGCCGCCTTTTTCGATGCTAATGTCCCGCATTTTGCTTCGTAGTGCGACCCGTTTTGCGCAAACAGACGCTTCTGAGTGCGATTCGGTTCAATTCCAAATTCGCTTAATAGACCCACCTTGCAATCGTCTGAGCGATACTGATCAATTTATATGGTTCCCAACTCATTACTTTGCCGGTTGCTATACTGTTCGTGTGCCCGGAACCAATTACTGTTGACAGAAAATGGCTGCCCAAAAACGATTAACATCATTTTTTTCTTCCTCTGTGGGAGATTCGGCATCTTCGCACGGAAAATCAACTGCATCTTCCGCAGAGGAAGAAGTGGGACAAAGTCTTTTACAGAATGAGCCTTCAATGAGTGCAGAAGCGGTCTCCTCCAGTAAAAGAAAACACAGATGTTTTCTGACAAGTGGTTAGATTTGTACTCCTGGCTTCGTTGGGACAATAAATTGTGCGGGATGAACAGTTTACCTCCGGGATAAAAATGTCTGACATGTCCACCAAAATTTTCATTTGTCCCCTAAAATGAAATTTAAGGGGGACAAATGTCCCCCAAATAAAAACTTTGAGGGAAAACCCTGTGCACTCATGCACATTTCCTGGAAAAAAGAAAAGGCCTTAAATTGACTGTTTCATTATCATGATGAAGGCGCCAGATTGTCCTGGTTAACAACCTTAGTAAAACTTGCATTTAAAACAATAAGCTGAAGAAGCCATCTGATCAGGATCTACACTGTTTGACATTCCTTTTGTAAATCTTTTGTAAATCTGCAGGAATAAATAACATCAAGTAATCTAATTGGTTCCAAGTTAGAAATGGGTGTGGCTTAATTAAATATTCAGCAAGATAATGTAACAACCACTTCATCTCTTCAATACCAGTACACTCCAAAACTTGACATATCTCAAGGTACATGGAATTCTCACCTCTAAAAATCCTAGATCATCAAAAAATCTTCTGATATAATTTATGATCTTAGCTCTCACTACAAACTTGGTCCTTGTGGTTTCATTGGTTAGAAGGTCAAGATACCGCTGTCGAAATCTTGTCTCCTGAAATGAATTGAGCTTTTTTACTAACATAATGTGCCATCCCAATGAGGTACCAGGGCTGGGGCTGCAGATATTTGATGATTGTTATAAGATTTAGTCTCCCAATATAATGACCCAGTCAACACTGACATGGTAATATTGAGCTAGTCAGTTAACTTACACACATTCTTCCTGGGCAGGCTTATTCTTAATAAATAAAAGTGCACATTTGCAAGTAATAACTGACAACAGCCTTTCTTGAATCAGAATAATGACGATAGAAAATATTTCATTATTAATCCCCACAAATGAATGTTGCCATATCCAGCACCTGATTTCAAATATTGTATAATACTGCGCCAAGTTGTATTTATAGTGTGCATATGCCCCAGAAATGTAGTTATGTTTAACCTATTGTATACTGGTGGACTCTTCAATTGCTATATGTTGGACAAGTTCATTTGTCATATGAGGGGTGTCAGACCTATTTTTTGTTTTTTTATTATTGTTTGACAGAAAATTCTGTTAGCAAAAAGTGCAGGCCTTGATCAGACACCACTAGAATGCAGCGTCTGATCTGGGCCTGCACTGTCTGCCCAGGTACCTTTTAAGGGGTTTCCGGCAGGCAATAGGATAAGGAAGACAAAAATGCCTTTAACCCTTTTTGTACTGAATGGAATCTTCCTTCTTATATACAGGAGTCCATTTCAAAATATAGGGGTGTCAGTTTTTTGTTGTTGTTTTTTAAATCTATTTCGATATTGGTTGAACTGTCTGCAAACGGTGAAGGCCCTGATAAGACTCCGCATTCTGCATCTGATCTGGACCTTCACTCTTTGCCAATGACCCATTTTGGGATTTCCCGAATACAATGGATTAACAAGCTGTCAACACAGATGATTTACTCATTCCCATTAACCCATTTCATAAGAGAAACCCCAAAACAGGTCACTGGCAAGTAATGTAGGACCAGATCAGATGCCGCAGAGCACGTCATCTTATGTGGGCCTTTATGGTCTGCCAAAATGATCAGCCCTTTTAAATCAGTTCCTAAAACTAACGCAACACCGATATTATTGGTTCCCGCTATATATCGAAATGAACACCTGATTCCGCTTTTAAGACCACCAAAAATTAAGACTCTATAAAAAGCTTATTTCGTAGGTCGCAGTTATTCTTTCTTTGTATTTTCTGCATACAGTGTCCTCTTGTCAGATTCCACTTAAAGACCACTTTTGAACAGTCCCAAAGGTGGTCTTCATATGGGAATTTTACTGTATAGGTGATAGATTCCATTCAGTACGAAGTATAACATCAACCAAGAATTTTACCTTGTCCTTGACACCAAAATATAGCATAGGTAACTGATGTAAACAGAGACCACCTTTGGGACTGTTCAAAAGTGGTCTAGAAAACCACTTTTGAACAGTCCCAAAGGTGGTCGTAATAAAGGACTTTTACTGTAAAAGGTGGTAGATTCCATTCAGTACAAAGTATAACATCAACCAAGAAGTTTACCTTGTCCTTGACACCAAAATGTAGTGTAGGTAACTGATGTAAGCAGAGACCACGTTTGGGACTGTTCAAAAGTGGTCTTCAAGACCACTTTTAAACAGTCCAAAAGGTTGTCTTAATATAGGAATTTTACTGTGTAAGGTGGTAGATTTCACTCATTACAATGTACATGTATAACATCAACAAAGAAGTTCACCTTGTCCTTGACACCAAAATGTAGTGTAGGTAACTTATGCAAGCAGAGACCACCTTTAGGACTGTTCAAAAGTGGTCTTAAAGACCACTTTTGAACAAGGCCAAGGGTAGTCTTGATATGGGAATTTTATTGTATAAGGTGGAAGATTCCATTCAGTACAAAGTATAACATCAACCAAGAAGTTTACCTTGTCCTTTACACCAAAATGTAGTGTAGGTAACTGATGTAAGCAGAGACCACCTTTGGGACTGTTCAAAAGTGGTCTTAAAGACCACTTTTGAACAGTACCAAAGGTGGACTTCATATTGGAATTTTACTGTATAAGGTGGAACAAAGTATAACATCAACCAAGAAGTTTACCTTGTCCTTGACACCAAAATGTAGTGTAGGTAACTGATGTTAGCATAAACCACCTTTGGGACTGTTGAACAGTCCCAAGGGTGGTCTTAATATAGGAATTTTACTGTATAAGGTGGCAGATTCCATTCAATACAAAGTATAACATCAACCGATAATTTTACCTTGTCCTTTACACCAAAATGTAGTGTAGGTAACTGATGTAAGCAGGGTGATAGTAACACCATCTGATGAGGCACAATACTCAGCTCTCCCTTCTTAGTTTTACCTGAAAATGTAACAATTTCAGTCTAACAGTGCTATAAGAAAATGCATGGCAGGTTTTGTCTAGTAGGGTTACAGTAATGTAACAATTTCAGTCTACCAGTGCTATAAGAAAATGTATGGCAGGTTTTGTCTAGTAGGGTTACAGTAATGTAACAATTTCAGTCTAACAGTGCTATAAGAAAATGCATGGCAGGTTTTGTCTAGTAGGGTTACAGTAATGTAACAATTTCAGTCTAACAGTGCTATAAGAAAATGTATGGCAGGTTTTGTCTAGTAGGGTTACAGTAATGTAACAATTTCAGTCTACCAGTGCTATAAGAAAATGTATGGCATGTTTTGTCTAGTAGGGTTACAGTAATGTAACACTTTCAGTCTACCAGTGCTATAAGAAAATGTATGGCATGTTTTGTCTAGCAGGGGTACAGTAATGTAACACTTTCAGTCTACCAGTACTATAAGAAAATGTATGGCAGGTTTTGTCTAGCAGGGGTACAGTTCACAGATGAAGAAAAGGTTGAACTTCAATAACTTCAAGGCTCCTGCCATCGGGGCTTGAAGAAATAGATGAGCAGTCTGATCTGGGCCCACACTGTTTGCAAATATGCAAAAATACTTTTTTTAAAAAGTTTGCAAAATAAATTCAGCAGACAACAATTTTGTTTTGCGTCTTAATGGTTAAACAAAGATTTCTACCACTCACTCACCTGGTTTACCAAGGATTCCCACTATATCTCCCCTCTTCACTTTCTCTGTTATTTTGAAGAATTCGTCCGCATCTGAGTACTTTCTGAAAGAAAAGACCACAAGCAAACTGCCAAGTGTGTCTTACCATACATGTAATTAACTCTTATCATGCTGTTCACGACCCCTATCTTTGGAAACAGTGTAGATCCAGATCAGACGGCTATCTGATCAGGATCTACACTGTTTGGCATTCAGTTTATGAATTTGTAGCAATAAATTGCATCAAGTAATTTGATTGGTTGATAGATAGAAATGGGTGTGGCTTAAATGAATATTTAGCAAGAGAAGGGTTAAGGGTAATGGATACACTGTACAGTGTCAGCTGATTGGAAAGAATTATATTTAAACTTTATATCTAAACTCAGCTAGTTTGTGTAGCTGAGCAGACAGATTGTGTCTTATCTAATAGCAAACCCAGAAGACTATAATAATCTTACACCGGTGTGAGGGGTGGACGGAAAAGTCCATCCCTCGGGATCACTGTCCGGTACCACTCAGCCCGTCTCGAGGGTCACTGTCCAGCATCACAAGGCATTTCCGAGTGATGCTGGTTGGAGGTGCAAGTAGAGAATGCATATGAACTTATTAGTTTACAAGAAAAAGTATCTCTTAAATGATTACAGTATCTCTGACTTTTTTCTTATTTTAAACTGTATTACAGTCTAACCTGGCCAGGTGGCCACCTCTATTAAGCACGACCCTCCTTTAAACAGCCACTCCCATTTCCCCAAACAATATTCAATGCCAATTTCCCTCTATGAAGCGTGCACCTGTGAAACACGGCCAGTGGTAATGTCCCCCCCCACCCCCAATATCTCAAATACAATCCTTAAGCAGCCAGTGCAACCAGATTGATTGGTTTCTGGGATTTGGTTTTCTTTAAACCGGTTATATACTCAGTGCAATTTCTGGCATACTGTTGAACCTTGTATCATGTCTACACTGTTTGCAATTCTGTCTTTTGGACTCCTTGCTGGAACTTGAAACAGATTTATGAAAATTTTAGGAGATTTTCACTTTAACAGCTTTCATATGTAAGAAATTAGAAGAAACAATTAGCCTCATGGAAGTTTATAGCTTAGGTGTGTACTCACGCTGCATTTGCCATGATTTGTATCTTCACCCCATCTGCTCGTAAATCATAAAAGAGTAACTTAACACCACTTTCTCTCCTGGAATGAATCCTACCTGAAATGACCACAGGAATGTAGATACTGATAAAATGGGCCTCATTGTTCAAGCTAACAAAAATTCTAAATACAGTGAGTGTTAAGAGTTTTACGTCCCACCAACAGCTAAGGTCATACGGAGACGGGACCTCGGTTTAAAGACTCATCCGAAAGTCTGGAGAAGCCAGGGATCAATCCTGCGACATTAAATACAGTGAAACTTCGATATCTTGAACACAGACAATATGTTTACCATGGCTATTTTCAAACTCATTCATGAGTCCCTTGAGAATATTCAGGATAATTCATTTCTCTTATTTTATCTTGAAAAGGTATGTTGTGCATGCTCATTAGAATCGCCTCTATGAGGCGATTCTAATGAGCATACACAAAATACCTTTATCTTATAGATGATTGTAAGGATATCCTGAATTTATCCCCATTATGCCTCATATGACTGGCACTACGCGAAAAACCTCAGTAATTTGAACAACTATTTCAAATAAATTTGCATGGTCCAGAAGTTGTGTTAGTTATCACAGTTTGACTATACATGTGAAAATTTCCTCAAAGTGTAGTTCGAGCTACTGCGCGTAAATCATAGCAGCAGGTCCTGAGGCATAACAGCGATATCTTTTCAATTTTCTAAAGAATAAGAGCTGTCTGTCATAAGATAGCATAGGGGGAGACATAATTTCTAGGTCTGTGACTTTGACCTTGATGTCATGTGTATTGGTGGGGATATTACTGAATAAAACTTTGGACCTATATCTATCCTCACACTAAATACAAACCAAATCCATTGTATTGTTAAACAAGAGGGCCATGATGGCCCTGGATCGCTCACCTGATCCATAGTGTAACAAGTGGGCCCCAGAGAGGGCCATTATTGGCCCCAGGGCTTTAATGTGCATAATGTTGAGGGAGGTCTTAAAGGTGAAGCTTCATACCAAACATCAACAAAGGCTATAATTAGAACAATCTTGGCAAAGGTCCACTAGATGAAGCTACACATCAAATATCAAAGACCTGGGCCTTGCAGTTTCAGAGAAGAAGATTTTTTTTAAAAATATTCCCTACATAAGCCTATGCAAAACCAAATGGCCCGGGGCTATATAAATCTATGTAAAACCAAAGGGCCCCGGGGTGGGGGCATTTGTGGCCCTAGGGCTATAATTTGAACAATCTTGGTAGAGGTCCACTAGATAAAGCTCCATACTAAATATCAAAGGCCTTGGCCTTGCAGTTTCAGAGAAGATTTTTAAAGATTTCCCTATATAAGTCTATGTAAAACCAAAGGGCCCCGGAGCGGGGACATTTTTGGTATCAGGGCTATATTTGAATAATCTTGATAGAGGTCCACTAGATGCAGCTTCATACCAAATTTCAAAGACCCAGGCCTTGTGGTTTCAGAGAAGAAGATTTTTAAAGATTTTCCCTATATTAGTCTATGTAAAACCATAGGGCCCTAGAGCGGGGGCATTTTTGGGCCCAGGGCTATAATTTGAACAATCTTGGTAGAGGTCCATTAGATGCAGCTTCATACCAAATTTCAAAGTCCTGGGCCTTGTGGTTTCTGAGAAGAAGATTTTTAAAGATTATCCCTATATAAGCCTATGTAAAACCAAAGGGCACAGGGCGGGGCCACTTTTGGCCCCAGCACTATAATTTGAATCATCTTGGTAGGGGTCCTTTAGAAGAAGCTTCATACCAAATATAAAAGACCTAGGCCTTGTGGTTTCAGAGAAGAAGATTTTTAAAGATTTTCCCTATATAAGTCTATGTAAAACCAAAGGGCCCCGGAGTGGGGGCATTTTTGGCCCATGGGCTATAATTTGAACAATCTTGGTAGGGGTCCACTAGATGAAGCTTCATACCAAATATCAAAGTCCTGGGCCTTGCGGTTTCAGAGAAGAAGATTTTTAACGATTTTCCCTATATAAGCCTATGTAAAACCAAAGGGCCCCGGTGCGGGGGCATTTTTTGCCCCAGCACTATGATTTGAACAATCTTGGGAGAGGTCCACTAGATGAAGCTTCATACCAAATATCAAAGTCCTGGGGCTTGCGGTTTCAGAGAAGAAGATTTTTAAAGATTTTCCCTATATAAGCCTATGTAAAACCAAAGGGCCCCAGGGCGGGGACATTTTTGGCCTTAGCACTATAATTTGAATAATCTTGTTAGGGGTCTTTTAGATGAAACTTCATATCAAATATAAAAGACCTAGGCCTTGTGGTTTCAGAGAAAAGGATTTTTAAAGATTTTCCCTATATAAGTCTATGTGAAACCAAAGGGCCATCGGGTGGGGGAATTTTTGGCCCAACCGCGATAATTTGAACAATCTTGGTAGATGTCCATTGGATGAAGCTTCATTCTAAATATCAAAGTCCTGGGCCTTGCGGTTTCAGAGAAGAAGATTTTTAAAGATTTTCCCGATATAAAGCCATGTAAAACCAAAGGGCCACAGGGCGGGGGCATTTTTGGCCCCAGCACTATAATTTGAACAATCTTGGTAGGCGTCCATTAGATGAAGCTTCATACCAAATATCAAAGACCTGGGCCTTGTGGTTTCAGAGAAGAAGATTTTTAAAGATTTTCCCTATATAAGCCCATGTAAAACCAAAGAGCCCCAGGGCGAGGGCATTTTAGCCCCAGCACTATAATTTGAACAATCTTGGTAGGGGTCCAACAGATGAAGCTTCATATCAAATATCAAAGACCTGGGCCTTGCGGTTTCAGAGAAGAAGATTTTCCCTATATAAGCCCATGTAAAACCAAAGGGTCCCTGGGGCTGGGGCATTTTTGGCCCCAGCACTATAATTTGAACAATCTTGGTAGGGGTCCACTAGATGATGCTTCATACCAAATATCAAGGATCTGGGCCTTGTGGTTTCAGAGAAGAAGATTTTTAAAGATTTTCCCTATATAAGCCCATGTAAAACCAAAGAGCCCCAGGGCGAGGGCATTTTGGCCCCAGCACTATAATTTGAACAATCTTGGTAGGGGTCCAACAGATGAAGCTTCATATCAAATATCAAAGACCTGGGCCTTGCGGTTTCAGAGAAGAAGATTTTCCCTATATAAGCCCATGTAAAACCAAAGGGTCCCTGGGGCTGGGGCATTTTTGGCCCCAGCACTATAATTTGAACAATCTTGGTAGGGGTCCACTAGATGATGCTTCATACCAAATATCAAGGATCTGGGCCTTGTGGTTTCAGGGAAGAAGATTTTTAAAGATTTTCCCTATATAACCCTATGTAAAACCAAAGGGCCCGGGGGCAGGGGCATATTTGGCCCCAGCACTATAATTTGAACAATCTTGGTAGGGGTCCACTAGATGAAGCTTCATACCAAATATCAAAGACCTGGGCCTTGTGGTTTCAGAGAAGAAGATTTTTAAAGATTTTCCCCATAAAAGCCAATGTAAAACCAAAGGGCCCCGTGGCGGGGGCATTTTTGGCCCCAGCACTATAATTTAAACAATCTTGGTAGGGGTCCACTAGATGATGCTTCATACCAAATATCAAGGATCTGGGCCTTGTGGTTTCAGGGAAGAAGATTTTTAAAGATTTTCCCTATATAACCCTATGTAAAACCAAAGGGCCCCGGGGCAGGGGCATTTTTGGCCCCAGCACTATAATTTGAACAATCTTGGTAGGGGTCCACTAGATGAAGCTTCATACCAAATATCAAAGACCTGGGCCTTGTGGTTTCAGAAGAAGATTTTTAAAGATTTTCCCTATATAACCCTATGTAAAACCAAAGGGCCCCGTGGCGGGGGCATTTTTGGCCCCAGCACTATAATTTGAACAATCTTGGTAGGGGTCCACTAGATGAAGCTTCATACCAAATATCAAAGTCCTGGGCCTTGTGGTTTCAGAGAAGAAGATTTTTAAAGATTTTCCCTATATAAGCCTATGTTAAACCAAAGGGCCCTGGGGCGGGGGCATTTTTGGCCCCAGCACTATAATTTGAACAACCTTGGTAGGGGTCCACTAGATGAAGCTTCATACCAAATATCAAAGACCTGGGCCTTGTGGTTTCAGAGAAGAAGATTTTTTAAGTTTTTTGTGAAAAAAATCTATTTTTGGCTCCTGTGACCTAGATGTGCAACGGACCGGAACGATTTGAACAACTTTGAAAGGGGACCACCTAAGGATCATTCCTGTGAAGTTTGGTCAAAATCCGATCAGTGGTTTAGGAGGAGATGTCGTTTAAAGAAATTGTTTACGCACGCACGGACGCACGCACGCACGCACGACGGACAAAAAGTGATCCCAAAAGCTCACCTCGTCACTACGTGACGGTGAGCTAAAAACTGAGCTCAAAAAAATTTTACCAAATACAGACCAGATCCATCGAATGGTTTGGAAATTATAAGCGCTTAAAAAACTTTAACAACATTTTCTCTAAGTCTGTGACCTTGACCTTGAGGTCATGGGCAGGAATACTGCTTAAATAAAACTTTGGACCTATCTCTATCATCATACTAAATATGAACCAAATCAATCATATGGTGGAAATTATGAGCTGTTAACTCTTAACATGCTGTTCGCAACAACCCTTATGTTTGGAAACAGTGTAGATCCAGATCAGATGGCTTCTAAAGAAGCCATCTGATCAGGATCTACACTGTTTGGCATTCAGTTTATGAATTTGTAGCAATAAATTACATCAAGTAATTTGATTGGTTGATAGACTGAAATAGGTGTGGCTTAAATGAATATTCAGCAAGATAAGGGTTAAAAAGATAAATGTGGATGCTGATGCAATTCCAATGCAAATTCCAATGTCATGGGTAGAGCAATAGCTCTTCCTAGACTTTGTATGTCATGGATAAGGCTGACACGATTAATCATATAATCAATTAATCGATTGATTAATTCCACAAAAATGATTATCATTTCTGATTTGCTTTTAATCAATTACTTGATAGGTACAATTTACTATCCAAAGTTATGCCTTAAATAGCTGGATGAGTGGCAAACAGTGCAGACCCAGATGAGAGGCCGCATTCTGCGGCTTCTCATCTGGGTCTACACTGCTTGCTCAGGCCTGTCTGTTCAAATATACATATGGTAAAGTTCAACATAAGGTAAGAGTCATGCTCAGAGAAAAGTCAGACAGGTAAAAGTATGACAAAAACCATAGCGATTACTAATCGATTATCGATCGCAATGACAGGACTGACAATCAATTATCTTTTCAGCTCCGATTAGCCAGCCCTAGTCATGGATACTCAGTTGACTCGCTGCATCGAGGTGATTCTAATGAGTACACATGACATACATTTTCAAGATAAAATATGAAAATTCTCCCTAAGTAGTCCTAATTATATGTGGAAAATATTTCCTAGGGACTCAAGAACGTGTTTAAACAGCTGTGGTAAACTAACCATCAAGCCAATCAAGTTTCACTGTATCAAAAAATAATAAGTTAAAAATTGGCATTCAATATGGATAAAGGGACCTTACTCTGATAATTTTGCTGAAAAAAAAGATTAGTAGCTTTTGCACTGCAAAGAACACACAGGTATCCCGCTACTTTTATTTTTCTGGGGCCAGCTGTTCAAAGCATCGTTAGCTTAACGAGCTCGTTAGTGGTCATATTGTTAACTCTTCTAGTAAGTACAATATCGTAAATTTTGGTATTTTTGCTGGAAAAATGTGAGGAGCTTTTTCAGCAAAAATTTCAGCATATTTGCCATATTTAATGATCAGTTTTAACGATACGTTAACTAACTACGTCGTTAGTTTTGAACAACTGGCCCCAGAATAATTTATCAAAATGTTTGATACATTTGTTTAACGCCTTCAACATGTAAAATAGCCATCATCCGTACTTTGGACAACAAGGCCCTGAACTTGAACGGCATAATTAACAAACTAATGAAGCATCCTAGCTTTAGTAATTTCCCAAAAGCATCTACTTTATGGCACTATCTTAAACTTTTTTTCTGTTTTTCAGATTGGGTTGAATTGTTCTGCAAGGTGATTTCACTAATATCAAGCCAATGTCTAACTGAACATGGACAAAAACTGGAGTATCCTGCTGAAAAAGCACTTGACCTTTCATTGCAGAAGTTGGTGATGCATATGTGACCTGAGTGATGCTCTAACCCACAGTGGTGACTTATGAGAGAGATAGTGCACATAACCAATGGGGCATGGAGGCCAATTTATTTCCCTTAAACATAGGCTCCCTGCTTGCTCACAGGAAAGAGCTATTTTCACATTTGGCAGTTCCATCATTATCCACAGTAACACAAACACTTATTACCTGAGACACTGACATCAGTCTCTGTGATTGTACCAGCTTCAATACCATTGTATCTTTCTATAAACTCCGGCAGAGACATCTGTACATGAAACTTGTGAGGATAGGGGTTATCTCCCTCTGTCTTCTGTTGAGCAATAGCTCGCGATCGCAACTTGAAATATTCCTGTAACAGAATAGACAAATTAGCACAAAAGGTTTCACCATGCCATGGGTTGTAATTGTTTTTGATGAGAAAAATGCCTTAGTCAACACCAGAACAGAATGAAGGGTGAAAATGATGGATGCAGCAATAACGTCTCCCTATTCATAACCATGCTGTTATTTGGATGATCCAAAATCAATGAAAAAGTTGATTTTATGGTATTTATGGATACAAAAGCAGTGTTGTGCCTGCGCCTGAAATTTTAAGGAACACATGGCCCCACCCATCTTTTCTAAAGTTCTGGGGGACACAGATGGATAAACGCTAACTATATAGTACAGTCAATCAAAAACATCTCTTTATTGTCCCAGAAGTAGTATTTTTAGCAGTAAAAGTCACACATTGTTTCCAGCCACAACTCATTAAGTCCCATTAAGTTACATCCCTCATTATTGTCTGAATTGTCATTGAAGAAACTGGAGAACTGAAATGGACCAAATGTAAATATTTACCTTTTTCAGATGTGCTCCATAGTGCATGGCACATTATTTCTAGTGGAATGCTGTGAAAATCACAGGAATAGGCAAAACACTGCAACATTGTAACATTGTTCTGAACAGAAGGATTATAATAGGACTTGCAATATAATGGTTCGAACAAGGCACTTTTGAAAATGTTTCTGAAAAACTGGTCTATCTAGAGCTTTCCGTGTCTGAAGTTTGACAGTAGTCGTAGTTTGTCTATTCAGAGTTTCATCATTGTGTGTGTCATATTTACTAGTCCTTTGCAATCATTGATTCCACTGCAGAATTTGAATAAATTGAGGGTCACTGATGAGGCCTAATTGGCTGAAACTAGCTAAGGTGGCCCAGACAAACTTGTACACTCCAATGTTTTCAGTTCTGTGAAGAAGTCCTTGTTTCCAAAGGATTACACCTTTTTTATAGAACATTTCAGATAATGATAATCAAATGTATGTTTGTTTTTTCTTCTTTTCTTTCAATCTTTCCTTGTCTGAGGTTTGACTTAAAAGGCAGTTTGTCTGATCTGAGTTTTACATAATAAGAATCAAGTGTATTTTTAATGCAAACTTAACCAGTAAAATGCCAATCACGACTACTGTCGTCTGCTTTGCCACCTGCCAATTACCTTAAAATTTTTGCAAACAGTGTGGACCCAGATCAGACTGCTCCTTTAGGAGCAGTCTGATCTGGGCCCACACTGTTTGCCTGTGTGTAAAAATATTTTTAAAAAATTTGCAAGAAGATTCAGCAGACGACATCTTCAGAAGTTGTTTTTCTCGGTGTCTTAAGGGTTAACTAATTCAGACTGGTCCTATCACTTACATGTGCATCCAACTCCTCCTCATTTTCCTTCTCTTTCTTGACCGTCTGCTTCTGTTCTTCTTGTTGTTGTTGAGCTGCGGCAGCGGCAACCTTCTCTGCCTTTTCCTTTTCCTTCTTCTCTTGCTTCTGTCGCCTCTTTAGCTCACTGAGATAGAAAATACAGCGGAACTCCGCTATTAAGACCAGCTAAAATTAAGATTAATTCCATTATTATAACATATTTTAGAGTTTCAGTTTTTCTTTCTATAGAAGCCTCCGTGGTGTAGTGGATAATTACTCGCCTCATACACCAGGGATCATGGGTTTGATCCAGAGCTTCCCCAGACTTTCGGATGAGTCTTTAAACCGAGGTCCCGTTTCTGTAAAAATTTAGCTGTTGGTGGGATGTAAAACTCAAACACACTCACTTTTTCTTTCTGTGTGTTTTTAACAACCAGTGTCCTAGACTAGTAAGGGACTACCTTTGGGAATGTTCAAAAGTGGTCCTTAGACCACTTCTGAACCTTTGTGTTTTTAACACCCATTGTCCTAGACTAGTAAGAGTCTAAGAGACCACTTTTGCAAATGTTCAAAAGTGTCTTAAAACCACTTTTGAACAGTTCTAAAGTTGGGCTTCATAGAAACAAAAGGTGTGTATTTTATGGTAATTCTTATTTCTCCATATACCTAAACCTATATTGTGGGTATTCTTTAGAAATGCCTCGCCTAGGCGGTTCCAATGAATACCCACAACATAGGTGACAAAAACTATCCTTCAGTTATCACAAAATATCCCCCCCCCCCACCCCACCATAGTTGGACTGCATGATGCTTCCACGCAGAGCTGAAACTCTGAAACGGACTGCACACCGTGTAATGGTAAACCGCTTAACGGATCTAAGCCTGTCCAGGCAAAGTGGTGCAAGTTGGACCGCACAGGCTTATAAACACCGTAGGTTTCATTGGGCATGAGATGTCATTTCATCTCAATGTTGGATAGAAGCCCCACAAAACTGGAAGCAGCGTCTCCAAAATTACCAATACAGTGTTGACGGGGATGTTAAACCTCAAATGAAACAAAAACACAAAATACCAGCCTTATCTGTTGCTAAGGGTCTTGATATACGAATTTCACTGTATGCTACATGGTGCATAGCTCCAGATACTCAGTACTGAGAATAACTTGGGGTTCATCTTTTATTCCTGTAGGAAAACATATGTTAACTCTTATCCTGCTGTTCACTACAACCCCTATCTTTGGAAACAGTGTAGATCCAGATCAGATGGCTTCTGAAGAAGCCATCTGATCAGGCTCTACACTGTTCGACATTAAATTTATGAATTTGCAGGAATAAATTACATCAAGTAACCTGATCGGTTCAAAGTCAGAAATGGGTGTGGCTTAAATGAATATTCAGCAAGATAAGGGTTAAGGGTACTTGCTACAACTGCCACAATGAGGCCATTCCAACAAGATCACTCACAACTCTAGGTAAGGTGCTTTATTTTATCCAAAAAGAACTGATATTTTCATTATTTCTGCACAAAATGTATGTTGTGGGTATTCATTAGAAACACCAACATTTTTCTTATTCCTTGAAACAATTTCCAGGAAATGTCAAATCATTTTTTCTAGGGAAAAAAAATTTCAACAATTTGTCATCTGCTGAATTAGCCCAGAGGGTGGTAAAGGTTAAAAGCGGAACAGCAAACACCTTGCAGATTAAAGTAAGATGTCTTATCCTCAGCCCTCATGTTCAAAGTTAACATCTTTTACGGTATGTATTCGGAAGAGTCAGGCCTAAGCAAACAGTGTAGACCCAGATGAGATGCCACAGAATGTGGCATCTCATCAGGGTCTACACTGTTTGCCACTCATCCAGCTATTTTTAGACACATCGGGTGGTTTATTGTATTTGTTCAAGTTTTAAAACAAATACGGTAGGGAGTTGAGCTGTCCAAATACAATTACTTTGGTAAATATGGCGCACTTCTTGTTCAAGTTCCTGTTTAGATCAATAGGCCTGAAAGGGTAACTTAAGGCTGAAAAAGATGTGTGGTTCAGGCAACATTAAATTTTTATCAAAAAGCTTCTGATCATTTTTGCATGTATCCTACGAGACCGTGTGGTTCAGAATGACATATCTGAAAGTGGTGCAAATACAGGTTTTGGAGAAAAAATAAGGGCAGATGACTCACATGTACAAGTGTATTAATCTCAAGCCTTATGTTTCTGAGGTGTACTATACATGTACACAACAAACTAGTTTTAACCCTTCTCTTGCTGAATATTCATTTAAGCCACACCCATTTCTGTCTATCAACCAATCAAATTACTTGATGTAATTTATTGCTACAAATTCATAAACTAAATGCCAAACAGTGTAGATCCTGATCAGATGGCTTCTTCAGAAGCCATCTGATCTGGATCTACACTGTTTGCAAAGATAGGGGTTGTCGTGGACAGCAAGATAAGGGTTAACATGGTTTGTTATATCACAGCTTCAGATGTACATGTAACACAGTTTCTTTTTTTTTTTTTTTTTGGTTTTATGGCCCTTTCAAGATTATTTTGCCCATATCGAGCCGATCGTTAATCAGAGGTTGGTGAAAACCGGAGTACCCAGAGAGCTAGAAATGTGTCCAGACGACACAGATGCCCCCGACAAGGGGCCAGCCTCACCCCGAAAATCCATGTTGCAACAACAGCTGCCATTGGACAGCATAGCTCAACTGCAAAAGTGTCCTACCCATAGATGGGGATATTGCTGATTAAATTTATCATCATACCCAATTTGAACCTAATTAATTAAATAGTTTGGAAAATATGAACTCTTAAGAAACTTCAACATTCAAAATTGTCTAAGTGTGTGACCTTGACCTTGAGGTCATGGGCAGGGTTGGTGGTATGGCTGAATGAAAATGGGACCTATATCTATCATCATTCTAAATATGAAGCTAATCTATATGGTTTGGAAAATATGAGTCCTAAAACTTTAAAAGCATCATAAGACTGTGACCTTGACCTTGAGGTCAGGGGTGGGAGTATATACAACTTTGGACCTGTAACTATCAGCATACCAAATATGAAGCAAATCTATATGGCTTGGCGAGTATGAGCTCTTGATAAACTTTAAATAAACAGAGCTGTCATTGTAAGCGACCAATGCCCCCCCACCCCAAGAGCTGTCACTGTAAGCGACCAATGCCACCCCCCCCCCCCCCCCCAACAGAGCTGTCACTGAAACCCATTGCATTCTGGTGGACTCTTCCATTGTCACATGATAGACAAGCCAATTTGTCATTTTAGGCAAATCAGGTCTATGTTTTCTGTTTTCATTCTATTTTTGATGGAAAATCCTGTTAGCAAATAGTGTAGACCTTGGCAGGGTCTGATCTTGGTCTGCACTGTTTGTTTATTCGCTCATTGGGGCTAGGAGAAATAGACTGGTGCTTCCAAGCAGAGCTGACTCCAACCGCACATGAGAACAGGTAAACAGTTCACGTCTAAGCCTGTGCAGGTAAAATGATGCGAGTTGGTCCATCCTTGCATATAAAGAAACCCTTTTGCTTTCACTGCTCAGCGGGGCTCGAGATGTCATTTTATCTCAATGTCGGGTAAAAGTCCCACAAAACTGGAAGCAATGTCTCGAAAATGAGCTAAAGGGGGCGTGAAAATTTATGTTGTAGGCACTCATTGGCTAATACATTGACTATCCACAGTCGCTTATACATATACAAAAAAGAAAACAGTCTGTCGCTCAGAGTAAATTATGAACCACACAGCTTTCCTTGCCATAACCACAACAACTTGAAAAGCCTTACTCTTTCATTCGACAGTATGTTCTACATGGAAGAACTGAAGGCTGCAATCGAGTGACTGCTCGTGTTTTCAGAAACTGTGCCACTGTAGCATACACCACTCTTGGACATACAGCCATGGTCAAGCTCTGCATTAAAAAATAAAGTGGAAACACAATTTCAGAGTAATATGTTTACAAAATGAACGAAAAGCTACAACCACCGAAAAAAAACACCGTCTGAAAGCACCGAAAGTACGTGCTTAACCAAAACACAACATGGGCACCAACATATGAATTTGACTTTGGATAATTAGAAGATGAAGCTCCCAACCGGCGAAGAATATCAGGCCTTCGTCGGACCTATCTTGATTGTCGGCCCGACATTGCCCGCCGTTTTATGCTGGCCTGGGACTACTTGTTAGTGATGGCTCGACCACCGATGGCTCTTTTACCATGAATAGGTCGAACACATTCTTGAGTCCCTAGCAAAATCCTCTACATAAGAAATAGGAACTGGCTGCTGACAACCGGTTGTCACCAGCCTGTGAGGCTACTGACAACCGGTTGTCACCAGCCTGCGAGGCTGCTGACAACCAGCTGATATAAAACCTGTTTATAAATAGGATTTATTTTACATGATGTGAAAATAGAATTTTTAAGTTATATTTGCTATCCTTTCACAAATTGGGGCTGATACTTGCTGCCTGAAGAACAGATTCAAATCAGGAGATGTGGAAAAATACTTGATATTCTGAAGGACATGTTTTCAATTTGCAACTGTAGATTTTGTTTGTTTGGCAGTTATTTCTGAATGGCCTCTAGTGTTAAATAAGGTTTTGGATGGAAATGTACATGTATTTGCCAATAACCATAAAAACAAACAGTCGATCAGCCCATCGGGGCTTGAAGAAATAGACTGGACTGCATGGTGCTTCCACGCAGAGCTGAAACTGACCACACATGAATACTGGTAAACCACTCAGAAGGACTAAGCCTGCCCAGGTAAAGTGATGTAAGACAGACCGTCCAATGCTGATAAGCCTTTTGGTTTTATTGGGCGGCAGGGCTTGTGATGTCACTTCATCACAGTGTAGGGTAAAAGTCACACAAATTGGAAGCAACGTCTCCAAAATGACCTAATTAGTGTTGACGGGGACATTAAACCTCAAATAAACATCAATCAGACTACCAGTATGCGTAGCTATCAGTTTGTTTCAAAGTTTGAGCCTGGAAAAAATATCTAACAAATGAAAGCACTGCAGTTGGTGGCCAGTGGTGGATTGTTTATCTCTGAGTGAAAAATGGTTCTGAATTTTGACTTAAGGCTGTTTCATTATATTATCTGCAATATATATACTGATTAATGGGCTGAGTCAAATATTTGACCACCCTGGTACTCGAAAAGACAAATTCACTAATTTAGCAACCTCAGGACCCCCCACACACCCCTCCCCAGGGGATATGCCTTCTCAGAAACCATTCAGATCCCCACCACTCAACCCCCTCCAGTTCAGTATTGACTGAATATCTTGGAAACTGTTCAGATCCAGACTGCTAAACAAAATATACATTGTATATTGTTGTTCCTTTTGATAAGATGCATCCAGTTGTGTTGACAAGGGAATCCCCATGGGGCATGCCTCATTCCTCCAGTTCACATAAAGCTTAATAATATCTTGGAAAACGTTTGGAAAATGTTCAGATCCCCATGCCTAAATTGTAACTATTATTTCTTCTTGTGACGCCTCATTTACTTGCACTGACCAGGTCCCTAGATGCTATGCCCCCCACATCCAGTTTAAATAAGGTTAATAGCGCAGAAACTGTTCAAATCTCCACCCCTGAAACATACACATACATGTATATTGTTCCTAATGATAATTTTAAGATGCACCAGGTTATGCGCTATCCCCTCCAGTTCATATAAGGCTGAATAGCACAGAAACCACTTAGTTTACCACCCCTAAACCATCCATTTTATTGCTCATTAAGTCATTATAATTAGGCACATTTGGTGACAACAACCACGAGTCACCTAGGGGTATGTCCCACCCTCTTCAATTCAAATAAGGCTTTGAAACCGGTCAGATTCCAAGTCTTAAACCATCTATATTTTGTTTCTTTTTATCCATGGTGTTGACTGGGGGTGCCCCATCATGGAAAATGGGAGTCCACATTGGTGCTCATTTAAGCAGTGGTGGTTTGTTTGGGAGACTGGAGTTCATTATTTGGTTCAGAAGACATACTAGAGCATACTGTGCAATATTGGAGTCTATGTAATTGTGTGACCTTGAAAACTAGCAGTAGCTCAAGGTCAGCACAATCCATTCAAGTCTTTGGTACATTGAAGTGATAGATTGTAACAAGTATGACCATAAACTGTACTGTTGGGGATATAGCTGGAGGCAAAGTATTTCTATTAAAAAAATGGCAGCTTTGGGCAGCCTGTGACTTTGAAAATAAAGTCAAGGTCAAAAGACCTTAGTTACTGTTTTGCCTGGTCTTATAATGATGCACATACTGTATGCAAGTGTGATAAGAATCTATTAAATTGGTTCTAGAGATACACTGTATCAATCACCCAAAGCCAACAAAAACACAACAAAAACATGCCCCCCCCCCCCACTTCCCTTTACTGGGGGACATAATGCCAAGGACTCATTCATTAAGGTTTTCCATATGTTGTACATGTATTCCTTTTCAACTCTTATACAACAGAAGCACCAGAAACAATGTCCCCCTACCCTTTGTTGGGGATATAGCTGTATCATTGAGCCTCCGTGGCCTAACGGGTAAGAGCGCCGACTCTCAATCATCAGGTCTCTCACCTGTGGTTTGCACCTTGTTTGGCCCATATATGAGACACCAAGTTCTGCAACGGAAGGTCATGTGGTTTTTATCCAGATACGCCGGTTTTCGTCCACCTGATTAGCATTCAGCTTGAAATAAGTGAAATAATGTTGAATAGGCCGTAAAACCAAAACCAGAAAAAGTATTATTGATTCATTCGGCAAGGTATTCCATATGCATGATACATTGAATATTTACTGTTTTGACTCTTTTCAACTACCATAAACCAAGGGTGCCTTTCTGGGAGGAAATGGATAAAAACTTGTGACTTTATAGCATTTTCTGCATTCAAGGGCACATATCTCATACCCGGTAGTCTTATAATCATCACAGAGCTTTTACAGAAATCTTCCATTATTTTACAGTCTCCAATCATTGACAAATTCGTCAGTCAAAGAGGTACTTTGTACAATTCTGTTCTTGATAGAGAAATGTGGGTTTTTGCAACGATGGGAAGTGCAAATATTTAGTAAAGTTCACAAAATGCAAATGAAGTGATATATTTTAGCATAATTTGGCAGCATGCAAAGGGTCCTAATATCTTCTCAATATTTTTCTACAGCTTAACAATTATATGACTTAACCTTAAGTTAATCGATTATTAAAAGATCATAAATCCCAAGTTAGTTCTTCCAGGTCTTGGCATGTATGGAATTACCCCTCCCACCCAGACCTCACCATATCTAATGATAATTTCTGGACTTCTTTTTTATCCACATATATACTGTGGTTTAATTATGATCACATACCAGCAGATACTGCTGCAGATTTGTATTTATTCAAAGAACATCAGTGCAACCTACAATACATAGCAAAACTGACCCATAAAGATGCCAAGAAACACCCCAATAAAGGTTTATAGGAAAGATAAAGTCATTCAAACTATATCAGTTAAGAAAAAAAGAAAAATAACCTATTAATCTCAGGTCTTATATAGCTGGTTGTCTGCAGCCTGTGAGGCTACAGACAACCGGTTGTCAGCAGCCTCACAGGCTGGTGGCAACCGGTTGTCTGTAGCTTCACAGGCTGCTGACAACCGGTTGTCAGTAGCCGTCGCCTAAGAAATAATGGGGGATAATTCAGAAGATTTTAGTTTTTTATCTTGCAAATGTATGCTGTGTGTACTCATTAGAATCGCCTCGATGAGGCGATTCTAATGAGTACACACCGCATACATATTCATTATAGAACACCTAAAAGATGTCAAAAAGTATCTCGTTATGCCTCCTGACAGTAACCTTAGTGGCTCGAACTACCTCTGTCTCGAACAGATTTTCGAGGTCCCAAAGGTGTTCGAGCCATTGAAGTTCGACTGTATTTGGTATTACAGAATGAGATTAGCATAAACATAAAGATTTTTGGTTGTTTTCACTGCAGGCAATGGTTAGAAAACTGACATCAAGCGTTGCTCACAGTCACATTGGGCTCATGAAATTGTGATGGGTTTTGATGTGTACATTTTTTTCTTATTTCTGCTTTTCAACTTCCATTTAAGTAAAGGAATATCAGTGTTCAATCTAGGCTGCACCATTGCGCCCTGGGCCCGCTTTTTACATGAGGGGCGCACCAGAGATCATTCAGTGGGCCAGTCGGGCGCAACTGTAGAATTTAGAGACTGTTTCTTCTGGAGTTCATTTTTGCGATTTTCTCGCGATTTTTCGGCTGCCTGTTGCGTATTGTTGAGTTGATAAAAAAACGCATGTTGTCCGACCAAAATAACTAAGAGAAACATTTTAGTTTTATCTGTTTAACAATTTCTTATTTTTATAAACCCAAATCGACGTTTTGTTTACCGGGGATGCGGCCATGTTCGGTATACTTGTGTGCGCCGGGCGGCTTACGCCAAATTCGTGTGCGCCGTGCGGCTTACGCTAAATACAGGACCGAAATACCCAGTGTTCAATCCAGGATTTGGGGTTTGGGGGCCCAAAGGGGCCCGAGGGCCTTGGAAAAGGGGGCCATTTGGAAATTTAGGGGGCCCTTAAATTATACTATATAAAGTTACCAGATTTATCTTAAGGTTTTAGCTGCATGATAAAAATGGACACAAAACAAGTTTAACAGCACAGACAAAAACTATTTAGTTTACCTATCCATCTTCTAATATTGAGTTGGTCATATTTGCTCATTACCTTATTTAACCAGTACAAAACAATTTGGATAACGTGTCATGCTCAAGTGCTAAATGCATGTTTTATCTAGAATGAATGCCATTAAAAATATTTCTGAAAGAGAAGAACTCTATAATAAATAGCGCCCGCCAGGGTATATTGCGGTATTTCGGTCCGGTATTTAGCGTAAGCCGCACTGCGCACACGAATTTGGCGTAAGCCGCCCGGCGCACACAAGTATATCGAACATGGCCGCATCCCCGGTAAACAAAACGTCGCTTTGGGTTTATAAAAATAAGAATTGTTAGTAGTTAAAGAGATGAAACAAAATGTTTTTCTGAGTTATTTTGATCAGGCAACATGCGGTTTTTGATCAACTCAACAATACGCAACAGGCAGCCATAATACCGCGAGAAAATCGCAAAAATGAACTCCAGAAGAAACAGTCTCTAAATTCTACAGTTGCGCCCGACGGGCCCATTTAATGATCTCTAGTGCGCCCCTCATGTAAAAAACGGGCCCAGGGCGCAATGGCGCAGCCTAGATTGAACACTGAATACCGCAATATACCGAGGCGGGCGATATTTATTATAAAGTTCTTCACTTCCAGAAATATTTTTAATGGCACTCATTCTAGATAAAACATGCATTTAGCACTTGAGCAAGACACTTTATCCAAATTGCTTTGTACTGGTTAACTGAGGGAATGAGCAAATGTGACCAACTCAGTATAAGAAGATGGATAGATAAACTAAATAGATTTTGTCTGTGCTGTTAAACTTGTTTTGTGTCCATTTTTATCATGCAGCTAAAACCCTTAGATAAATCTGGCAACTTTATATAGTATAATATAAGGGCCCCCTAAATTTCCAAATGGCCCCCTTTTCCAAGGCCTGTGGGCCCAGAGGGCCCCCAAACCCCAAATCCTGGATTGAACACTGGGAATATGTAATGAATAAAAATCACATTGATTAGTTTTCAGTAAAAAATCTTCAATCTTATTACAGGAATCCCCCATAGTTTTTCATGCATTAACATTTGCCAGGTCCCAAGCAGGGTTCGCGCTAGGATTTTTTTTTCTTTCGCCATCACTTTCGCCAATTTAATTTTTTTTGAGCCAAAATCTTAAAACCTGAGCCAGTTGAAGAAACTTCTTCGCAAAATGCAGAACATGGATAAAAAAGATCTGCTCTACAATTTTCTTTGGCACTTAAAGAGTTGAAGCTTAAATGCACAGACTGTCCTTTTGTGGCCTTTATGGACGTGTGTAATGGGCTGTAGGTGCGCCTAAAGACCCCAGGTTTTTTATCAAACCAACACGGTCACACGTCAAACCTGTCATCTATGCTGTCTTGTCGACAGATAGCTTAGCAAAATCCATAGACCAAAATCATTTAGATAGCTTGAGTTTTCCGACTTCCAGCGGCATTACATTCTCTCCCTAAAATGCAACAAAACCTTGCTTAAATGCTTTTGTTTTTGCTCCAACAAGTAAGCATTGTTAGGTCATGGAGGCTGCCATTTTGGTTGATCACATTATCACATTACCGTAAAAATTCGGCTATATAACGAGGATTTTTCCTTGCAAAATGAGCCCCAAAAATGGCCCCGTCTTATAGCCGAGGTCATGGATTGCATGCTTTTTTCCGGCAATGTCCGGCGAAGACAAGACATACGGAAAAAGCCGATCGGTGATTTTTGAATTGATATAAAGCGGCGCCCACAAACCACCGCTACCATTTAGCTGCACTGGATTGGTAAATGACGTCATCCGACACCAGCAACCCAACACGTATTTAATGTCATAGTGTGTATCTATTTCATTAAAAAAAACGTTAGGAACAGGGTAGAAAATATTTTCTCGATAGCTAAACGGTTGTAAATAGAGGTGGATAGAAAACCGGCGCTTTGCACAGCTTCCGAATTATCCCCAGAAGCTCCGTGTCAATAACCAACAACAGCGTTCGCTTTTTCCGGCTCAGCGTCTGCTATTTGGCGCCAAAACATAACCATACATGAGATCGTAGAAAAGTCCATTTTTATGACCGTTAGATGTAGCTAATTGTCTGAGGAGCGATTATATCATTTTCGCATTGATTGTGGATTAAATTTTATGATTGACATAACTTGACCATATTTTCACACCTTATCGACACGCACCGCAGGGTAGCAATTAAAAGGGATTAACAATAGTGACATACTTGAACCGTAATAAATACACAAATGGTTTGTCTTTGAATTGACAGTGCAGCAATTATTGCGATTTACTTACTGGTATAGTTTTACCGGATTTAAGGACTCAAAAAGACTGTCAGTTATAGACGATTTTTTTTGCACTTGTCCAACCGGGCGTCAAAAGGTCAAAGTGCAGTTGCCCGGTCAGCCGGGAAATGGATTTGTCAGTCCTGTCGTCTATTAAATAGGTGGAAGAAAAGGTGTAAAATACACGTTTCAGTTAACGGCTTAAGTCGGCAATAACCGGGATGGGACTTCTTTTTCTTTTTTATAGTTTTTTTTCGCCACTTGTTTTCGCCAAATGACACAGATTTGCGCCAGATTTATTTTCTTTTCGCATTTGGCGACTTTGGCGACCGCTAGTGCGAACCCTGCCAAGGAAGCCATTTGAACATTAGGTCACTTCAGGGTTTGCACCAGCGGCCGCCAAAGTCCCCAAATGGGAAAAGAAAATAAATCTGGCACAAATCTGTGTCATTTGGCGAAAACAAGTGGCGAAAAAAAAAGACCAAGAAAAAAGAAAGTCTCATCCCAGTAATTGCTGACTTAAGCCATTTACTGACACGTGTATTTCGTATCCTTTTCTTCCCCTCACTTGATAATTAACACCTTTGACTATTGATCAAATTAGCATAATGAAGGTTGTTTATTATCGACACGTAACAGGTCATATTCAGAACAATTTAGCTCCGCCTTCTTATTATAACAAGATGCGATTAGATTGATTTTGTTTGTTTGTTTGATTTGAGGTTTAACGTCCCCGTCAACACTGTAAAGGTCATTTTGGAGACGTTGCTTCCAATTTTGTGGGACTTTTACCCGACATTGAGATGAAATGACATCTAAAGCCCTGTCGCCCAATGAAACCAATAGGGTTTATTAGCATGGACTGTCCGCCTCGCACCGCGGTTCCTGGACAGGCTTAGATCCTCTAAGCGATTAGATTGAATATCAACCAATGGGTAAAGACTACTATTTGTGCGGCATGACTTAATGGAAAATACCCAATATTAATTGACTTTGCGGTTGGGGTAGCCCCCAATCCAATGCTTCTAGTGCCCGGTTTCCTTAAAAACAAGATCATTCATTCGACTTTGCCGTCAAGGTTGATCAATAAAGAAACGGACGACAAAGACGGATGATATAAATTGTAGAAGTTAATTGCTGTTCAACAAGCGTAACGGTAATTTATGATCGGCACCGCTTGGGCAGTCATCCATAATGTTTTTTAAAATACAAATCAGCTCTTGTTTGACCTCAAGTTGTTACGTTCTTTTGTTATACATGTTTTGTTCATATGTGGGCTTGAATATTCAGAAATATGAGCGGGATAATTCAGAATTTAAAATAAATACCCGGTATATAACATGCTTCAGTTATACCCAGATGCCCCACGGGTAAAAGTTGGTCTCATATTCCCTGTTCTGGACTTAAATGAATTCGGAGTATGGCAATGGTACATGTCAAGTGATTTTTTTTTTCTTGGGGGGGGGGGGGGAAACAACAGACAAATTACCGTAAGGGTTTCCCCGATCTCGTCGCCAAAGGACATAATTGGAGTGTGACAAGGGTCCTTTCTTTAATAGGGTACTGCTGTTCTTTCTATCTTGTTAAAAATAATGGCAAAGTAGTTTTATTTGACAAAAAAATAATTTCCAAGACCCAGAGTGTTAAAATAAGTCTTTGTTATGACAGCCCCTTTGGGATTATAAAATGTGTGTATATTGGGCACAGTTTTCTTGAGTTTTGAGTTTTCCAATAATTAGCACCTTCTCAACTGCAGTAATCTTAATCCCGTTGTTGTGAAATTCACACCTCAGTGTAATTAACACCAATCACTATTGATAGCATGTCCACTTGACTGCCAGTTAACTGCAACGCTTCATTTAATTGCATACAAAAAGGCATATACTGAAGTGACCTTTCTAATCATTTCCCATTCATCATTCAAGATTCTAGATTCAACAGGTCAAGATGTCTTTTCCTATGAAGGAATACCGACTACCAGAGCCTCTGGTAGCCTTCTTGAAGTCTTGCCGACTTCATGGGGTGCCTCAAGTAAACACCACACTTGAGCCCCAGAAGGTAGCTGTCACCCTTACTTCAGACTTGAGCCTTCCAGCTCCAGACAGAACCAAGAAGACAGCACCACAGGTCTGACGACAGATCCCACAAGCAGCGCCGCCAGCCGAGGAGACCGTGACAATAACTACAGCAACGATCATCCCCCAGCGCCAGCCAACAATCAACGCCGAACATGTGCCCGCCGCACCCATCATCTAGAGACCAACGCAGTCATCGCCAGAGACCAATGCCTTATCACCCACAGAGAGACCACCCCCGCCTAAAGTTCAACGACGCTCGTCACCTGCCCTAGCCACCAGAAGAGGAAGAATCTACACGTCCGAAGAAAAGGATAGATAGATGACCATTATGCAGTGAACCCAGCCTGTTTTGAAACAATAAAAGCTTGGCATTATAATTTAGAAAGATTTTGTGCTGTTTTATCGTATTCTTAACGATTTTAGTAAATTAGGTTTCAATTATAAATAAATCAAAAAGTGGCCGAAATCTGGGCCGAATTATGTTGGGTGCGAAACTCGTACTTTATGTCAATGAGTCAATTTCGGCTTTTTTTATTTTTCAAGCAATATAAAAATAATATGGAGATGTTCTGTGAATTATTTTCAGATGATTTGTTAAATGTTTTGTACCATATTCCATGGTTTTATCAAGAAACTAACGTCGACACTTTTGTTTACAAGCGTATCGATCATAACCAATATGGCCGCCATTTGACCTCTGGGGACCGAGTAGTCGCGACATGAAATGGAATTTTTCGCAACTTTAGAACAAAAATGCGACATACTTATTCTTGGTCAAGAGCGGTGATTTATATATACAGTCGAACTTCGATGGCTCGAACTCGTCGGGACCGCCGAAAAAAGTTCGAGCCATCGGTAGTTCGAGCCACTGGAGTCCAACTCGACAAGATCCATCTTTGTGTACTATGATTTTTTATCATAGCTGCGTAGATTTTGGTGACTTCCGGCACATTTATCGGTCATAATTAAGAGTGGATGATGAGCCGTATTTTTGGTCCGTATTATGATACTGATCACGCGCCTGCGTGACTTGATCGATAAAATTGGAATTTTTAAAAAGGTAATTAGTGCGAGTCATCGGTGGGATTTTACATAGAAAATGCACTCTAGGGACCAGGCTTAGAGTTCGAGGGTTCGAGCCATCGTGGTTCGAGCCAAGGGTGGCATGTTTGGTTAAAATGAATAGGGATTTTGCCGGGACTGAAAAGTCAGTTCGACCCAAACGTGGTGTTCGAGCCTACCGAGTTCGACCCATCGAAGTTCGACTGTATATAAAATTAAAGGTCAGAGTCTTTAGAATATCATGATATCAAAATGGTTTTCACATTTTGGAATTTGGTCAATCTATGGAGGTTTAACTTTGGTTGATCGTAACACCTGTTTCTATGCACCGATTTTTATGATTCGCGTTCCGGGGCATTCCTCATTCATTTCTCTGTCCCAGGATTCAAAGCTCATAAATATTCATAGGATTTAAATATTTAAACTTGCAATTTCATTGGAATTGGTCACCTGTCCACGCACGAGTGACCTGAATCTTGTTTACTGTGTGGGTGGAAAAATACCGACTTCACTGATAATTAACCTCATAGCCAGAAAATATGCAAATTAGCAACAAACTTATGTCATATATCAGTTTAAAGCAAATTTTATTACCATTTTAATGATATACAAGTTATCAACCACAAAAATAGATGAGTTTGAGAAAAATAGGATTAAGACCAGTGACCCTCGAAATATGCGGAAATTCCAGCCGATATCAGACAGGTATTGGGGTTGCTAATTGAATTTTCATGGGTCTGTATGTCCGTAAAAGATCTGTGTTTTGTCAACGGGCATATCACCAGTAGAAATTCTGATTCTGACCCAAACTCTTATAGGGGTGTAAAATTCCACTCACGCGCTCGCATTTGCTAGTAAGTTTTGCGGCAGGGCTAGTAAGGTTTTCGAAACTAACCTTAATTTTTATTCATTTTTAGCACCTAAATCAACAGTTTAGATGATAAGGGCGAGTAAGTTTGAGGGAAATTTAACACCTGTCTTTCAGCTTTGCTCACCTTTCTTTTATTCTTTTAACTCTGCACTATCACACATTTTACTTCAGAATTTTACTTCTCTTACTAACACATCATGCGCAAGCAACCATCAGACTTGCCTACCCCCTGAGACAGAAAATAGTAATATCACATAAAAAAATCGTAAGATTCAAATTTTATTCATAAGGGTATTAAGGTATCCGATGCGAGGTCAAAATAAGCCCATTGCCTCGCATTTTTTTTCTTTTTGACTGCAATGAAACGGCCGATTCAGCTTGTCTTTTTTTCCTTTATAAAGGCATCCATCTTGCCGATCATAACGAAATGAATTTGTTGAATGAACTGTGATTGGATTACTTCCCTATCATCAGCCAATGAAATTTAATTTTGCACTGAGAAAAAGCCAGGAACGACAACTATTGTCTTGTTCCGGTATAAACACTCACGCTTACCCAAACCAGACCGAAATACCGATTTTTTACAAACATCGAAAAATGTACGGAATTTGGCCGGGGTCGTAATTTGGACATGAAAATAGTAAGCCTTACAACCAAATCGTAAGGGTAGGAAAAGTCTGCAACCATCTTAATTTTACTCGAAAGAGGGTTTAGGATCATATAGAGATGGGAAGATAGATAGGTATTTACTATTACAGCCTTTCTATTTTCTTTCTACTAATACTGCGATCGTTACTCGCAGGTGTACATTACATACACTCCAGGTTTTGCAGGATGAAAGCCTACACAGTAACCATGTGATTACGGTAGGGTTCTTTAACCTGCGAGGTGTTGGTTCTCCCTGCACAGGGGGCCTCCAGTTAACCTCCAGGTCCGAAGGACGGCACATTTTATGACATTCATCCCTGCAAATGATTCCAAAGGAGCGTGTTTTGACACCGAAATTTTATCCCCACTGCCAGGATCGAAACAGGGACCTCTAGCATCAGAGGCAAGTGCACTAACCACTGAGCTATCACGCTCCGCCTTGAAATCATTTATGGCCTAAATTGCTATGGGTAGAAAGTGTCATGGGCCAAAATGACCCGGAACAGTCCCAGTTTGAATCCTTTAGTCAAGGTAACTGAGGCAATGGCCAAATATGACCAACTCAGTATAAGTATATAGATAAGCATCATGAAAACACGCCTATATAATTCTGACCCCCCTTGAACCCTACTTTTATATAGTAAAGCTGGGGTTTACAGGGGTCAGCCTTATTTTTCTTATTTCTGCTGTAAAATATAGATTGTGGGTACTCGTTAGAACCGCCGTTCTAACGTGTACCCAGAATCTTTATTTTGAGCAGAAAAGGAAAAATATCACATTTTTTCATCTTAAAATTTAGGCAGGTAGGTAAATTTTCGTTTTTCCAGCAGTAAAACTTACAATGCATTTGTATAGGTGTGTTTTTGTAATGTTTTTCTTCTCTTTTTTTTTTTTTTCTATTACTGCTACTCGCTCACATCTGAGCATTACGAGCAGGATTTCCTGGGTGGTAACCAGTACACCTCAACCTCGTTATAACACGGAACTCCGGGTCCAACCAACGGACCGTGTTAGTTAACCGAATCGTGTTATAAACGCTGACCGTATTTGTCACAGATCAATCATTGACACAATGGTGATCAATAGTTTCCCAAACAGGATGATGTGCGGTCCAGTTAATGACCGTATTTCCCGACCAAAATGTGTTTAGAACTAATCAATGGCAGTAAATACCATGGCCCATCAAGTCAAACAAGTCACTTTAATCGAAACCAGCTGACAAACCATGTTTTATTTCCAGAAATCGTCCGATCTTACAGCGAGTATGACACCATTTTGATAGCTGGTTCCCGGCTAACTTTGTTGTAACTGAGCGTCCTGAACCGTATCGAACTACAGTAACATTAATACATTTCAATGGTGAAATTACCAGGTTAGGGTTCGGAACCGGACAATGATCAACGCTTACAAGAAATTTGAATTACTTCCCTTGAAATGTCTTACCCTTAATATTTTAGCCATTTGAAACGATTTTTAATGGCCCACATGGTTTTGAATGATTTTTTACAGCGAAAATCGTTCTTGAATATGTTTTATCATTTGCTTTTAAGCTGGAATAAATTTGACTTTCTTTTACATGCGGCTCTAGAAAACGAGTTTTATTGCAGTTGACCGATCACATCATCTGCATCGATGTTAAAAATTTCTGCTGAGCAGTGATCCTTAACAGAGCGTGATAAATATTTTTTTCTGGTTGTGTAACTGAATTCTTTAATCTCTTTATCTCACTAAGCCAACACTTTTGATTGTGCCGATGGCAGTTCATGTTTATCATGCGTGTCAAGCTCAATAAGTTTATAAACTGTATATTCAACTCTGCGGGAGGCATGCAATAAATATCAAAAGGTACCGTTATAGACGTGTTAGCTGCTGTATTACCGCAGTCAAAAGTGAGAGGAAAATAAAGTTGTTGTGCTTAAAACCCGATACAATCCATAGGGTTCGCCGGTCATCCGGGTACTTTCGTTTGTCACGTGATAGCAACAAGCACGCGGGTGAATACAAACGCCATTTTGAATAAGCAAATAGTGTAAATAAAACCCAAGTCACTAGCATATTTCTTACAATTTTGATAAAACATGCCAAAAATCTGTAGTGCAGGTGGTTGTACAAATCATCATTTACAAATGGATAAAAAGCTATCGTTCTATCAGTTCCCAAATGGAGAAAAACATCCAGAGAGACGGTCTCGGTGGATAAGGGCCTGCAGTCGCCAGACCGCTGATGGTTCAGACTGGATTCCCACATCAAAATATGTTTACATGTGCAGTGAACATTTTATAACAGGTAATTGATTCACAATACATTATTCTTTGGGCCATGCTTTGTTGATAATGAACTGAAATTGTCCTTTCTATTGGTAAAATTGTCTGTTGATTTCTCTCTAGTGCTCGTATTTCTCCCTTTCAACAACATTTCTGCACTTACCGAGGCGATCCCTTGGAACATCACCACAGGTGTTGGATGGGTGACTAAATTTAGAAATTGATTGTAATTAACTTTAAAGTGTAGAAAAAAACCCTCCTTACTGGGTGTGCTAAAGAAGATGAACAGGGGTCCTAAAATGAATGCCTCAGATCTAAAGGTCAAAACAACAACAAGGTCTTTAGAATGTGTGCCTTGTAAATGAACTAACAAACTAGCCTGTCCCCCTAGCCTTGGCATAACCTCGGATCTGGGTTCACACTATTTGCAGAAATGACATATGACATGCAAACAGTATGGACCCAGATCAGATGAGCAGTCTGATCTGGGTCCACACTGTTTGCAGAAATGACTTAAAGCTACCGGCAGTCAACGATTTTTTACAGACAAACAGTGTGGACTCAGATCAGACAGCTCCTCTTAGCAATCTGATCTGTGTTATTTTGACAATAAACAGAATGTCAAACCTACCTTGACACTTGGATAGAGTATATTTCCCCGAGTGCATGATACCTCCGAATACACAACACTTGACACTAGTCCGTAGACATCGGTTATCAGGCAGCTGTTATTTCACCAAATGGAAATTTCCCGCCTCGTTATTCTTTACTTTTAATCATTTTTACTTACAGTAACATGCATTTTCAGGTTAAAAAAAACGATTTTATTCAATGTAATTGATAGCGATCTAAAGGGTAATTGCCAGTCGCTCTGTTATTGTTTTCACCTAAAAAATGGCGGCCTATCAGTTGCTACGGGCAGTGACGTCACGCCGGCGAACCCTATGGATAATATTTATAAATGTTGGTTGGGGAAAATATGGGGTCCAAACCAAAACCGTGTTATATCCAAATTCGTGTTGTAACGAATCGTGCTATAACGAGGTCCGGGTGTACTTTTTTTTTTAAACAAAGTGGATGAAGTGCCTTGCTCAAGGGCACAACACTTTGGCCAGGTCCGGGTTAAACTTAAATCGAAGTATATACTTACATTAAAGTATAAACTTCGATATAAGTATAGAAATGGCCAAAATAACATGTGTTTATCTGTGTGCGTCAATTCGACACACGACTGCAAAATGGTAAGTGCAACTTAAAGAGTTCGACAATAAAGCTTTCCGAAAACACGACAAAACGGAATCGTCGCCTGCGCGTTTTTCTACAAAAACATGTTTTTTCCTGTAAAAGTCAGTATTTGTAAAATTATTGCGTATAAAATCAAAACCATGCAATAAACATCACTTTGCTTACCTGCATCGAATGTGTTTACTTTTTACACGCCATGTTGTGAAAAAAAGGAGTCGATTTGGAGGCTTGCTTGATTACAAATCTGGCTTATCCGCAGCATCAACCGTATCTACGGTGGACAATAAATACTATGACTTATTGATGATTTTATAATTAAATAATTTGTGTCTTTTTATGTTCCTTTTAAATTACATTTTGAACACGACTAATATGAATTATACTTGAATCGAATAAATTTTAGCATGTACGCTCTTTGTGAATTATACACAAAACAATGACAAAATGCATGCCTTAAATTTACATTTTTCTGTAGGCCTACCATAACACCACAACGGCTATTTTCATGTCAGTGCATGTGTGAAAACCTGTTATATTTTTTTCCTATTTATACTGCACACTGTTGTGGATGCTCGGTAGAACCGCCACATTGAAACGAGTCCAACGAGTACCCTATGGCTTGGAGCAGAAATGCTTTTTTCTATATATATACCGCAATACCCCCATCACGAGGGTTACATGCAGGTGTACATTCCATACACTCCAGGTTTGCAAGATGAAAGCCTCCACTGTAATCATGTAATTACGGTAGGGATCGTTTACCTGCACAGGGGATAGTTCTCCCTGCACAGGAGGCCTCCAGTTAACGTCACAATCCGAATGACGGTGCAGTTTGTGGCATCCGTCCCTGCAAATGATGCCAGTGGAACATGTTCGGACACCACGATTTTACACTGCCGGGTATCGAACCGTGGGCCTCTAGCATGATAGGCAGGTGCATTAACCCCTGTGCTACTACGCTCCGCTCGTTGATGCGATTCCAAACGAATACCCACTGCCTATGGCTTGGAGCAGAAATGCTAATAATAATGCCTTTCACAATAAACACCAGTTTTCGCGATATAAATTGGGGTTTAGGGGTTATTGATTGCACTGACTTGTTGCAATAGGATGCATTTTTTAAATGCAGAAATACGTTAGTTTATACTGATTTATTTTAGTTCGATTGCGATGAAAGCTTCAAGCTGAATTGCTCTCGAACACATATTCCGGGTGTTTTTACGCGCACAAGAGAGGCAGTGGCTTTTACACCAATTTACCCTGATTTACCTCCTCTTCACTGTTGATGTAAAATGGCAATTACCAGTCCTCCAGCCCACGGCGCTGAGTGATCTCGAAGCACACTGGTAGGCTGCAGAACGGTAAGTGGCGATGGTAGTGTGTCAGTTTTCCACGTTGCACGTGCAGCCAAGGTTGTCAGCTGACCATACTTCGATGGTCTTCGTTCTTCTCCGTGGATCATGCTGTTGTTGTTGTTGTATCAGCATATCACTTCAGCCTACAGGCACATCACTATTTTAACCCATCATCTTTTGTGCGCTTCACTATATCTGTTTTTAACTTCCTTTTCTATAAACAGTGTTTGACAGCGCATCTGCCTCGAATTTCCTCGCGAGCGTATGGCAGTATATAGATGCTACCCATTTACACCCGAGTGAAATGGGGGTTGTCATTATGTGTCTTGTCCAAGGACACACCTCGATACCTGTGGCCGGATTCGGACGCACAACCTCTCAATCATTAGTCGAACGCTTTAATCACTGCGCTGTGCAGGCTTAACACTACATCATAATGTAGTTTATGTTTTCTTGTCCTTTGGGATCATTGATTCCATTGTGGAATTTTGAAAATGTTTGAGTGTCACTGATGAGGCCTAATTGACCGAAACTAGCTAGTCTTGCCCAGAAAACATGCACACTCCATGTTTTTTTCAGTTCTGTGGTGTATTCCTTGCTTCCAAAGGATAACCCTTTTATAGAACATATTTAATGCGTTAAGTACTGTAATTAAATTTATTGATGAGTCTGTAAAAGAGCGATAGATATATACCCTAAAGCAATAGTTTCTTTATTTATAAATAGATATTTCTTCGCTTATGACAGGGAAAAAAATGTACGAGTTTTTTTTTTTTTTTTTTTTTTTTTGCAATTATATTTTAAGGCAGTTCGCAGACAGTTTTTCTTTTTTCAGTGTTAAAAGTGAAAATAATGGTATATATTATTTGAAATGTTTCGAATAATAACGAAATGAATGATACGGAACATACTTTTGAGTATTGTAAAAAATACATGCATGTTGGTACTAATGTGTTTTATTTCCATTTTTGATGCAGCTAAGTAAATGTGTTGTCCCGAAAATACGTATCGGTGAACTGTCGTGCCGGCGAAAGATGACAGAACCTACTAAACACTGAAAAGGCGGTCCACAAAATACTTACATTAATACTGCTATTACGAAAACACACCCGTGCGAAATAGTGCATTGTTTCACACATCCAAAATGCCTACTTGGTTGAGATGTCATTTTATCTCGATCTCGATTAAATGTCATACAAAACTGAAAACGTCTCCAAAATGACATAAACATTGTTTACGGGGACGAAAAAAAATCAACACAAACAAACAAGGTATTGAAATGGTCAAATGCGTCGATGAACTGCTAGAAATATTTTTCGGCGAACTGTCTTGTTCACAATACGTTTTTACGAAATTGTTTCTGTTTCTGCCGTTTACTAGCCTCCTTCAACATTCTGAAGATTATGCTAGGTAGATGGTTGCGCAGCAGTGTCAAAGATGCTCCCCCATCCACCCACCCCCAACACACACAGTCGCACGAAACGAATATTTTATACACTGTTCCGTGGTTTTGTGCCAAAAGTTTTGTAAAGGATTGTAAAAATTAGGTTCCAAGCTGTATGTAGCACAATACACCGGACCAGCGTTGGGCCGACGAAGATATGACGTTAATATGTCGTATCGCTGTCGATCCAACGCTGGCCCGACATTCTCTTTGATGGTTTGTTTGGTACCATTTCATTAAATACATCTACCGTATTGTGCTTAAAGATTGGGACACCCAAAGTTTTGGGACAGGGTTGAAAAACTTGAAAATAATTATTTTTGACAGTCCAAAGATTTGGGACATACTAAAAATCACAAGAAAATTATGTAATTTTGTTTTCCAAAGAATTGGGACAGGTTTATTTTTACGAAAACGTAAGGAGAAAAATGCCGCACATGGCGATTTTTATTTTTCATGTTGTCAATCTTACCGTAATGAAATGAAGATATTCAGAGCCGATTTTATCCGGAAAAGAATTATTCATCAATATACACCGAATTGAAATTAAAGAATTACAAGCATTAGCATTTCTGATCACCTAATAAGTTTATTTGTGTCTGAACATAAATCTGGCAATGATTTTACCGATCAGTGGCCGCCATTTTTTAAATCCATATCACGTGACTGCCACGCAAATTTGCATATTTTTATTATATTTTAGTTCTGTGTGTCTTTTTTTCGCCATAAATAATATTTTTTAAAAGAAAAGAGGAAAGACCGGTACATCAATCATTCTTAAAATTGAACAACATCCTTTGAACTCTATTTCGGAACCTCTTCAAAAGGTACCGACTCTCAGATTAATCAACCGTAATGTGCCGATCACGAAAGTGTAACTGTCCACCAGCTGGGCAATCAGTAATTCTTGTTTGCAGCAAATTACTTGCAAACATCTGATTTATGTAGACTGGGATTAAATAAGGAGATTAAGGATAATTAAAGAAATGAACATGACAATCAAGAGGTAATTATTTATTTATTACCGGGTATTGTAAAAACACAGTATCTATCAATTATGAACAGATTAGTTTCATTATTTCGTTGTCGATATGCCCCAATACTTTTGGCTGTATTGCGGCGCATTGCGACTACCCCTTCGACCCCAAACCAAAGTTTTGGGACACATAAAAAATTAATTATTTTTCATCGACCTAAATATTGGGACAGCTCAAAAAGTAATTATTTTTTTCTGTCCCAATTTTTAAGCACAATACGGTATCTACATTTTTTTATCATGGCCATAAACGACCACCGTACAAAAATGATACGGAGCAGACTAATAAAACAAACCGCCTTTTTGCGATGCTGCAAGCGCCTGATCGACCTACTTTCTGATCAAGATGGAAGCTGTGGAGTCGCAAGACGGATGCAGTGAGGAAAAAAAGGAATTTTAAAGGGAAAGAAACTAATTATTACCTGATATACCGGATTGATGATGTGAAAATAGTTAAAATAACACTTTCTACGCAAAAATTCCGCAGCTGAATTAAGAATATTTCTGTGAAATAATCGTTTGTTCACGGAAGTTTACAACTTGCGTGGTGCAATTAAATGCAGTTCTGCTTCGTTGCACATGCGCGACATTCTACTATTCGATTTCTGATCATTTTCATCCCTCAATCGAAGTATATACTTTAATGTAAGTATATACTTCGATTTAAGTTTCACCCGGACCTGTTTGGCCAGCGCGAGGCTCGAAACCGCAACCTCTTGATCACAAATCCGATGCACTACCACTGCACCAAAGCGCTCCACTGGTCCTAAGTGCCAATGTCAAACCAGCCCAATATTCATCATTTAATACGAGAAATATAGTAAGATCATAAATTATTTGTATCGTTTGCAAAATGTTGCATCACTCATTTTCCCAAATATAAAAGAAAACTTGCATAATGTCGACATACAACCGAAATTTTATAGCCTTAAATAGGAGCAAAGATACATTCAACAGACTCGAATTTATTATTTTGTCAGAAACAGTGACTGGGCGATGACAAACTACCAATCTCTTTACTTTTTACTGAGTTTTTCACCAGTGTCAGCCATTTTTGACCCACGTGTTCCGCCAATTTATTTCGGTGTCAATATACATTTTTCCCGCTCAGTTTATCTGGTATTTCATACCACCTTCAGTTATTTCCCTTTGTCCGAATCTCAGAAGGACACCCCCTCTCGGTGAGCGGTGTTAGTAGAAGAGTTATAAAAATAAAAAAAAAAGTTTCCATAAGACTTGTAAGTGAGGATGGAATAAAGATGATAGGGTTAAACTATTAATAGAAGTGACGGCAATGATCAGGAATCGATACAATTAACCCACAGCTCCCAGCAGTGATACCAAAGGGAAAGAAACACAAACATGAAATAACTAGATCCTAATGGAAACATCAATAGCGGAAAGCCAAATGGACAGTTACTTTCGAACAAAATGGCCAACTGGCTATCCAAAACAAAATAATATAAGCGAAACACGCACTCAAAGACAAAGCATAACAACAATAAACCGCGACAGAAGAACCGCCTTGGAACGATCAGTAGAAAACAAACTGACAGTGAACACAGCGCACTGGCTGATTGTGCACACTGTCCATTCATTTGAAAGGCTAGGCTCGAAAGTGGACAGTAGTGCGATTTGGGTCGGCAGCCGATTCCATTGCTTGATTGCGAGGGGTAGAACGAGTATTTATAGTAATCTACTCTTGTATGAATCTGATGGTAAACCAATGGATGCGAACTCTTTTGGGAAGTCCGAGTGGGAGGCTCGACATACGGTGGCAGGTCAATGGCTACTAAGCTGTGAATGATTTTATAGAACAGGCAAAACGGTAACGGTTGATTTGAAAGAGTCAAGATCAGAAACCAGGACGAGATCAGCTGGTAGCCTGTTCCATATCCTGGAATCCTTCCTTCTCTGTTTTTTTTTTTTTTTTTTTTTTTTTTTGGTTGTTGTTTTTTTTTTCTCCAGTTACTGCTTCTTGCTTACATCTGAGCATTACGAGCAGGATTTCCTGGGTGGAAACCAGTACTTTTTTAAGCAATGTGGATGAAGTGCCTTGCTAATGGTACAACTTTGGTCAGCGTGAGGCTCGAACCTGCAACCTCTCGATCACAAATCCGATGCGCTACCACTGCACCAAAGCACTCTGGTCAAGGGAACGCCAGCCAAGGTGGCTAAACATCTCAGTAACATTTGCTTGTCTTGAGCCTACGTTGAACCATTTCAATTTTATGGATGCTGCTTTTGATTTAGGGGCTACAGAAAGATGAGGAATATTCAACTAGGGGGTTGGGGAGGGGGCGCACCAGTGCCTTGTATGCAATTTCACAGATGGCTGGGGGATTTGTTCTGACGTTGCGCTTAATGAAACCCAGGGAAGTGCTTGCTGATGTGCATACATTTTGGACGTGGGTGTTGAAGGAAAAGTTGCCGCTGATCTCTACGTCCAAATACTTAGAGCCTCCAACCGATTCGAGAATCTGACCATGCAGCAGGTATTGACTAGGGACAGGGGTTCTAGAACGTGTCACATGTTTGACAACATACTTTCTTGGATTTAACTCCGTCCTATTGTAACTCCCACTCATGAAGGCGATCTAGATCCTGCTACAATATTTGAGTATCTTGTAAAATAGAAATAGAGACAATGATCAGGAATCGATACAATTAATCCACAGCTCTCATCAGAGACACCAAAGGCAAAGAAACACAAACATGAAGCAACCGACTCCAACTGAAAAACCAACAGCGGAAAGACAAAAGGATGGTTACTTTCCCACAAATTGCGCAATAGGCTATCCAAAAATAAAACAATATAAGCGACACAAACACCCAAAGACAAACCATAACAAAAAAAAAACCGTGACAGAAGAACCGGTTTGGAACGGTCAGCGGAAACGAATTCAACTGGGGGTGGAGGGGGGGGGGGGCTTAAATCGATTTTACGTGGCCACAATCCTCGCCCTTACTTCCGTCGCGATTAAGACAAATAATTTGTTCAGTCCGCATGAAGGCCTCCTAACTCAACAGTACAACATCTCCGTGAACACTAAAATCAGACAACCACAGAGATGAAACAACAAGAAACAAAAGAAATGCTGGAGCAAAAGAAAACCAACAGTTAGACTCCGATGGGCTCGTCCAGAGACAGAGCATCAGGTACCAACCAGCATAAGCTTTTACGTTGGAACCGTCATAGAATCTGAGGCCTGACCCACCGGCGTGCAATTAAAGAGGGAAGCAAAGTTGTCAACCGTAAGCTGGAGACTGCCAAGTAGATGGCCGTATCATCCACGTACAAACGAACCTTTGATACACTCTTCCTATAGTGATCGGCATAATATTGCATTTAACAGGCTGAGCTCTCATGTCCCATTTTCGTTTAGTTTTATCATATTTTTTTGCAATCAGTAAATGCAAGGATTGGGCCACAAGTTCTCACAACATTAGTTACGGCCATCCCCCTACAATGAAAATATAGCAAGTAATTTCCGTGCCCAACAACATAATCTATCTATATCATTCTGAAGCTTCAGTGAATCTATCTATCTTCATATACTGTGTTGGTTATATTTGGCCATTACATCAGTTGGATGGGTGGCTAGATTTAGAATTCAGGTAAATAATCATTTGAAGAGTCTTTGGTCGGGCCCCTCGGAGTCTAACTGTTGGTTTTCTTTTGCCCCAGCAATTCTGTTGTTGTATGCTGTCGAGTCCTCAACCTTGTTTCATCTCTGTAGTTTTTTGATTTGTATGTTCTCGGAGATGTTACACTGACGAGTTAGGAAGCCTTCATGCGGACTAAACAAAATTAGTGTATACCGCGACAGAGGTAAGGGCGAGGATTATGGCCATGTAAAATCAATTTAAGCCCCCAGTGGAATTCTTTCCACTGACCGTTCCAAGGCGGTTCTTCTGTTGCGGTTTGTTACTAACTGCGAGTATCACTTGTGTCTTTTTATTTTGGATGACCATTTGGCCGTTTTGTGGGAAAGTAACTGTCCTTATGGCCTTCCTTTATTTAGGTTTCCATTATGGTCTGGTCGCTTCATGTTTGTGTTTCTTTCCCTTTGGTGTCTTTGATGGGTGGAGTAAGTTAATTGTATCGATTCCTGGTCTTTGTTTTACTTCTACTTAAAACTACATGTATGTACAATCTGAATAACAGAGGTATCTCAATCTTATACGGTACGGGCTTTGTCTTTGATGGGTGGAGTAAGCTAATTGTATCGATTCCTGATCTTTGTTTTACTTCTACTTTGAACTCCTGTGCGTTTTAGCATTCACCGTGAGAGAGGGAAGACTATTCCACTGAGGAATAGTTCTAGGAAAAAAAGAATTTTTCAGGGCACCACTATAGGAATGGTACCTTTTACTTTTGATGCCCTTGTTTGGGTTGAAGCCTTCGCAGGGATCAAGTATCTGTCTTTATAATCAGACACTGTACCAGAGTGTATCTTATAGAAGAAGGTTAAAGAGGGCTGCTCACGACGGGCCTCTAGTGACGGCCATTCTAGCTCGTTAAGCATGCCACCGACGGTATTTCGCCATCGTCGACAGGTCCATCGACCAGCTGTCCACTGCACCTTCTCCACTTTTTGAGTCTGAGTTTCACCATAGGGATGCCAAACGGGTGATGCATATTCAAGTTGAAGGCGAACCAATGTTTTACTGGTATACATCACCTTTGTCAGAATCAGAATCAGAAGTGTCAAAGGGCATTCATACACCAGGAAATAGGTGACTAGGTGCAAAGGCCAAATATACCAAGATAGGCCAAATATACCAAGATATTTGGCGGATTGAACCTGTTCCAAAGTTTGCTGTTGTAGTGTATACTCAAACTAATTTCTTGTTTGAAAGGTGACGTGAAACCCTCATTGAATGGCCAATCGGCCTCTCATTGTGCTAGTCGATCCATGTCGTAAAATAAGACAGTCAGAAGGAGAGTATATATTCCAAATAATTTCCTATACAGGACACAATCAACAGCAAACAAAGGGGCAGATGACCAAATATTAATAACAAAATATATTGCCCGGGGAATATCACTAAACTCGTGCAGTAGCCAAAATAGCTCATTACTGCTTCTTTTGCAGATTGGGTCATAATAAAAAAAATACTAGTATCACCCTCTGGCCGCTATAGGAGTTTAGTAGCTATGAGAATGTCACGTGAGGTATAACAAACTAAATCATCTTATTTTTGGAGGGGTGGGGGCGCAAATGTCCGTTTAGAATTTTTTCAATGGGGTCAAATATCGCGTTCCGCACGTTTTTTCTTTCTTTTTTTTTTTACATTTATGTTGCGAAACACGATTCTGGATTCTGTCTTAATAATATAAACATAAATGATAGAATAAATATATGAACACATGATTGAGTGTTTTCTCTCATGGCAATGGGGTTATGTTTCTCGTTCACAGAGACATCTTTCATATGCTAATCATGTAATTAGAAAACGACTCAGAATCTGTTTGGGATAAGGTTTTTGCAAACAAAACTCACTTTATAGCAAGTTGGTATCGACAGGTCGAAAACTTCCAGTTATTTAAATATCAGCTTGATCGCATTATGTCCCAACATAAGGGTAAAAAATAAAATCCCGCGGTAATGTTCTAGGTGACTTCAACTTTAGAGACATTGTTTGGCCCGACAGGCTCTGTAAAAAGGCACGATGCTGAGTTCATCCGAAGGACAAATATTATTTGATGGGTGGAGTAAATGATTAGGAATAAAGATTCGTAGAAGGAATAAGATTTATGCTACGGCAAAAAGGTTTGGAAGTTATAAACTCCGGGAAAAATTTGAAAAAACTTGTCTTCAGTCCTGAAATTAAGAATGACATAAAAGATAAGCATGGTTTAAATAACTTGGTATTTTCGTATATTTTCTGCATATTCCAAAGGATCCAACTTTTAAGAACTTATTTATCTTCACTGAAGCTGGTGTTGTGCCGTGTGTCGGCCGTAGAAAGTCTCCACGTACATCCTCATAGCGCAGATATTTTCTGGTCCTTTGGGATCATTACGTTTATTTAGAATCATTTTGAAAATAAAGTTCTGCTGAAGCCGGTGCTTGAGGGCGTGGTCGGTTTTGAACATTTCAAAATAGAAGTGAAGGCGATGATCATGAATCGATACAATTAGCCCACAGCTCCCATCAGAGACCCCAAGGGATAGAAACACAAACATGAATCAACTAGACCCTAATGGAAACATCACTAGCGGAAAGCCAAAAGGACAGTTACTTTCGCACAAAATGGCCAACTGGCTATCCAAAACAAAATAATAAAAGCGATACACACACTCAAAGACAAGCCATAACAAAAATTAACCACGACAGAAAAACGTCAGTGAAACGAATTGCACTTGTGTGGGGAGGGGGGGGGGGGGGGTGGTGGGGGGTCTAAATCGATTTTACGTGGCCACAATCCTCGCCCTTATTTTCGTCGCGATTTAGACAAATCATTTGTTCAGTTCACATGAGGCAATGACAAGGAATCAATACAATTAACCCACAGCTCCCATCAGAGACGCCAAAGGACTAAAACACAAACATGAAACAACAGACCCTAATGGGAACATCAACAGCGGAAAGCCAAAAGGACAGTTACTTTCAAACAAAATGGTCAACTGTTTATCCAAAACAAAATATTATAAGCGATACAAACACTCAAGACAAACCAAAACAAAAAATAACCGCGACAGAAGAACCGCATTGGAATGGTCAGTGAAACGAATTCCGCTGGGGGCTTTAAATCGATTTTACGTGGCCACAATCCTCGCCTTACTTCCGTCGCAGTTTTAGACAAATAATTTCTTCAGTCCGCATGAAGGCCTCCTAACTCATCAGTGAACACACAAAAAATAAACAACCACAGAGATGGAACAACGGTGAGGACTCGACAGAAAGAAACCACTGAAATGCTGGAGCAAAAGAAAACCAACAGTTAGACTCCGATGGATCCGGCCAGAGACCGTGCATCAGGCACCAACCACTATTACATAGAATTAGATTCTCTATAATTCTCAGTAAGCCTTTACCAGCTGGAACCGTCGTGGAATCTGAGGCCTGACCAACCGGCGTGCAATTAAAGAGAGAAGCAAAGTTGTCAACCGTGATTGGGTTAACTACCATGCATGCAGTCTGTCGTATAACATTTATGTTGTACCCAATCCTTTTATATCGAAGAATAATTTTACGAAATTGGCTGCTGAAGTCATTGCGGTTATATATTTTTCTAAATTTATATACTAAGTCGCCACAAAATTCGGGTTCCGATAGACCTTGTTGCAGAAGAGATTAAAGTACAATATTGAATTTCGAAATTAAATCAGAATGACGTCTATAAAATTTTGAAAAGGTTTTATTTAACTGAAGTTCTGGGGATAAATTTGACTGATCGAACCATCGAAATACCACCGATAACAGGTCGAATTTGCTTTATTTGACTGAAGTTCTGGGGGGTAAATTTGACCGATCTAACATCGATCTTAACTCATCAGTGCAACATCTCCGTGAACACAAACATCAATCAACCACAGAGATGAAACAACGGTGGGGACTCGACAGCAAGAAACCACTGAAATGCTGGAGCAAAAAAAAATACCAACAGTTAGACTCTGATGGGCCCAACCAGAGACAGAGCATCAGGCACCAACCAACATTATATTGGACTTAAATCTCCAACTCTTAAATCTTAAATCTCATATCAGAGCATCAGGCACCAACCAACCAATATTGGACTTAAATCTCTTCTGCAACAAGGTCTATCGGAACCCGAATTTTATGGTGACTTAGTATATAAATTCAGAAAAATATATAACCGCAATGGCTTCAGCACCCGATTTCGTAAAATCATTTATCGATATAAAACGATTTGGTACAACATAAATGTTATACGACAGACTGCATGTATGGTAGTTAACCCAATCACGGTTGACAACTTTTCCTCCCTCTTTAATTGCACAGCGGTGGGTCAGGCCTCAGATTCTATGACGGTTCCAACGTAAAGGCTTATGTTGGTTGGTACCTGATGCTCTGTCTCTGGTCGGGCCCATCGGAGTCTAACTGTTGGTTTTCTTTTGCTCCAGCATTTCAGTGGCTTCTTGCTGTCAAGTCTTCAAGTCCTCGCCGTTGTTTCATCTCCGTGGTTGTTTGATTATTTATGTTCACGGAGATGTTGCACACTGATGTGTTAGGAGGCCCTCATGCGGACTGAACAAATTATTTGTCTAAATCGCGACGGAAGTAAGGGCGAGGATTGTGGCCACGTAAAATCGATTTAACCCCCCCACACACACACACACACTCCACTCCCAGTGGAATTCGTTTCCGCTGACCGTTCCAAGGCGGTTCTTCTATCGCGGTTTATTTTTGTTATGGTTTGTCTTTGGGTGTTTGTGTCGCTTATGTTATTTTATTTTGGATAGCCTATTGGCCATTTTGTGTGAAATTAACTGTCCATTTGGTTTCCGCTGTTGGTGTTTCCATTAGAGTCTATTGTTTCATGTTTGTGTGTCTTTACCTTTGGTGTCTCTGATGGGAGCAGCTGTTTTGAATGTATTGATTCCTGACCATTGCCTCCACTTCTATTTCTTTTGCTCCAGCATTTCAGTGGTTTCTTGCTGTCGAGTGTTCACCATTGTTTCGTCTCTGTGGTTGTTTGATTTTTGTTTTCACGGAGATGTTGCACTGACGAGTTAGGAGGCCTTCATGCGGACTGAACAAATTATTTGTCTTAATCGCGACGGAAGTAAGGGCGAGGATTGTGGCCACGTAAAATCGATTTACCCCCCCCCCCCCCCACCCCCAAACCAGTGGCATTTGTTTCAATGAGGTTCTTCTGTCGCGGTTTATTTTTGTTATGGTTTGTCTTTGGGTGTTTGTGTCGCTTATATTATTTTATTTTGGCCTATTGGCCATTTTGTGGGAAAGTAACTGTCCTTTTGGCTTTCCGCCATTGATGTTTCCATTAGGGCCTGTTGTTTCATGTTTCTGTTTCTTTCCCTTTGGCGTCTCTGATGGGAGCTGTGGGTTAATTGTATCGATTCCTGATCATTGCCGCCACTGCAACTTACATAAAAATAGATGAATGTCAATACTGGTCATGATCCACAGACTAAAAATCGATTCAGCTATTTTTATTTATTTGGTGCATTTGTCGTAGTCCAAACTGGCTAGGCCAAAAAGGAATTCTTATTTGACCTAGACAGATTCCGGATCTGGCTAAATTAATTCCGGATCTGGCTAAAAATATGTTTAGTCCAAATAAGAATTCCTATTTAACTATTTGATTCTGGAACTGGCTAAGCTGACTAGGTCAAATACCGGTAGGGATCTTGGTTTAATGGTAACAGACCTTGTTTTAATATTGATTAATTAGCTTCAGTATCTCGGAGATTGGTTTTAACTAGTTAATGATAAGTATTTATTGCACTCATTTTTGTCTTTAAATATGTTTCCGGCTAAGTACGTTAGACATGCTTAAATGAGTATCTACCTGATATGTGTGAAAAACAATCGAAGACAATTTTTATACTAACATTACAAAGTAACAAAAAAATGAAAGAAAATCTCACAATTGTTTATGCCCCTAAGTTTAATCACTACAACTGGTGTTAAAAGCAAACTCCTCTGGTTTAGTCTTCATTATCAATTATCTTACTGTTCAGTTAACAAGTGTACATTAGAGTGTTTTAGTTAATGAAACATTAAAATGTCGGAGCAAATAGAAAAATTCAATGAGCTTTTGGATGAAGACAGTTCCATTCAAATGGGGTTTTGAGGGGTGTTCATTATACAGACCTGTTAACATTATGTATGACATATAGTACAATTTGTTTTCCTAATCATGATCTGACTATCTCATTTGAGCTTTGCTGCAATGTTAATTAACAATTCTATGCCCTGAAATCCCAATTACCCCTCAGTACATGTAAAGTGAGGACCAGTGTTCACAGTTCTGCTATAAAACAAAAGCAAAAGTCGGTTTTAGAGCAGAAGTAAGAGAGAGAAAAAAGAGAAATATCAATATTGTATGTCTTAAATGAGTAGATAATAACAATAGCTGATGATAGAATATAATTTTGTTTAATGAATTTGTTCTTATAAATTGAATTTGCTCTTATAAATATGATACAAAGCATATCTTATTTACATGTGCCTTTGAAAAAAAAAAAATGAGACCAACATTAAAATATTTTGTTTGCTGTTACCCCACTGACCCAGTGAAATTTAACTACCTGCTCAAACATTTTTATGGGTGTTCATGAAAAATAAAACATGCGATTTCTTTCTTTTTTATCTTCTCAGAATGGATTGTTTTTATTTTTCCTTTGCTTCCTACAACACCAAAAAGCAAACAAATCCTTTTTAATGATGGCCATAGGACTACTGACATCTTGAAAGATGTATCGAATGGGCGCCCTTATACTATTTATTCCCTATTTACAGGTATCCATAATTATTTATGGATTCAAATTATGTATATCCATAATTATTTATGGATATCAATAATTATTTATGGATTATTCATTTATTCGAATTATGGATATCCATAAATCGAATTATGGATATATATTATTCGATTTATGGATATCTATAATTCGAATTATGGATATGAATTAATCAGTCGAATCATGGATATCCATAAATCGAATTATGGATATCTATTCATATGGATAAAATAGTAAAACGGCACCCCATAGTATCCAGCCATATATTATTCATAGAACAACAAGATTCCTGTTTGGTCTAACCAGCTTAGCCAGATCCAGAATCTGCCTGGCCAAATAGGAATTCTTATTTGGACTAAACAGAGTTCGGAATAACCAGAGATAAGCCAGATCCGGAATATGGCTAAACTAAATATTAGTTTTTTGTTTGTTTGGTATTAGGTTGAACGTCCCCGTCAACACTGTAAAGGTCATTTTGGAGACGTTGCTTCCAATTTTGCGGGACTGTTACCCGACATTGAGATGAAATGACATCTCAAGCCCTGCTGCCCAATTAAACCAATAAGGTTTTTAAGCTTGGACGGTCTGAATCGCACGCTTTGCCTAGGCAGACTTAGATCCTCTAAGCGGTTTACCAGCACTTCTGTGCGGGTCGGTTTCAGCTCTGCGTGGAAGCATCATGCAGCCCATCTATTTCTTCAAGCCCCGATGGGTGGGGGCTGAAATATTAGTTTAGCCAGATCTGTAATCTGCCTAGGCCAAATCCGAGTCTGGCTAAATTCATATTTGGACTATGACACATTCTTTGCTTCCAAAAGATTCAACTTTTCATAAATTATTATACCTTTATGCAAAGATCTAAAGGATGCTTCCAACAGATGACCCCCCCCCCCCCTATCTATCTATCTTCTTATACTGAGTCGGTCATATTTGGCCATTACCTCAGTTGGGTGCGTAGCTAAATTTAGAATTTAGCTGAAAAAAAAAAGAGAAGTCACTGGATGAGTCCTTAAAACTATTTACAATCTGAATGACAGAGGTATACTAAAACGCATACCTCTGAGTCTCAATCTTACACTGTATGGGCTTTGAACTCCTCTGCAGTCTTAGCATTCACTACAGAAGAGGGAAGACTATTCCACTGGGGAATAGTCCTAGGGAAGAAGGAATTTTTCAGGGCATCACTGTAGGACTGGTACCTGTGATACTGTGAGTTGTTTACTTTTGATGCCCTTGTTCGAGTTGAAACTGTCACAGGGGTCAAGTATTTATCTTTATTAACGGCCACTGTACCTGAATGTATCTTATAGAAGAAGGTTAAAGAGGACTGCTCACGACGGGCCTCTAGGGACGGCCATTCTAGCTCGTTAAGCATGTCACCGACGCTGCTTCTATTACGCCATCGTCGGCAGGTCCATCGAGCAGCTGTCCTCTGCACCTTCTCCACCTGCTGAATCTGAGTTTTAACATAGGGATGCCAAATGGGTGATGCATATTCTAGCTGAGGGCGAACCAATGTTTTATATGCAACATCCTTTGTCTGCCTAGGTGCAAAAGCCAAGTTTCGTCTAAGAAATCCTAAAGTCCTAGTTGCTTTTGATGTAATTTCTGAAACGTGTTGACCCCAATCAAGATCATCAGTGATGGTGATACCAAGATATTTGGCGGATTGAACCTGCTCCAAGATTTGCTGGTGTAGTTTATAGTCAAACTTAATTTGCTTGTCAGGAGGGTGTCGCGACACCCTCATTGAATGACATTTGGCCACATTGAACTTCATCTGCCAATCGGCCTCCCACTGTGCTAGTTGATTCAGGTCATCTTGTAGAATAAGACAGTCAGAAGAAGAATATATATTCCTATAAAGGACACAATCATCAGCAAACAAACGGACAGATGACCTGATGTTATCAGGGAGATCATTAATGAATACCAAGAAAAGGACCGGTCCAAGGACCGAACCTTGGGGGACACCAGATAAAACAGGGACTGGATCAGACGCTTGGCCATCAAGTACAACTTGTTGTGAGCGGCCTGAGAGCCATGAGCTAATCCACCTGTGTGTGGATCCTCTTATCCAATAGTAATCCAATTTATACAATAGCCTCCTGTGAGGTACCTTGTCAAAGGCCTTAGCGAAGTCCATGATAATCAAGTCAGTCTGTTTGTGGCCACGGTTTGTGGCCCCATCCAGATTGCTCACAATGTCATGGTAAAACTGAACTAATTGACTTCGGAAACCATGTTGACAGTCAGCAAGAATGCTCTCTAAGGCTAGGTGCTTGTTGATGTTACTAACTATTATATGCTCCAGGGTTTTGCAACAGATGCATGTTAGCGACACTGGTCTATAATTTGCTGCATCGTATTTTTCTCCTTTTTTATAGACCGGGGTAACATTAGCTTGTCGCCAGTCATCTGGTACAGTGCCCTGGGCGAGTGATTCATTGAAGATAAAGGCCAGCACAGGTGAAATTTCAGCACCACATTCTTTAAGCACCCTGGCATTCAGGTCATCCGGCCCAGATGCCTTATGTATTTTGAGCTTACCTAACAGTTTGGCGACCCCGTTTGGGTCAACTGTTATGTCCCCCATTGAGGGGAACTGACTATTACCTTTAGTTGGTAGCTCACCATCAGTTTCACGCGTAAATGCAGATTGAAACTGTTTGTTACATATGTTGGCCTTATCGCGCGAATCTGTTTTGAGAATACCGTTATCTCTTAACGAAGTGATCCCAAAGGCTTCCTTTTTCAGGGACTTTACAAATGACCAAAACTTTTTTACTTTACCATTCTTCTGGGGACTGTCGGGATCTGTATTATCATCCTCAAAGGTAAAGATGCTGGAAACATGCTTCCAATATGCATCTCTTATTACCTTTTGTACATGTGCTCTGAACCTTTTGTAATGGCTCTTAACGTCAGGGCTACTAGACTTACGAGCACGAAAGTACATTCGATTGCGTCTTCTAATTAGATGCTTGATCGTGTTGTCGATCCAAGGCGCACTATGCTTTGTTTTGGTCATTTTCGTTGGAATAAACCTTTCCATAGCCGCAGTTAATTCGGTCTTAAAATTGACCCACATGTCGTTAACTGACATGTGCGAAAGGTCAGAGGAAAGGAACGAATCTCTAAATCGCGCCATATGGTCTCGCAGACCATCCATATCCGCACGTTTATATAGGTATATTTTACGCGGGGCTTGTCTGGTTCGTTTTGCTTTTATGTCGTATTCAATAAGGACTATGTCGTGATCGGCTTTGCCGATCGGGGGCATCCCCTTAACTCGATTAACTGGGGATGGTGAATTTGTAAATAATAGATCGAGGGTCTTCTCTTGACGGGTGGGTATATTAATTACTTGGGCTAGGCAGTGTTCTTTGATTATATCTAAAAGCTGTTGCTGTGTCTGCCTTTTAGATACCCCATGGGGCACCTGCATGTTGCTCCATTCAATGTCACCACAATTGAAGTCTCCACCAACCAAAATATGGGCATTTGCATTTGACATTATCCTAGACAAAGATGAATTAAAAGCCTCAAGATATTCTGGGTCAATCCGATCTGGGGGCGATAAAAGGAACCAAGGTACAGAGTCCTACATCCAATAATGTTCAATTTACACCAAACTAATTCACATTTGGTGTCCAACTCCGGAGTTTCTGTACAGAGTAGGTCTCGCTTGAAAGCCACAAAGACACCTCCATGTGCATCCCCAACTCTGTCTTTCCGGATAGCCTCAAAAGATTCTGGAAAAATTTCTGAGTTTTTAATTTCTGGGGTTAGCCAGGACTCATTGCCCAAAATGATGTCCGGCTTAGCTGAGTCGATAATAGTATGAAGTTCAGCCCTTTTGTTCTTTATTGACTGACAATTCATAATCAATATTCTGAGGGGGTGGTTAAGGACCGCCTTTTTGGTCTTCATTTTAGCTTCTTTTGACTGCTGCACAATGGGCGAAGAAGCTGCCGTGGGCGGGCCAATATTGTCACACACACACGCACACACACACACACGCACACACACACAAACACACACATACACCCCCTGCTAGGCAGTGTAGAAATCATCATTCACTGGCGAAAGAATCGTTTTAGAGATGGGAATGCCCTTCCCGATTCGATCATCTGACTGTGCAGCTAAGTTTATCTCTTTTATCACAGGATGTCATTTGACGTCACCTTTCGCGGAACTTTTAGCCCTTTGATTAATATCTCTCACTATTTACATCCGGGTGACGGGAAAGAACAGCAGCTGTGTAAGTTGACCCGTGTAAACACACGAACAGTGCAGGTCATCGAGCACTGCGGTATTTTACTGGCTACATTTAAACTACTGAAAGAAGAGATTGTATGTTGTCAACTCGGCCGTTTAACTCTCGTTGACAGGTGGCAAGAATGTAAAGTTTCACTATTGCATTGGACACGGCAGGTGCTTTGATAGGTGTTTTGATAATTGAAAGACCAAGCGTAAGCTTTTCAAAAAGTTTGCAAAGTAACAGGAATGTAAAGTTTAAGTGAAAGACGATTGCAAGCCACAATCAACAGCTAGGCCATTTATATTAGGCATATGTGTAGTTTCTCAATTCACTATTTTGATAGCCAAAAGCCCCCCAATTCAATTCCCAGTGGTGTCAAAAACGCGCTCCATTGGCATCTGTTACAGGGATGAATGTCAAAAAGTGCTCTATCCTTCGGATCCAGTTGTAAACTGAGGCCCTCTGTGCAGGGATAGTCATCCCCTGTGCATGTTAAAAACGTAACATAATTACATGTCAAGATGATAGGTTAAAATATAGATTGACAAGAGGTTAAGACATAAAAAGGATCAGTCTTAAAAGGACTGAAGTATGCAGCCGGGCTTAAAAGGCTAAAAACAGTTTAGAAACAGGCATATCTCTCCAGGGCTTGGGGGAACTTCAACTGTCCAATCTATGTCAAGACTTGGACAAGTCACAGCTTGCTCTGGGAGGGCATTCCATTGGACAATGGCCAGTGGAAAGAAGGAATACTTGTATGTATCCTTGCCAGTATGAATTTGACGAAATGTCATAGAATGGCAATACTATTAGTATTGAATACTTTGTAATCCTATGAGTACGGGCCTGGATATAATCAGGAAGGGGCACAGCCACAAAGCCATTGACTAATTAGAAAAGACAAAGACGTGTCACTGTATTTAAGGGGGTCCTTGAAGTAGTCACCCATAAAACCTGACACTTTGAGGGATTAAAATTCATATCCCACTTTGATTCCCATGCCTTAAGTCGGTCCAAGTCACATTGTAAGCAGTCACTGTCATGCTTAGATTTAATAATCAGGTAAATGGCAGTATTTGCAGCAAAGAGCTGCACCTCTGAAACAATGTCCTGGGGGAGCTCTTTGATGTAGGCCAAGAACAGAATCATCTCCAGGACAGAGCCCTGAGGGACTCCCAGAGTTTGAATCCTCGCCCCCAAACAATGACCCTCTGCTGATGATTGCTTTGCCATGCCTGAATCCAACATAACATGGAGCCTCTTACACCGTAGGAGTGCACTTTCTGGATATATAGTGGATAAGCTTTGAATGATTTTGCTTATCAAACTTATCAAATGCCTTGGAGAAATCAAGGAGGCAGAGGAACAGATAAGCAGGGTATTTGCGTAAATACCCAATAAAATTGAAAGAAAACCCAATTAAAAAATAAATTAATGAGTATCAATACCCAAATAAAAATCCAAGATACCCAAATCATATTGAAATATTTGCATATAATTTTTATTGGTTTTAAACTTTATGTGCACAATAACCTGTACATGGTTGTCATTCATTATTTAATGTTGTTTGCCTTTGAGGTGCTTGCTATTTTTCAAATGTACAATGGATGAAAATAACTGTTTAAGAACAAAACATTGTGTAGATGCAATTTAAGCCTTTGCCAAGTCGTATTAGGTAAGCTTAAATAATTAGTTCAAATTCATATTATAGCCAATTAGTTGCAATAAAGTGGGATCGAATAAAGTGGGTATCGAAACAAAGATACTAGGGATGTAACGATAGTGAGAAAATGACTATTGCGATAGTATTGACATTGCAAGAAGAACCATTGCGATACTATTACTATTGCTGACTACTATTGCGATACTATTGCCGGATACATATTTTCTTGTTTAAGATGGAAATAAAAACTATTCAAACCTTCAAACTGTTTTTCTGTATGTTTTATCTGCATAAAAGAAATAAACAAGATAATTTACACAGATGGATAACTGTTGTAAACTCCTGTTTGCTTTTCTGTCTGCCCTACAAGAGGAAATAACTCCCCAGGAGCAACCTTTTTTCTTTAAGTGTAAATTCTCCTGGAAGAGCCGGGAAACTCATTTTATTAGAAGTAGCCAAGAAGATTCCAGCCAAGTACATTTATCATTTCACAATGAGAATGTACATGTAACATCAGTTTCTTAATCAAAAATAAATGTAAGCTCTTCATGAAGGCAATGAAATCTTTGCGTGTCTTCAAAAACAACTTCAGACATGATAAAGTGACTAAATACTCCTCAACCTCGTTATAACACAGAACTTCGGGTCCAACCAACCATGTTAGTTAACCGAATCGTGTTATAAACGCCGACCGAATTTGTCACGGATCAGTCTGTTCTACTATTACACTGTAAACGCAAGCCTCCGGCGCTTTCGTTAAGCCTACAATGTTTCGCATGACAAGGTTTGAAAATAAGATCAGGTTATGTCTCTATCATAAAATTTAATCCACAATCAAATTGCTCCGGGCCTAAGAGGATTGGCTACATCTAACGGTAGATGTATGCATGTAAATATGAAACGGACTATTCTACTGACTCATGCATGATTATGTTTTGGCGCCAAAATAGAAGACGCTTGGTGGGAAAAGTCGTACACTTAAATAACACATCCGAGGATAATCCAGGAATTGTGCAAAGTTCCGTTCTCTATCCACAACCGTTTAGCTATCACTTTTTATGAAAGAAATACGCCCCATTGAACATGGAAGTAGATAACTGAGAAACTAAGTCGGTAATGCACACGATTAAGAATCAGAATTGTTTCCGGTGACACGTCAAATGATTCATACACCAGAACCTGTGATACAGGAAGTTAGATTTGAATCTTGTGGCAGAAAATCTGATGAAATTTTAATATAAGTCTCAGTGTTTCGGTACACGATCAACGCATGCGTTTGTTAAACGGAACACCATTGAAATCAGGGCTAACAAATTTTTAAACCCAAATCGGCCCCGGCCGACCGATGACGTCATCAGTATCGTGCCGAACATGCCTTACAATGTCATCCCCGACATTATTGCATCTGCCAACTTATCTAATTGCCCATCATTTTTATTGTGAATTGATTTTCCAAAAATCATTTGTATATTTCTTTTGTTGCTTGGTCAAATCTTTTAGCAATACAAATAAACAGATAATCGTACCACGTTTTTATTTTCTTTAATTGTTGTCTAGTGCTGTATTTTCCTGTGCATATTTTGAATATACGATGTCAATGATTTAAAATTAATTCCTCGGCTGTATAGACATTGTCTTGATGCCCAACTTATAAACGTTCTTTGCACGACGACACATATTTCATTTCCTTTGATTTTAATATCGCACTGTACCATCACATATTTGATAAATAGGATAACATTCTATTACCTCCAAAATTAAAATAACTGATTCTTGGAGCTTAACTGAATAACTTAAGGCTGCCTTGGCGCCAAAATGACCACGTGACCACTTGCGCACGAATTGACGCATGCGCATCATATAAAATTTTGGAGGACGAAAGAAAACATTCGCCATTGTGTCTTTGGATTTAAAATATTCGTTTTCGGAATATTTAATCACACCAGGCTTGTTTCGTCCTTATTTTTTCGTTCTAAACCTCCATTATTCTTTCTATTTACTTTGTTTTTCGACAATTTCTTTGTCATTTTGTTTGTTTTCCTCGCTTTTTCGAAGCGTGTTTTCGTCGCGAGTCGTTTCGCCCCAAGTCGTTTCGGCCTTCTCGTTTTTTCTCTTATGCCCCAACTCAGAGGTTTATGTGGGCATCTTAAACCATCGTATGATAATCATTCAACTTGTGCAGCCTGCTGTTCGTGCTCATTTGATAATAAATGTTCTGTTTGTGTAGATTGGGATCCTTATACCTGGTCTTTATTTCAGAAGAAAAGGTTGTACTCCAATAGACCTAGGAGGATGACTTCCAAAGGCTCTAAGAAGAGTGAGAAATTTACGATGGTTGCGGACAGGACTCGCGGTGCGACTAGGGGTCTTGAGTCTAGTGACTCTGGGACACGCAGGGAGACTCCCAAGCACCCCAGAGATCTCAAATCGACTCAGTCCGTGTCTAGGAGCTCGTCTGATCGGTCTAGCCATCAGCACGCTTCTAGTTCGGAAGCACCACCGGTCACAGATCTGACTGGCTCAGATCCTGGTGACGACCCTGACTCTGATAACCCGGCACCGGGCGATCACCGGGCACCATCGGTCGTAGATGCGGATTCTACTTCCGATACTAATGACCGGGACCGGGCACCGGACCGGTCAATTCCACCGGGTCATAACTCACCGGGTCACCGGTCACCGGGTAGTAACTCGGTACCGGGAAGAGATCAGTCACCAGTCGACGAGCATTCATTCGAAAATGGTCAGTCACTGGGTAGACAAATGATTCTGGGCAAAAATGACCGGTCATCAAATATTCCCGGTCGACATGAGTCTTCTAGGGATCGATCGATCATTACAACCTCAAAACGACATATTCGTAAGAGGTCTCCCAGTCATCAATCTGTAGCTGTTCATAAGACTAAGTCCAACGTTCAGCTTACACAGAAATCTATCCGATCCAGATCGAAACAATCGGGTCGACGATCTCGTTCTCGGTCAAGATCGGTCCATTCGCCTCACAGGCATAAGAAACGGAGGACTAGATCGAGGAGTAAGTCTTATTCCCGAAGATCTAGGTCATCGTCCTCAAGAAGGCATAGGAGGAAACATCGTTCTTCCAGGGGTAGAAGACGTTATGTTTCTTCTCCCAGTACGTCTTCGTCGTCTTCTCTATCTTCGGATAGAGACTATAGAAGACGTCAGCACAAGAGTCATAAACACAAGAGATATCATAAAAGGAAGAGATCTACCTCTTCGGATGACTCTCAGTCAGAGAAGGTAGATTCGTCCAATAAATCTCCTTCTCCAGTATATAAGAGAGTATCTAGTGTGAAACACTCTGCTAAACCTCAAAGTACTCGGCATTCCTCTCCTTCCTTATCAATAAGAGTGGAGGACACAAAGGAACTTGATAATGACTTGGATTCTCGTGCTTCGGTTGAAGATTTTAATGATCTGAATAGTTCCGAGATAGATGATAGGATTTCCTATGCATCTGTTATTGACGCTATTTTGGAAATCTTACCTAGTGATAAATTTCCAAGACAGTCAGAGAGTTCCTCAAAGATTTCAAGACCGAAATCTTGCATTGAGGAAGACATTGGACAGGAGCAGAAAAAGTCTATCTCCTTGCCTCAGTCCCCACTCATCGGTAGTACGATCGATTTTATTCAACACCAAGTTAAGGATAAAATCATCCCTGAAGACTGGTGCATCAAGAAAAAAGATCAAGATGCACTAATCAACTTGAAATACTATCAATCGCACAATGAGAAAGTCCCTACTTCTAGGGATCTTCCTCTTGACTATGATGCTAGTAGACTTGGTATGTCGCTCACTGGTAACACTCAAATACCGGTCAAGAATTTGGCACAGTATGAGAAACAGCTCAGGGATCTTTTGAGAACGTTGTCTCATGCTGATGTATTTTCCTACGCAGCTTTTCGATCTGCTAAACAAGAGGAACCAGATTGTACTCTTTTGCTCAGGATACTTGAGGCCTTAGCAAAATCTATTAATGCGTCGGTCTCCTTAGCATCCATTCTGACAGCAGAAATAGTTCAAATGAGAAGAGAAGCTGCAATTAGATCTGCACCGAAGTCCCTTTCGGACATGGCAAAAAACAAACTCAGATCTACACCTTTCAATTCTCCGACATTATTTGGCGGGAAAATTGAACAGGTATATAAGGAAAATTCAGACACCTTGAGGGATGAATTAGTTACTAAGACTATTACATCTAATCAAGCCAAATCTCAGACTTCCTCATCTACACAAGGCAAGCCCGAGTTCAAAATTCCTAAAATAGGAACTTCCTTTCCGTCAAAGTTCGGCAGGAATAATGATCGTAACCTCGCAAAAGGTTCCACATCATACGGTGGTCGTGGCTCCTTTCGAGGTTCAAGAGGATCAAAATCAGGTAGAGGTAATTTCTCCTCCAGGGGAAAAACCTCTACCCTCAAAAAACAGTGAAACCCCTCCTCCACTGCCCTCCCTTCGACCTCAGATTCCAGTCGGAGGAAGACTAGCTCATTTTGCCGAAAACTGGCAGGAAATTACAGCAAACAAATGGGTTCTATCAGTCATAAAAAGAGGGTACAAGATCCCATTCACAGATCTTCCACCTCTTTCAAGAGAACCCATCTTCTTCAGCCAGTCAGGCAGACCGGAGCTAGCAGAAGAAGTAGAAAAACTACTTTCAAAAAGGGCAGTGGAGAGAATTCAACCGGAATCTCCCGGATTTTATTCCAGAATCTTTCTGGTACCAAAGAAAAACGGAAAAATGCGGCTAATCATAGACCTTTCCAATCTGAACAATCATGTGCTCATTCAAAGTTTCAGAATGGAAACTCAACAAAAGGTCAGAAATGCCATTCACCCAAACGATTGGGCCTTTTCATTGGATCTCACGGACGCATATTTGCATGTGTTGATTCACCCTCAGTCTCGCAAATATCTTCGGTTCACCCTGAACGGAAAGGTCTTCCAATTCAGGGCACTACCTTTCGGGCTCTCCACAAGTCCGTACGTTTTCACTCATCTGATGTCAGTAATAGCTACCCATCTTCACAAGAAAGCTATAACTCTTTTTCCGTACCTAGACGATTGGTTGTCAAAGAACCAAAATCGTCAACTTCTTCTGGAACATATCCACTTCACAGTTCACCTGATTTCATCACTAGGACTACTGATAAATCAGGAGAAATCAGATTTGGTTCCATCGCAGAATTTCAATTTCATAGGGATGGAATTTCTCACTCAAACAAACACAGTCAGAATTCCCCTAGAAAGAATTCAATCTCTTCTACTGTCAATAAATGCATTTCTTCTCAAAAGGATAGTTACAGCCAGACAATTCCTTTCTCTTTTAGGGAAACTCAATGCAGCTGCAGATTTTGTAGTCTTAGGACGCCTACATCTCCGTCCACTACAAATGTCATTGCTAGCACAATGGAGACCTCACATTCTCCCATTAGATCACCAAATTCAGATTTCTCAAAACATAAGACATCATCTAATTTGGTGGAACAATCGTCAGAGGTTTCTGTCGGGAGTTCCGATAAAAATTCCTGCACACACCCATCAACTTTACACAGACGCAAGTGTAACGGGTTGGGGGGCTCATTTAGAACCAGAAGGGATTCTATTTCACGGGATTTGGAACCAGTTTCAAAGGGATCTCCATATCAATCTTCTCGAGTTGATGGCAATATCAATAGCACTGAAATTTGCTCATCCTCATATAATAAACTCAAAAGTGTTAATATGCACAGACAACACGACGGTAGTTTCATACATAAGGAAACAGGGAGGGACTCATTCTCCAGATCTCTGTCTAGAAACCTGGAAAATGTTTCATTGGTGTCAACAAAACAACATCAACATTGTAGTAAGACACATACCAGGAAAATTCAACATTCTGGCAGATCGGCTCTCAAGAATAACAAAACCGATCAAAACAGAATGGTCACTCAAACAATCAGTAGTGAACACAATCTGTCAGATGACAAATTTTCCAAACATAGATCTTTTTGCAACAAGATTAAACCACAAGATGCCTCTGTACGTATCTCCAATACCAGACAGTCAGGCATTGGCGATAGACGCACTATCAATGGACTGGAACAGGATAAGTGCATACGCATTTCCTCCTTTCCATCTTATTCCAGCGGTGCTAAACAAAGTTCAAAGGTCACAGTGCAAAATTGTTCTAATAGCTCCTCTGTGGCCGAACAGGCCGTGGTTTCCAGATCTACTGAATCTACTGATATCTCCTCCAATAACTCTTCCAGTAACACCAGATCTTCTATCTCAGTTACAAGGAAAAATTCTGCATCAAAACCCCCAAATGCTTGCCCTTCACGCTTGGGAATTATCAAGCAATCAATCAGAAATAAACAGTTTTCAGGGGAAGTTGCAGAACATGTCTCCAGAGCTAGACGAGAGTCTACTAGGAAAGTCTATGATGCAAAATGGGAGATTTTTACCAATTGGGCAAATCAGAGGGAAATTGATCCGATCAAGGCCCCCTCTCATGTGATTGCTGACTTCTTTCTTTATCTATTTAATATCAGGAAATATCAAGTCAGCACTATTAAGGGTTATCGATCAATGCTATCCAATACACTTAAGTTTAATGAAGGGTATTGTATAGGTTCAGATCCAGTTATCTCTGAATTGATGAAATCTTTTCAAATTCAAAGACCTGTTACTAGATCTATATCTCCCAAATGGGATCTTGCCTATGTTCTCACATACTTGTCTAAGGAACCTTTTGAACCACTTCCATCAGTTTCATTAACGTTCCTTTCCATGAAAACAGCGTTTCTGCTCTCTATGGCTTCTGCTAAGAGAGTTAGTGAAGTACATGCCTTTTCAATGGACAAACAACATCTTAGATTTAGTTCAATAGATGGTTCTCTTACCATTAGAACTCAAGTAGGTTTCTTAGCAAAGAACCAACTTCCATCTAAGGCACCTGATTCAATTAAAATTCCTTGTCTTTATAATGGGAATCGGAAAACAGGTTTTAACAAGGTCTTATGTCCAGTCAGAGCAGTTAAAATATATCTTAAGAGAACAAAAGCTATTAGGGGTTCCCGAAATAGGCTTTTCATTCCCACAAAAGGAAATCATGATATCAAGAAATCTACTATTTCCAATTGGGTGAAATATACCATTAAGATGGCATATCAAAATATCTCTAAGAGACAGTTATCTTTTCTTAAAATCAGATCTCACGAGTTAAGGGCTTTTTCCACTTCATGGGCCTATTTTAACTCTATCCCTTTAAATGAGATACTTGATGCAGCTGTTTGGTCAAGTTCTTCCACCTTTGCTCAGTTCTATCTTAGGGACTTTCGGCAACAAGCTTCCAATCTAAGCAATCTTGGGCCAGTCGTCGTTGCTCAAAAAGTGGTGGGGGGGGGGGCCGTTTCTGAGGCTCCCACAGAACAGCTATAAACCAAATTGAACTAGCACTATCAGGAGCAGAACCTCAGAAGGTATGTGTTAGTTATAACACAGCTGATCAGGGAACAGATAAGAGGATATTAGAGGATTTACTTTCCTCCATATTGTTTTATCAGCAATCCACTCTAACATCTTCTTAACTGTTCTCTGAACATATGTAATAATTATAACTTATTCTTGGATGCTTTAGGGAAATCCTCCCTCCTTATAGTTGTTATTCTATCCTATTTATCAAATATGTGATGGTACAGTGCGATATTAAAATATAATTTTTATAAGTAAAATTAATTTTAATGAGTACTTACCATCACATATTTGAGCAATTCCCACCTCTGACCTCCCCTCATTTCCAATATATAGTTCCTTACTTATATTGAGGGACAAAATTTTATATGATGCGCATGCGTCAATTCGTGCGCAAGTGGTCACTTGGTCATTTTGGCGCCAAGGCAGCCTTAAGTTATTCAGTTAAGCTCCAAGAATCAGTTATTTTAATTTTGGAGGTAATAGAATGTTATCCTATTTATCAAATATGTGATGGTAAGTACTCATTAAAATTAATTTTACTTATAAAAATTATATGTCTGCTATTGACAAAATAAGAATCCTCTAAAACATCAACCAGAACAATGTTTTGCACCTTTTGAAGCGGTAATGACACATGCGGACTTTCCATGCTTCACGTGCTAATGCGGGCGGCACCCTTTGATAATAAATACCACTGTGTAAACACACATTAATTATCTCTTTTCATATCACTAGCTTAAAACAGCTTGCAGATTAGCAAATCAAAGTATGTGTGGTCAATTATTTCGAACTCAATTAACATTAAAGTGTTTACTGTTGAAATGCGCATCAGAAAGCTGTAAATTTACCAGTTTAATGAAGGAATATTCAGCATACTGACTCTATGCCGACATTGGGTGTTAAGTGGATAATCCATAACAAATAGGATGCATAAACACCGTGTACCTGTAGGCTACCCCCAAATCATGATTTGTCTGTAATTTTATTGCCCTTATCTTGCGACAAGCAGCCGTTGCAAGCAGACGTTGACTCCCATTGGCACAGGAGATTATTGGGATCACACTTAAGACAATATACAGTTTGATGCTTGACCGGGTACAAGACGCCGGTTGTAATAAAGAATATATTTAAGAGTGAAAACAACTTCGAGAATTATCTGAAAAACTTGTGATATAGAAAACTATCGAAACTATCGATAGTTCAAAACACTATCGGCAATAGTCATCGATGTTTGACTTTAACATCGATGCAGTACTATCGGCCCTGTGCCTATCGCAATGCATCGATGGTCCGATGCATCGTTACACTCCTAAAAGATACCCACTCATCTATTCAAATACCCAATTGAAAGTTGAACACAGTGGGTATTACCCAATTCCAAACAAAAGGTTATCTGTTCTTCTGAGGAGGACCAAGTCAGGCTGTTTACCTTGACTAGACCTGTAGGCAAGATCCTTAACAAGGGAAACCAGTTGCGTCTCACACGTTGCTCATTAGTAGTTTTCATGAGGCGGTTCTTAAAATTACTCTTAACTGAAGCTCCACCAGACTCGGTAGCTCAGTCAGATGCGCATCTGACTGGTGATCAGGAGGATGCGGGCTCAATACCTGCTGGAACTGACAACATTCTTTCGTGAAGATTGATCATGGATTTTTTTGTATGGTCAATCTCCCACTTAAACCGATTCAAGAAGGGCAGTTGTCAGTTTCTGGCAAAAGTAGTTAACCGCTTATGAATAAGCTTGCCCAGGAAAAGTGTGAAAAGGTTAACTGACTGACTCAATATGACTTGAAAAGTGTTGACTGGAACTCCAATACAAACAAATCCACCTAAGTTCTAGAAGAAAGGAGTGTTAACCCACTAGAACTTTGATTTTGTTTGTTTGATTTGAGGTTTAACATCCCCATCAACACTGTATAGGTCATTCTGGAGACGTTGCTTCCAATTTTGTGGGACTTTTACCCGACACTGAGATGTAATGACATCTCAAGCCCTGTCACCCAATGAAACCAACAGGGTTTACAAGCATGAACGGTCCAACTCGCACTGCTTTGCCTGGGCAGGCGTAGATCCTCTAAGTGGTTTACCAGTACTCGTGTACAGGCGTTTTCAGCTCTGCATGGAAGCTTCATGCAGCCCATCTATTTTTTCAAGCCCCGATGGGCGGATGGCGACTAGAACTTTGATATTCAGTGGTAGAAACTTTAGATGTTCGCCCTCAGAAGCATACGTGAGTGTTGATATAGATGTCACATTGGCATTGGGCACAGACACGCAGACAAAACATTCACAAGCCCCCATTCTGTTATGAAAATCTGAATTAAACATATGAAGAAAAATCAAGGAAAGGTATGGTGATTATAAGTTTTATTTTGTAACCAAAATACAACATGTCAGATCTAGTGAGTGCTTATAAGTTGGCTATACAAATCTAAAGAGTATGGTTTTGTGTGTTTTAATGAAATGACAGACATTTTATCTGTGCTAAATTTATGTAAGATGTGAGCACAGTTTCATTTTTTCAAATACACTAACAGTAGGGCAGGGCTATCGATCTGCATAATTTAGGGTCGAAATTTGGCCCAATTCCCAATAGAAAAAAGGTATCCTGTTTGCCAATTGGCTGGAAAAAATTCCCAATCAGAAGTTGAAAAAAAAAATACAAAAAAAAAAAAAACAGCTTGAAAATTTCGAAAGCCACGAAAAATGATGACATTGCAATGTCAGATTATTAGCAGGGCAGAACCAATAAAAAAACCTGCCAAAGCGCCAAAGTATAAACTTTATATTATGCTCATTTTAACCAAATATGGAAGGTATTTCAAAGAAAAGAAAATGTGTCTAATCTATGAGGGTAGGCTGAAAAGTTCTGAGCCTGACCAAGATCCAATGGTTTGTCCATGCTGAAAGTGATTTATTTTTCAACATAGTCTACCTTCCTGTCCACACACTTCCTCCAGCGATGCTGGAGTCCTTGGATCCCAGTGGTATAGAAGGTCTCATCTTGGTCCCCGAAAAACTCCTCCACAGCAGCTATCACCTCCTCGTCGGACCGATAGTGCTGCCCTTCATGTTTGGAAACAGGAAATAATCTGATGGAGCTAGATCAGGTGAATACGGAGGGTGATCGACAAGTGTGAAGCCACAGTCATGTACAGCAGCCATTTCGACAACCGATTTTTGAGCAGGTGCATTGTCCTGATGGAACAAGACCCCTATTCAGTATTGTCAATTTTGCGGGTTGTTTAGCCTTAATTGCTTTTTGCAATTGTTTTAGCAGATCTGCACAATACTCCTCATTAATTGTTCTGCCCTTTTGAAGGTAATCTATGAATATTATACCCTTGGCATCCCAGAACACTGATGCCATCACCTTCCCTGCAGAGGAGACAACCTTTGCCTTCTTTGGAGGGGGTGAGCCAGGGTGCTTCCATTGCATGAATTGTCTTTTGGTCTCTGGACCCAACACTCATCCTCAGAGGTGTAAAATTTCCCTCAAACTTACTCGCCCTTATCATCTAAAATTTTCATTTAGGTGCTAAAAATGAAGAAAAAGTACGGTCAGTTTTGAAAACCTTACTCGCCCTGCCTTTAAACTTACTCGAAAATGCGAGCGGGCGAGTGGAATTTTACACCCCTGATCCTGGGTGACAAAACGGTCAAGAAAACCATCTTGGTCTGCTTCAAAAATAGCCAAGTTGGCTTGTGACAGTCTGGTCAACTTTTGGTAAGGCGTCAAAAGCCCTGGTACCCATCTGGCGGAAACCTTCAACATTCCTAATTCACTGTGTAGAATGTTCCCTACTCGTTCATGGGAGATGCCAACAGTGTTAGCTAACTGATTCACAGTTAAACGCTTGTCATCCATCACGGCCCTGTGCACTTGGCTGATGGTTTCCTCAGGTGTTGCCACTGTGGGTAGTCCACACCGGTCATCATCTTCAAGGCTGTCCTTGCCCATCTTAAAATTTGCTGCCAACCTTTTCACGGTTGCATACGAATGAGCATCATCCCGAATGTAGCAACCATATGGGCATGAATGTCCTTAGGAGCTAACCCCTTTTTATGGAGGTACTTGATGACACCACAATGCCAGATTTTTTCCATTTTCTCAAAAACGTGCTAGTATCAATTTTCAAAGTCTAGAATTTCTACGTTATTGCAGGTAAACTTGAACTCAATTGAGTCAAATCAAGTAATAAAGGTTTGGATTTAATGAATACAAAATTTCATGGCTGTTCGATGCCTGCTTCTTTGTCAGGCTCAGAACTTTTCAGCCTACCCTCGTATTTTAGATACAATAAAAAATAAAATAAAAAACCTGCCTCCCTCAGTGTCTGAGAATCTAATATATTTTTATTTGGCATTACTACATTTTTTATCCCCCCGACCGAATAGGTTCGGGGGATATAGCGATCAGCCTGGCGTCTGTACGTCCGTAGATGCAACCTTGTGATGGTCATTTCTCCAATACCCTTTAAGATTCATTGATGGTCCTTGGCACAATTGTTCACAAGGCTGAGACGGCGTGTCATGCACAAGAACTAGAACTCTGGCTGCCATAGTTTTTGAGTTATCTCCCCTTTTGTCGCGCTTGCTATTAGCATGGTGCGATTTAGGCGCCCGGTTTTCCGTCCATCCGTTCATTCGTCCGTTCATTAAGGCGTCAACATTTGCGACCAACCTAGCGTTCACCCTAATGGTCAAGTTTATTTCTCAAGAACTATAAGAGCTTCACTAATGGTACTTGGTACAAACTTGTGTCTGGGGATGACAGCTTACATGCAAGCATCCATATATGACCTTGACCTACATTTCATGGTTCACTGACTTTTTAAAATATTGCGACCACCCTAGCGTTCACCCTAATGGTCAAGTTTATTATTCAAGAACTATTAGAGCTTCATTAATGATACTTCATACAAACTTGTGTCTTGGGATGGCAACTTACATGCAAGCATCCATATTTCACCTTGACCTACATTTCATGGTTCACTGACTTTGTAAAATATTGCGACCACCCTAGTGTTCACCCTAATGGTCAAGTTTATTTCTCAAGAACTATAAGAGCTTCTTTAATGATATTTGGTACAACTTTGAATCTGCGGATGGCAACTTCAATGCAAGCATCCATATTCAACCTTGACCTAAATTTCATGGTTCACTGACTTTGTAAAATATTGCGACCACCCTAGCGTTCACCTTACTGGTCAAGTTAATTTCTCAAGAACCATAAGAGCTTCATTAATGATACTTGGTACAAACTTATATCTCGGGATGGCAACTTAAATGTTAGCATCCATATTTGACCTTGACCTACATTTCATGGTTCACTGACTTTGTCAAATTTTGCCACCACCCTAGCATTCACCCTAATGGTTAAGTTCATTTCTCAAGAATTATTTGAACTTCATTAATGATACTTAGTACAAGCCTTTTATGCAAGCATCTATGTTTGATCTTGGCCTAGATGTCATGGTTCGGTGACTTTGTGCCCCCACAGGCGCGACATAGCCTTCGGCGGAATTCTTGTTAATAAAATAGAATTACTACCATGTGATGGCCATAACTCCAACACCCATTGAGATATATTGCTGGTACCTGGCACAATTGTTCACAAGGCTGAGACGGCGTGTCATGTGCAAGAACCACAACTCTGGCTGCCATGGTTTTTGAGTTATCTCCCCTTCCAATAAAATAGAGTGAATATCTTGTGATGGCCATAACTCAAATAACCTTTGAGATATATTGATGGTACCTGCCACAATTGTTCACAAGGCTGAGACGGTGTGTCATGTGCAAGAACCACAACTATGGGTGCCATGGTTTTTATGCTCCCGCTTCAAAGAATGGTGCAAAGGGCATATAGCATTGCCCCTGTCTGTCCGTCTGTGCATCCAAAACTTAAACACAGTCAATAACTTCCTTATTTCTTGATGGATTTTAAAATTACTGGACAGAAATGTTAACCATCATGAGACGACATGTCACGTGCAAACCTCAGGTTTAAGGTCAAGGTCATACTTAGAGGTCAAATGTCAAAAAACGGGTCCGAAACTTAAACGCAGTCAATAACTTTCTTATTTCTTGATGGATTTTGAAATTACTTTGTAGAAATGTTAACCATCATGAGACGATGTGTCACGTGCAAAACCCAGGTCCGTACCTCCAAGATCAAGGTCATACCGGTACTTAGAGGTCAAATGTCAAAAAAAGGGTCCGAAACTTAAACGCAGTCAGTAACTTTCTTATCTCTGGATGGTTTTTGAAATTTCTTGGCCATCATGAGACAATCTGCCTCACACAAAACCAAGGTTCTAACTTCTTACCTCCAAGGTCAAGGTCATTCTTAGAGGTCAAATGTGAAAAAAGGGTCCAAAACTTAAACACAGTCAATAACTTTCTATGGATGAATACGAACATAGACATATTTTTAGGCGGGGGCATCCGTGTCCTATGGACGCATTTCTTGTTTAGTTATCTCCCCTTCCAATAAAATAGAATCACCACCTTGTGATGGCAATTTCTCCAATACTCTTTGAGATATATTGATGGTACTTGGTACAGGTGTACATGACGTTAAGCAGACGTGTCATGTGCATGAACCACGAGTCTGGGTGCCTTGGTTTTTTAATTATCTCCCCTGACAATATAACCGTGTGGTGGCCATAACTCCAATACCCTTTGAGATAATGCTGGTACTTGGCACAATTGTGGACAAGATGGAGATGGCGTGTCATGTCTAAGAACTCTTGGTGCTAGGGTATTTGAGTTATCTCCCCTACCAATATAATCGTATGACCACCTTGTGATCATACTCCAATACCCTTTGAGATGTATTGAAAGAACTTGTAAAGTAATAAATGAAATGTAAAAAGTCTATACCGCAATTCAGGATCATTTTCCTAGCCTACATTCCGACACAATTGGCCCACCAGTGCTGTCAGTGCTTTGAAATATGCTATTGTTTCCCAAAATAAAACTGACTTCATAACGAACTAAAGTGTTTATGCTCGAAAATCTAATATCATTATTTCCAAAAAACAAAACTTAACGTCATTTATATTCAAATACAAAAACTCCAGTGCAAAATAAAACAATTTCATGTTATCAGAAAATTAGTGTTAGAAGCTTCTATGGTGAAATGGTTAAACCACTTGCCTAATAAACCAAGTTTCATGGGTTCAGTCCCATGCTTCTCCACACTTGAGGCGTTTTTGATGCCGAGAATCCACATCCTTTGAACACAGTGACTGAATTTAAGAAAAATTTTACAAAATCTCCACCTAAGTTCTTAAATGGTTCTGCTACATTGAACAAATAGCACATAGACAAAAATAAAAACATCATCAAAAGATAATACAACTTGACTCAGGTGAGCAAATTAGGTCCATCATGAACCTCTTGTTTTTCGGTTTGGGTTATTTGTGTGTGTGTGTGTGGGGGGGGGGGGGGGGGGGGGGGCAGTTTGGGGTTTTTCAATGGACCACAAATTCTTTGAGTTTTAGTCATTTTCTTGGTTGTCTCCAGAATATCCATAGCTTTTGAGGACTTACTAAAACAAACTGTGAACTGAACAGCCTTGTAAATGCCACTTTATATGGTGTCTACAAGGGTAACCATTTTTAGCTCACCAGAGCCGAAGGCTCCGGGGGAGCTTTTAGGATAGGCAGTTGTCCATCGTTGTTGGCGGCGTCGTCGTCGTCTGCGTCTGCGTCGTCAACACTTTCAAACGACATCTCCTCTGAAACCACTGGGTCGATTGGGCCCAAATTTTATCTGTAGCATCTTTGGGCTGGGGGATTGAAAGTTTGTGTTTTTTATGAAATTCGGCTCATTGGTTTGGTTGCTATGGCAACTTAGAGTTTCCATAGACTTATAATGGGGAAAATTGAAAAATGGCATTTACTGCCAAGCCACTGCAGATATTTTGACAAAACTTTCATAGAAATATTCGTTAGGCAATCTACTATCTGCCATATGATTTTAGGCCTACTGCTCATTTGTATTGGTTGCCATGGAAACCAAAATGAAAAAATAGAAAAAAAAAACTTAAAAAATCATCTCCTCAGAAACCGTATGCTCTATGAGGCTGAAAGTTTATGGAAATATTCACCATATTTGCCTTTACAGGTTTTGTGTTTTTTATGAAATTCGGCTCATTAGTTTGGTTGCTATGGCAACTTAGATTTTCCATAGACTTATAATGGGGAAAATTGAAAAATGGCATTAACTACAAAGCCTTTGCAGATATTTTGACAAAACTTTCATAGAAATGTTCCTTTAGTAAACTTCTCTCAGCCATATGCTTTTATGTCAACCTGGGGGTCCAGTAGGTTGTGCCGGGGCCATACCCCGCCCCCAGTACTTCATAAAATGACTTATATCTCAGAAACCTTACAGATCCCCACCCCTAAACCATATATATTCTTGTTCCTATTGATAAGACGCATTCAGTGACACCAACCTGGAGGTCCTCCGGGATGTGCTGAGGCCATGCCCCACCCCCTCCACTTCATAAAAGGCCCAATATCTCGGAAACCATTCAGATCCCCACCCCTGAACCCTATATACTCTTGTTCCTTATGATAAGACGCATTCAGTGACATAAAACTGGGGGTCCCCCGGGATGCGCCGGCGCCATGTCCCGCCCCTCCATTTCATAAAAGGCCCAATATCTCGGAAACCTTACAGATCCCCACCCCTAAACCATATATATTCTTGCTCCTTATGATAAGACGCATTCATTGACCCCCAAATTGGGGGTCTTCTGGGGTGCGCCGGAGCCATGCCCCACCCCTTCACTTCACAAAAGGCCATATATCTCAGAAACTGTTCAGATCCCCACCCCTAAACCATATATATTCTTGTTCCTTATGATAAGACTCATTCAGTCACACAAACTTGGGGGTCTCTTTGTGCTGAGGCAATGTGCCCCGCCCTTCCACTTCATAAAAGGCCATATATTTCAGAAACCATTCAAATCCCCACCCCATATTCATATATGCTCTTGTTCCTTATTATTAGCACACCTACTGTAGGGGTGTCCGCAGGGGCCAGTCCTCTCCTTTCCACTTCATGAAAGGATATCTTGGAAACCGTTCAGATTCCCACCCCTAAACCATATATATACTTGGTCCTTATGATGAGACACATTTAGGGACAACAATCTTGGGCTTTCCTGGGAACGACAGGGCATGCTCCAACCCCTCCACTTATATCTCCAGCCATGCAGATCCCCACTGCTAAACCATATATATTCTTGTTCTTTGTGATAAGACACATTTAGTGATACCAACCAGGGCTCCATTGGGTCCATGCCCCACCCCCTCTACTTCATAAAAGGCCTAATGTTTCATATACTGAGTCCACATTGATGCTCATTTGAATATGGGGGTTCATTTGGCAGATTAAAATGATATCATGTTAAAATACATGGCTGCAATTTGGCAGTGCCCACCTGAGCTCTGGTTTTATTTTGTGTCAAAGATTTCTCAATAACTACTGTACATAGAAACTTGAAATTTTGCAAACATGATCAGTATGACTAGTTGTATTGTGGGAAAGAAAATAAGGGCCAAGGGGTCAGGCCTTTTAGAGTTATTTCCCTTTGTAGTTCTTGTTTCAGCTGAGGTGATGGCACTGGCCGGGGTATACGTGCCCCACTGGGCACTTTTGTCTAGTTTGATAAGAGGGCCTCATATCTTGGAAACTGTTCATATCCCCACCCCTAAACAATATATTTTCTTGGTCCTTATTATAAGACACATTCAGCGACAACAATCTTGGCTTTCCTGGGGTCTGCCAGGGCCATGCTCCAACCCCTTAGCAGCTTAAAAGGCCTTATATCTCAGGAACAGTACACATCCCAACCCCTAAACCATATATATTCATGTGCCTTATGATAAGATGGATTCAGTGATACCATTCAGGGCTCTGTTGGGTCCATGTGTCATCCTTCCTCCTCATAAAAAGGCCTAATATTTCAGATACAGAGTCCACATGGGTGCTCATTTTGAAATTGGGGTTTGTTTGGGAGACTTTATAATCAATAAATTAAAACCTGAAACCATACATGGCTGCCAGTGGGCAGTGTCCGCCTGAGTTCTGGTGAGCATTGTGGCCCATGGGCCTCTTGTTTCTCATTTCTTCTTTTATTTCTGCTCCAAAACTTAGGTTGTGGCATCAGGTTATCAAATATGTATAATATACAGCCCTCTAATCCCCATTTTATACAGTGAAAATCAGGGTTAAGGAGGATATTCATTAATTTCCTTATGTTTGCTCATAAACATAGATTATGGGTGCTCATTAGAACCGCCTCATTGAGGCGGTTCTAACGAGTACCCACAACCTAATAAGAAAAATATCACAAATTTGCCTCAGAAAAATGACTGCTTTGTATGCACTATGTCACATGGATGTGTTATCAGAATGGGTACTTTTTAGAACTGCCTCGTTGAGGAGGCAGCCCTAACAAGTACCCACAGTAGGGCTGACTAATCGAAGCTGAAATGATAATCGATTATCACGCGTGTCATTGTGATCAATGATCGATTAGAAATCGCTGAAGATTTTATCATAATTTTACCTTTCTGGCTTTCACTCTTACCATTTGTTATACAATATCATATGCATTTCGACAGACAGGCCTTAGCAAACAATGCAGACTCAGATGAGACGCCGCAAGATGCGGCGTCTCATCAGGGTCTGCACTGTTTGCCACTCATCCAGCTATTTTAGACACGACTTTGGGTAGAAAATTATACTTATCAAATAATCGATTATTAGCATATCAGTAACGTTAATCATTTTAGAATAATCTGATTGATTAATCGATTATCTGATTAATCGTGCCAGCCTTAACCCACAGCCTATATTTTGGAGCAGGAAGAAGAAAAGCATTACAAAATCCCATCAGAATTTTCTTTTGTATGTATTTTCTAAAGACAGCATGCCGGGTCTCAGTAGTAGAGATTATTTCAGACCATTGAACCTTGGTACCAGAGTTAGAAAGATGTAAATATCAGCAGTTGTCATCACTCAGAAAAGGATTAAATCACAAAATAATTAGGCCATTCAACCTCTGCATCAGACTAAAATGTAACTTTGTCTGTGACAAGTAACATGAGTTTCACAAGTGCTTTTAAGGAACATCCTCTGCAAACTTGTTTTCTGTCATTTTTGTTTCTTTTTTTTATGTCCCCGGTAGCGATAGCGGGGACATACTGGGTATTGTTTTTGCCCTGTCTGTTTGTTTGTGGACAACTTTAATGTTGGTCATAACTTTTGAACCGTTTAAGATAGAGCATTCATATTTGGCATGTAGGTTCATTGTGACAAGAACTTCACATTCATGCAAAAAATTGTGACCTGTGACCTTGACCTGTGACCAACTTTGAAAAGAAAAAAATGTTGGTTTGTACGTGGACAACTTTAATGTTGGTCATATTTTAAACTTATGAACCATTTGAGATAGAGCCTTCATATTTGGCATGCAGGTTTCTTGTGACACGAGTTTCACATTCATGCCAAAACAATTTGACCTTTGAACTTGACCTGTGACCAACTTTGAAAAAAAAAGTAATGGTTTGTACGTGGACAACTCTAACTCGGGTCATAACTTTTGAACCATTTGAGATAGAGCATTCATATTTTGCATGTAGGTTTCTTTGTGATAAGTGCTTCACATTCATGCAAAAAATTTTGACCTGTGACCTTGACCTGTGACCAACATTGAAAGAAAAAAAATCTTGCCCAGGAGACATGGTCGTGTTTTACAAACACATCTTGTTTTGTTTAGGATGATAGCACATTTCCCACTTATTCATTTTTTTCTTTTGTTTGTTAGTTTATTTTTTGTTTATACATGTATATCTTATTTCATGTCAAACTTTGATGCAATAAAAGAATATAGTAGAAATAAGGAAATTGGAACTGGCCTAGACTGTTTAGGAACTTCATTGTTCCTACAGTTCAAAGCCTCAAATCATATTTATTTTCCAAAGTATCAGATATCTTACTTAACCCTTTTTGTACCAAATGGAATCTTCCACCTTATATATAGCATGAGTCCATTTCAAAATTTAGGGGTGTCAGGTTGTGTTTTCTTCAAAAGCTATTCAGAAAATGGCTGAACTTTATGCAAACAGTGTAGGCCCTGATCAGACGCCGCTGATCTGGGCCTGCACTGTTTGCCAAGGTATCCCTTTAGGGGTTTCTTGTACTGAATGGGTTAAAGCATTTGGAACCTGCTGTGAACAATAATAATTCATCTTGCATTATAGCTTTTGAGATAAAGCTATCTTAACCCATTGGATGCAGGGGAGGTGGGGGGGGGGGCCTAAAGTGGTACCTTGCCAAACAGTGCAGACCCAGATCAGATACCACAGAATGTGGCATCTGATCAGGAATTGCACTATTTGCGAACAGAATTTTTCTTCAAAAATAGAATAAAATGTAAAATTAGGTCTGTTACCCCTTTTATGACAATTGGACTTGTCCAACATATGGCAATGGAAGAGTCCACTAGCTTACTATGGGTTAATATGACAGTTTGAACCACCCAGCCCATCGGGGCTTGAAGAAATAGATGGGCTGCATGATGCTGCCAAGCAGAGCTGAAAATGACTGCACACGAGTACTGGTAAACTGCTTAGAGGATGAAAGTCTGCCCAGGCAAAGCCGTGATATTCGGACCCTCCATGCTTATAAACCGTATTGGTTTCATTGGGCGACAAGGTTTGAGATGTCATTTCATCTCAATGTCGGGTAAAAGTCCCACAAAAAATGGAAGCAACGTCTCCAAAATGACGTTTAAAATTAACCCATTTTGAACTGAATGGAATCTTCCATATTATATATAGCTGGACTCCTGCATGGTGCTTCAGCGCCAAACTTGACTACTGGTAAACTGCTTAGGTCTAAGCCTGCCAAGGAAAAGTAATGCAAGTCTGACTCCTCCTTTCTTTGAGCGGTAGGGCTTGAGGTTTCATTTCATCTCATTGTCAAGTGAAAGTCCTCTCAAAATCGGGAGCAACGACTCCAAAATGACCTAAATAGTGTTGACAGGGGCATAAAACCACAACATAAACAAACCATTTCCAAATTTAAGGTGATTTAGAAATCAATTTAAAAAAATGGCTGAACTTTTTGCAAGCAATCTGATCTGAGACTACACTTTTGGCCATAGTACCCATTCTAGGGTTTCCTTTATGAAATGTGCTAAAAGGAAACTAAAGACCTACCAGGTTTTCATTTCTGGAAATAGAAATTGGCTTAGATTAAAATCCTTAAAAATCTCCATAGTTCTGTTGCTGGGGTATTTTCCGGCCATCATGAATATTATACACGCTGAATCTAAAAATTTGTTTCAAACTGTGTCTATATATGTGACATTTTATAGTGCCACATGTCTGTCATCAGCCCAGATCCTAATGTTATCACCTGCAACAGTTACATCATTTGGACTTTATATGACATAATAACTTGTTCTTTTACATCAGAATTCATAAGCTGCTTAAAAGTACAGGAAAGGCTGCTGACCTCTGTGTTGTTTTCAGTTTTATGCCCAACCAACAACTTTGGTCATATCGAGATGGGAAACTGGTGTAAGGACTCATCCCAAAGTCTGGCGAAACCGGGAATCGAACCCATGACCCCTGGTTTATGTGGAGAATAGCTTAACCACGACACCATAGAGGCTTCTACTGCCCTCTGTGTACATGTATGCTGACAATCATATGGCAAAAGTGGTGTCCACCAATGTTAATATTTTATAAACTCAATGTTCCAAGCCCTCATAGATATAGTCATTATTCAATATATATACAATTGATGGGTCCACAACCCTGCTGAGTTCCACCTAGACTAGCTACTAGTCGGATATCATATTTTAAAGTTATTGAGTAATATTCTTCTTTATTTATTTGTTTTTACTTCTTTATCCCTCTCTGATAGCAATTTGTTTTATCTTTGGAAGTCTAACAAGGTTTCATATTTGATAACAAGAGGACCATGATGGTCCTATATCGCTCACCTGAGCTAAGAGATTTACATGTGGGTCCTTGGGCGGGACAATTTTTGGCCTCAGGGCTATAATTTGAACAATCTTGGTAGAGGTCCACTAAATAAATATGTTCTATAAAAGGGTTATCCTTTGGAAGCAAGGAATACACCACAGAACTGAAAAATAAGGAGTGTGCACTAAAGCTTAATATCAAATAGATAAAAAAATTCTTTAAGGTTTTCCCTATATAAGCCTATGTAAAAGATGTGGGCCCTGGGGGGGGGGGGGGGGGGGGGGGAGGGGGGTGCATTTTTGGCCCCTAGGCTAGAATTTGAACAATCTTGGAAGAGGTCCACTAGATGAAGCAGCAAGCGTCATACCAAATATCCAAGATCTAGGCCTTTTGGTTTCAGACAAGAATACTTTTAAAGGTATTCCCTATATTTGCCTACGTAAAACCTGGGACAGTGCCATTTTTGGCCCCAGGGCTATAATTGGAACAATCTTGATAGAGGTCCATCAGTTGAAACTTCATACCATACATCAAAGACTTTGGCCTTCTGGTTTCAGACAAGAAGATTTTTAAAGGTTTTCCCTATATAAGCCTCTGTAAAACCAGTGGGCCATGGGGTGGGGCCATTTTTGGCCCCAGGGCTATAATTTGAACAAGCAGAATCTTGGTAAAGGTCCACTACATGAAGCTTCATACCAAATATCAAAGACCTGGGCCTTCTGGTTTCAGACAAGAAGATTTTTAAATGTTTTCCCCATTCAAGCCTATGTAAAATCAGTGGGGTCCCACGCGGGGGTATTTTTTGCCAAAGGTTAATAATTTGATTAATTTTGGTATCAGTCCACTAGACAAAACTTCATACCAAATATCAAAGACCTTGGCCTTCTGGTTTCTGACTAGAAGATTTTTAAAGGTTTTCCCTATATAAGCCTATGTAAAACAATTGGGCCCCGGCTCAGGGGCATTTTTGGCCCCAGGGCTATAATTTGAAGAATCTTGGTAGAGGTCCACTAGTCAGAGCTTCATACCAAATATCAAAGACCTGGGCCTTCTGATTTCAGACAAGAAGATTTTTAAAGGTTATCCCCCATTATAAGTCTATGTAAAACCAGTGGGCCCCGGCGCCGGGGGCATTTTTGCCCCCAGGGCTATAATTTGAACAACCTTGGTAGAAGTCCACTAGACAAAGCTTCATACCAAATATCAAAGACCTGGGCCTTCTGGTTTCAGACAAGAAGATTTTTAAAGGTTTTCCCTATCTAAGCCTATACAAAACCAGTGGGCCCACTGGCACGGGGGCATTTTGGCCCTAGGGCTATAATTTGAAGAATCTTGGTAGGGGTCCACTAGATGAAGCTTCATACCAAATATCAAAGACCTATGTAAAACAAGTGGGTCCCTTAGCCGGGGCATAATTAGCCCCAGGGCTATAATTTGAACAATCTTGATAAAGTCCACTAGACGAAGCTTCATACCAAATATCAAAGACCTGGGCCTTCTGGTTTCAGACAAGAAGATTTTTAAATGTTTTCCCCCATTATAAGTCTATGTAAAACCAGTGGGCCCCTGCACGGGGGCATTTTTGAACAATCTTGGTAGAGGTCCACTAGACGAAGCATCATACCAAATATCAAAGACCTGGGCCTTCTGGTTTCTGACAAGCAGATTTTTTAAAGGATTTCCCTATATAAGCCTACACAAAACCAGTGGGCCCTGGGGCGGGGGCATTTTTGGTCCTAGGGCTATATTTTGAACAATTTTGGTAGAGGTCCACTAGATGAAGCTTCATACCAAATATCAAAGACCTGGGCCTTCTGGTTTCAGACCAGAAGATTTTTAAAAGTTTTCCCCCATTATAAGTCTATGTAAAACCAGTGGGCCCCTGCACGGGGGCATTTTTGAACAATCTTGGTAGAGGTCCACTAGACGAAGCATCATACTAAATATCAAAGACCTGGGCCTTCTGGTTTCTGACAAGAAGATTTTTTAAAGGATTTCCCTATATAAGCCTATACAAAACCAGTGGGCCCTGGCGCGATGGCATTTTTGGTCCTAGGGCTAATTTGAACAATCTTGGTAGAGGTCCACTAGATGAAGCTTCATACCAAACATCAAAGACCTTGGCCTTCTGGTTTCAGACAAGAAGATTTTTAAAGAGTTTCCCTATATAAGCCTATGTAAAACAAGTGTGATTGGCGCGGGGGCATTATTGGCCCCAGGGCTATAATTTGAACAATCTTGGTAGAGGTCCACTAATCGAAGCTTCATACCAAATATCAAAGACCAGGGCCTACTGGTTTCAGACAAGAAGATATTTAAAGGTTTTCGCTATCTAAGCCTATACAAAACCAGTGGGCTCACTGGCGCTGGGGCATTTTGGCCCTAGGGCTATAATTTGAAGAATCTTGGTAGGGGCCCACTAGATGAAGCTTCATACCAAATATCAAAGACCTGGGCCTTCTGGCTTTCAGACAAGAAGATTTTTAAAGATTTTCCCTATATAAGCCTATGTAAAACAAGTGGGCCCCTTAGCAGGGGGATAATTAGCCCCAGGGCTATAATTTGAACAATCTTGATAGAGATCCACTAGACAAAGCTTTATGCCAAATATCAAATACCTGGGCCTTCTGGTTTCAGACAAGAAGATTTTTAAATGTTTTCCCCCATTTTAAGTCTATGTAAAACCCCTGTGCAGGGGCATTTTTGGCCCCAGGGCTATAATTTGAACAACCTAGGGTCCTTGGTACAGGTCGCCTAGACGAAGCTTCATACCAAATATCAAAGACTTCGGCCTTCTGGTTTCAGACAAGAAGATTTTTAAATGTTTTCCCTATATAAGCCTATGTAAAACAATTTGGCCCCGGCGTGGAGGCATTTTTGGTCCTAGGGCTATAATTTGAACAATCTTGGTAGAGGTCCACTAGATGAAGCTTCATACCAAATATCAAAGACCTGGGCCTTCTGGTTTCAGACAAGAAGATTTTTAAAGAGTTTCCCTATATAAGCCTATGTAAAACAAGTGGGCCCCGGCGCGGGGGCATTATTGGCCCCAGGGCTATAATTTGAACAATCTTGGTAGAGGTTCACTAGTCGAAGCTTCATACCAAATATCAAAGACCTGGGCCTAGTGGTTTCAGACAAGAAGATTTTTAAAGGTTTTCCCTATATAAGCCGATGTAAAACCAGTGGGCCCTGGCGTGGGGGGCATTTTTGGCCCCAGGGCTATAATTTGAACAATCTGGGTAGAGGTCCACTAGATGAAGCTTCATACCAAATACTAAAGACCTGGGCCTTCTAATTTCAGACAAGAAGATTTTTAAAGGTTTTTTTCTTATTTTCTCCTTTTTGTTGCCATGGCAACCAGAGTTCTGCATAGAATGGAATTCTTTGAACAACTTTGAGAGAGGACCACCCACAGATCATTTCTGCCAAGTTTGGTCAAAATCCGTTCAGTGGTTTAGGAGGAGATGTCATTTATAGAAATTGTGGAAGGACATCCGGAGACAACATATAATGAGCCACAAAGATTGACATGTCGTTAAACCCAAAACAATTAATCAATTTTGAAAACAAGTTAGTGGCTTAAATTCTTTTTAAAAATTATGGAGACTGAGTTTATTTGTAAGCTATCGTACTCCTCCCATGCAGCACTCCAGCTCTTATAAGCGCCCGCTTACTGTTTTGCCAAGAACCAGTATAAATTCTAAACCGCCTGCTCTCATAGTGTCTTTGTTGACCACTTGGTACTTTACATGTCATGATTCCACCATAATCTAATGGAAAATTGCCGTGTGTATTGGGTTTTAAATTCTAAATTTTGGTAAGATTTTTGCCTCTAATAAGCGCCTCCTCTTTTTCCAATTTTTAAGTGCCCAGGGCCCTAAATGGGAAGAATACGGTATTTCATTCCCAGACTCCAATCTCCACTCACAGACCTCGACCCCAACAGCCAACATACAAAAGAAATAATAAAAGTAAGAAAACAATAGAAATAGGTAATATAATAAACTAAGCCAGCAAATTTTCTTAAAAATTTTTCTCCTGCTTATCTCAACTGAGCAGGAAATTTTTCCTGCTCATAAATGTTAAAATGCCAACAATAGTTTTGAGTTGGATTAATAACAGTTCATACTTACTAATTTTGTTTATAAAAGAATTGAATACTGCAATGATCCTAAGAGTTGGGTAAGACAGGCTTAGGGACAGGGCTGCATGATGCTTCCACGCAGAGCTGAAACCGACTGCACACGAGTACTGGTAAACTGCTTAGAGGATCTAAGCCTGCCCAGGCAAAGCCGTGCGAGTCAGACCATCCATGCTTATAAAACGTTTTGGTTTCATTGGGCATCAGGGCTTGAGATGTAATTTCATCTCATTGTCAAGAGTTGGAAGCAATGTCTCCAAAATGACCTATACAGTGTTGACGGGGACGTTAAACCTCAAATTAAAAAAAAAATTGCAAATTAAAGTAATCCAAAGACTTTTAAGACAAGTGCAATATAAATTATATGTTGGCTATTAAAAGGTTGATACAATTATGCCCTTACAACTATTTTTTTAACCCTTGTCCTGCTGATCCTGGATATGTCTTATCTTTCAAACAATGAAGATCCAGATCAGATGGCTTCTGAAGAAGCCATCTGATCAGGATCTTCATTGTTTGTCATTCAGTTTCTGAGTTTGTCGCAAAAATTTGCATCAAGCAGTCTGATTGGTTGATAATCGGTAGTTGGTGTGACATATATAAATATTCAGCAGGTCAAGGGTTAATTTAAACACACAGAAAGTCCTGTCATTGCAATTTGTACAAATTGACTTGATTTTAAGAAATTGATTATAAAAGCAAACAGTGAAGGACCTAATCAGGTCTGATCTGAGCCTGCACTGTTTGCCAGTGATACATTTTGATGTTTTCCGCAGGCCAAATCATACACATCTTCCATTATTAACAAAGCACACCTCTGGTCCAATCATGCTATAAAAGGGCATTAAAATTTCAATTGCACACAGGTTCCACAATATATAATTCCCTCTTCAGGTATAAACATTATCCACTAATTGCTGTTTAATTGGCTGCATGGTGTCCTAATAATGTTATCTCCACACAGTATCATTGCATTATTGAAGACAACTAAACTATAGGCCAGAAATCAACTGGACATTCAGTCTGCAGGCCAATACTCGACCATCTGTACAGCCATTTGATACTGGTTATTATTAATTGATTATCCTGTATTACACCAGGTCAACCAATATTCAAAAATCATAAATCATGTTTTTAATTGCGTCAATTAATAAAATAGTCATTAATCAAGTAATTTCGTATTGGCCAAGTTACAGGTCCTTGGTCAGCTGTATTGGCCTCGGCCTTCGGCCTCGTGCCAATACAGCAGACCTCGGACCTGTAACTGGGCCAATACGAAATTACTTGATTAATAACATTATAGAACTGCTCAATGAGAAATGTCACATATTTTCATCAGAATAATAACTGTTTTGGAGATATGAAGGAATGCAAAATTTTAGGTGGACCTAGGGCCAAAAAAAGTTGACAGAAAAGGCGGGGGATATTTTTTTTTTTTTGGTGACCCTCTACCAAAATTGCTAAACTGGGTCTGCTCCACTGAAATAAATGGCCACCAGAGCTAAAAAAAAAAGAAAAATGTTTAGGCCAGTGGTAATTTGACAGAAATGATCCTTTGGTTACCCTCTACCAAAACTGCTAAAAGTGTCTGCTCCACTGAACAAAATGGCTCTCAAAGCTAAAAATAGAAAAACCTTAACTACAACTTTATTACATCTCAACTCAGGTGAGCTAATCAGGTCTATCATGGATCTCTTGTTTGGGTTAATACCAAATGTTATCAAAAGAATCCAGAAGTTTCTCTGCGGGAGACTCTGCCATTGTCTATGTGATTATCACTACAAATAAACTTAAATAGTCAGCAAATTAGGCTTTATTTTTAAATTAATTTAGCCACACACATTTCTGACTATCAACCAATCAAATTTGTTGATATAATGTAGTAGTCCACTTCACAAACTGAATGACAAAAACAGTGTAGATCCTGATCAGAAGCCATCTGATCTGAATCTACACTGTTTGCGAAGTTAGGTGTTGCTGTATTCAGCAGGATAAGGGTTAATCCTTAAGATGTAGAGAAAAACTACATCTGAAAATGTCGGCTTGTGTTGTCTGCTGAATCTTCGTGCAAACTTTTTAGAAATATTTTTTCATAAATGACCTATACAGTGTTGACGGGGATGTTAAACCTGAAATGAAAAAAAAAAAAGAACAACAAATCATGGTATTATTTTGATGGCCAAGGAAGTCAGCTGCTCACAAATATTTGTTTTTTTGCTTTTTCCCACGAAAAGTCATGAATGAATTTCTTTGGAACATTTTTATCTTCATACGTGAGTGTATGTTTTACTTTTACAGACTGTTAATTTCCCACATATATTTAATGAATGTCCTAACTATAGATAAGAACCATGTCCTCCTCAAAATGTTTTAAAATGTCACATATTTCCCACATTTATGACCACTATATTTACCCTAAGTATTCTGCCACCTCAACTCCTTACCATACTTGTCCTAAAATTTGAACAAGAACAATATACTAACTGATGCTGTGTCTAAGAAAAGCGGGACAAGTGGCAAACAGTCTCATCTGGGTCTACACTGTTTTCTCAGGCCTATCTGTCCAAATACATACGATAAATACGGTGCTTAACCCTTATCCTGCTGAATATTCATATATGCCACACCCACTACTGATCATTAGCCAATGAGATTACTTGATGCAAATTATTGCAACAAATTCATGAGCTGAATGACAAACAATGAAGATCCTGATCAGATGGCTTCTTCAGAAGCCATCTGATCTGGATCTTCATTGTTTGAAAGATAAGCATATCCGGGCTCAGCAGGACAAGGGTTAAGTAGAGTTTCTTATTTTGAAAAATATGGCCATATCGATCATGGATGGAATAACCCTTTAACCCTTAACCCATTGTATACTCATTACGGCAACACACCCGTGCAACATAGTTCATTTTTCACATCTCCAAAATGGCTACTTTTCGGATGAAAATCCTGACCTTATTCTTATTTACACTGCAAACATAGGTTGTGGGTGCTCGTTAGAACCGCCTCTTTGAGGCGGTTCTAACAAGTACCCACAACCTATGTCTTGAAGCAAAAATAAGAAAAATAATGTATACCCCCGTAAACCCCAGCTTTCTCTATATAAAGAGGGGTACAGGGGGGGGCTTCATTTCATGGACTTGTTCATGTGATGTGTGGATTCTCCATGGGCATTATGAGGGATGAGGCATATACTTTCGTTTTTGGGTCGATTGTAATCGACAATGGACCCAGCTTTAACATTAGACTAAAATGGCTAGCTAGTGCAGATGACCTAATCACCACCGAGACATCCGTGAGGAAATATAACCCCATACTCAATACAGTTGAAAAAGTTCCTCATATCTAAAAATGAAACTACTGATGGAGCTGAAGAGAATAATTTGTATTTTCTGTCAATTTATTTCATGAATGCACCTGTCTGTCTATTTACTTTTCAATAATTATAAATTTTACACATAGATTCTCCATGTACAACTAATGAATGAAAGTATCGTAGATTAATTCATCTTGGGTCTTTTTATAGCTCAGTATATATTACCAGTAGTTAGAAATGGGAGTGGCAAAATTAATTTATTCAGCAGAATTTTGGTTAATACAGAGACTTTTTAGTACTTAGATGATCAGTGTTATTTTGAAGTTTAACAGTACGGTCAATGTTATGGCCAAATGTGAGCGAGTGATCAAGTGTTTGAGTTTTATGTCTCATCAATAGCTAAGGTCATACGCAGACGGGACCTCGGTTTAAAGACTCATCCGAAAGTCTGGAGAAGCCTGTGATCGATCCTGCGATTCCTGGTTTACAAGGCGAGTAGCAGAACCACTACACCACGGAGGTTTCTATAGTCAGTCAGTCAGTTAGCCTAGGACTCTTGCTGTCCTAGTTCCTCTGTAATCAGTTCTGTAATGATAGAATCAAAAGTTTATGCCATGTGGCTTTGTATACACAAACAGCTAAAAGGTGTGAATAATCTGATTGTCTGATCTGTTGAATATCTAAAGATCAAACAAACTTCTATAAATATCTATCATCTCAAGTCCAGTAATCTGTTGCTTTATGAATATTAATAAGATTTTCTCACTTGTGGGGGTTTCCATGACCTCCAATGGAGTGGCTTTCACAGACTGAGATAAGATGCTGGTGATTAACATACTTATCTGAATCTAATATAATACTGGGTAGTAGAATGTATTGTGATAAGGAGATATTGTAAAAAATTTATTGTTTTGTGATTGTGTCTTTTGATGATGCATAATTTATTATAAGCGGAATGTCTTCAAGTCTGATGGCTGATCATGGAAATTGTCAGCAAAATTGTACAGTAGATATCTTGGCCTGCACTGTTTGCCAATTACCCGTTTTGGGGTTTCCAGTACAAAATGGGTTAATGATGTACCGATGGATCTGATGATTCATTGTTCTTTTCCGATTTCCCTTTGCTCCGGGGCGAGCTTATAGTATAGGCAGTGATCCGCGGTCTGTAGTCCGCGTCCTTATCAACATTTTCAAGTGACTTCTCCTCCAAAACTGCTGGGCCGATTCAAGTCAAATTTCATGTGGAGCATCCATGGGATGGGGGAACAAAAGTTTGCTTGCAGGGTCCAGGGCACATGACCAAGCTGGCCTCCATGCCATATAAGGTAAAAACCCTTAAGAAATCTTCTTCTCCTGAACCAGTGGGCAGATTGTGGTGAAACTTGGTATGTAGCATAGGGGACTCGGGGCCCATCATAGTTTGCTAAAATGATGAAACTCAGATGACCTTGACCCATTTTATGCCAAGGTCAAATTTGGTTACAAAGGCTTTTGTATGGGAAATAGTCAAAACAGCATAATTTTTTTTAACCTATTGCAGCCTGTGACCTGAAAATTAGTAAATGCAGTGGGCAAAATGTGCCCGTGAAACTACACTAGTTTTCAAGGTCAAGGTTATTCCCTGACCTTGGCCCAAGATCATTCAGATATGAAAATTAAAAATTTGTTTTTCACTGAAACCACTAGGCTATTTGCAACCAAATTTTGTCTGAAAACTTTTTAGAACAAGGAAATTAAATTTAATTAATTTGAGATTGGTCACATGACCAAGATGGCCGCTATGCACATATAAGGTAAAAACCCTTAAAAAATCTTCTCCTGAACCATTGGGCCGATTGTGATGAAACTTGGTATGTGGCATTGAGGACTCGGTGGGGGAGGGGGGAGGGGGGGGGCATCATAGTTTGCTAAAATGATGACCCTCGGACGACTGACCCAATTTATGGCAAGGTCAAATTTGGTCACAGAGACTTTTATCATCATCATCATCATCAACAACAGATTTTTTATTAACATGCAGGTACAGGGGCAACATCCACATAAGTGGGCCCCCTTCCAGGTAGCTGGCTTGCTGCACCACCAGATGACTTTACGAGGCACTCGGTCAAATGCCTTCTCAAGGTCTACAAAAGCCATGTAGTCTTCTGTTGGCCGCCAGATACTTCTCTTGCAGCTGCCGTACAAAAAAATTGCATCTATTGTGCCTCTCTCTTGGACGAAGCCAAATTGGGAATCGTCTATGGACACCAACTGCCTAATGAGGCCATCCAAAATCCTCTCCAGGACTTTCATGACCTGTTCTGTCAGCTTGAGACCATGGTAGTTGCCGCGTTCCAATGCATCGCCCTTGCCCTTGTAGAGACGGACAATGAAACTCTGTTCCCAGTCAGAGGGTCACAGAGACTTATATCATCATCATCATCAACAGATTTTTTATTAACGTGCAGGTACAGGGGCAACGTCCACTTAAGTGGGCCCCCTTCCAGGTAGCTGGCTTGCTGCACACAGGGCAGATCTTACACCAGATCACCAGGCTTGTCTATCATGAGGATAGATAGCAGAGAGCTTCCATTCACTGCAATCTCTGTCTGTTAGCTGCGTCCAGGTCATTTTGGGCCTTCCAGGCCCCCGCTTTCCACCTACCTGTATGTCACAGGCAGTCTTGACTGCACCGTTGGAGCATTCCACATTTCCATACCAGCGAAGCCATCTCTCTTTCAGGATGAGGTCCAGGTCCTCAATGCCAAGACGCTCAAGTAACTCACTGGACCTGATGGTGACAGTGTCCTGTGGCTTGACATTGCAGATCTGTCTGATCATTGCCCTGTCATTCCGCTGTAGACGTTGGAGGTTTGGCTTTGTCAATGGCCAAGTCTCACTGGCATGGAGCATTGTGCTTCGCACACAAGAGCTATACACACGGCCACGTGTCCTGAACGAGAGGTGGTGGGAAGAGAGAACTGGTAGCAACTCTTTGAATTTCTTCCCGGCTGTTTTCACACTTAATGTGGTTGAAAGATCGCAACCACCCGCTGCAGAGAGCATATCAACTAGGTAGCAAAACTAAAACCTCTAGCTTGTCAGATCCAACTTGGACTTCCCTCTGTCGTCTGCCATCTAAGGGGCGTGCAGTTCCTTGGCACCATATACACCTGTAATCAGGGTCCTCTATCAAGGGTTTGAGCCCAGTGCATTTCTTGTGTACCCAGAACTTGCAGCCATTACAAAAGATACTGTTGCTGCCCACTCCAGTGCGACATACAGCGCATGGGAACTGGTCTGTACTCTGCAAGAGGTCCAGACCTGTACCACAAATCATGATCTTTGTTTTTCCTGCATTCACTCTCAGCCCTTTCGCCTCCATTGCATCTTTCCAAGTTATAAGCCTCCTGACACAATCCTCAAGGGATCCAGCTATGATGACAAGGTCATCAACATACAGGTCCTCCCAGGGGACTCCAGAGCAGAACTCGCATTACAAGGCTTCAAGCACAATGATAAAAAGCAGTGGGCTGAGAACAGAGCCTTGATGAACACCCACCTTCACCTCGAATTTTTCACTGTAACCATCACCAACACGGACATGGCTCCGAGCATTAGCATACATCCCTTGGACAAGTTGCACAATCCACTCGTCCACTCCAAGTTTTCTTAGTGCCCACCAGATGACTTTCGTGGCACTCGGTCAAATGCCTTCTCCAGGTCTACAAAAGCCATGTAGTCTTCTGTTGGCCGCCAGATACTTCTCTTGCAGCTGCCGTACAAAAAAATTGCGTCTGTTGTGCCTCTTCCTTGGACGAAGCCAAATTGGGAATCGTCGATGGACACCAACTGCCTAATGAGGCCATCCACAATCCTCTCCAGGACTTTCATGACCTGTTCTGTCAGCTTGAGACCATGTTTGTTGCCCCGTTCCAATGCATCACCCTTGCCCTTGTAGAGACAGACAATGAAACTCTGTTCCCAGTCAGAGATACCTTTCCATCACGGATGATTGCAGCTGCAAGGTCGCGGATCATCGGGGCACCTGCATCACCTGCAGCTCTTATCATCTCCACCACTATGCCAGAGGGGCCCGGCGGTGTGCCAGTCTTCATATGAGAGATAGCCTTCTTAACCATATCAATAGTGATTGGGATGGGCGGCCCTTCCACTGGTGGTTCATCAGACAGGTGGTCTGGGTCCCAGTCAAACTCAACATTGAGTAGCCTTTGGTAGTGTTCTAACCAGGCCCTTTGCTTTGAGTCTTCTCTCATTGACATCTCCCCTGCATCATTCTTTACCGGTTTGTCGCCTACAACATCGGCATTCTCTCTTCTCATCTGGTTGGCAAGTCGGTATACCTAGAGTAAACTTAGACCAAAATCCATAAGACAAGCCCAAGGAAACAGTGACATACCGTAAAAAATCTTAAATTCAGACACATTGAGGAATTGTTTACAAATCAGTTGTGCAATCCAGCAAGAAGTCCAAATGTTGCAGACAGAACTAGAGCCGTCAGTGAAACTGACTAGGGCCGCGCAGCGCTATCAGAGGAGTTAAAAACAAAAGACGGAAAAAAGCTGAATTTTTTAGTTTTTCAAAAGGCCATAACTCTCAGAGTATTGTATCTAGAGTTAAGTAACTTGCCATGAAATTGTGTGATGGTGTTACCGCACGTTTAAAGATTGGAGTTGATGCATTTGAAGGTTTAAGTTATTGAGAAAAAACATGAAAAATGTTGATGGACAGACAGGCAGACAGACAGACAGACAGACCGACGGACGGATGGACATTCTCATGGATGTATACTTATGTGGCTATTTTTGGCAGGACTGATACTTATGTGGCTAATTTTAGCCACATAGAAGAATCTTTTAAGTGTCTAACGGAATAAATCCCATTCAATTACATTGATTCTGTCCATTGTCATAGCCACCTAAATATACGGATGTATACTTATGTGGCTATTTTTGGCAGGACTGATACTTATGTGGCTAATTTTAGCCACATAGAAGAATCTTTTAAGTGTCTAACGGAATAAATTCAATTCAATTACATTGATTCTGTCCATTGTCATAGCCACCTAACTATACATTTGTTAGTGCGGACGGATGGATGGATGGATGGATGGAGGATGGATGGATGGATGGATGGATGGATGGACAGACAGGGCGTTACTAAAGGGCAAGACTAGTGTCAATAAATATAGGAAGTTTCATTTTAATATCTATAGCGTTTTGAAATGCCGGTAAAGATGACAAGGAATGCACATGTGAAATATGAAAGCCCCTTTCAAAAGTTGTGCCCAGTGTTAAGGTTTTTGTGGACAGACAAACAGATGAACAGCCAGACTGACCAAAAACTATATGATTCGGGGGCATAAAAAGACGAAAAAAAAAGCTGAATTTTTAAGCTTTTCAAAGGGCCACAACTCTGAGAGTATTGCAGTTAGAGTCACATAGCTTGCCATGAAATTGTGTAATGGTATTGTGACTTTATATTTAAAGTTTGAAGTTGATGCATTTGACGGATGTAAGTTATTAAGAAAAAACTTGAAAAATGTGGATGGACAGTCGGGGTGATTACTATAGGGCATCTGCAAAAATTTGCGGGGCCCTAATGATTGTTTGATTATTCATATCTGTCCCAATATTTATGATTATTATGGTATGTACTATTGCTATTCTCTCTGGCATGAAGGCCTCTTTATATATGTTGGGCCTCTTATGGAATATAGAGAGAAGCCAATGTTTAGCTTTTCAAACAATTATTGTGTTTTTGTTCTGATACTTGATAGAGAGGGGGAGCTGCTTTTAATTTGCTGAGTCAGAATTATTCATCAGAACTGAAATTGGATGAAACTGATGTTGATTTGTTTAGAATAGTAGTTATGAAAATCTGCTGGAAAAAAAGCTTTTTTTTTTCCTTCTTTGTTCTAGTGAGGATATCAGAAACTGTGTAAGCTGAACAACCATTTATGCTCATTTGTTCTATGTAAGGTGAAATTACTAAAATTGAGACTAATTCTGCTTTAACCCTTTACCACTCAGATACGTATATTTCCGACTCGATCCATTACCACTCAGACCCGTATATTTACGACTTTATCGATTAACGTACAGATACGTATATCCCCGTGTGTCGCCATTTGAACAAATACGTGTTTGCCCGTGTCTCAAAATCAATCGCGTTATTTTTACATTTTTCCTAAATATAAAAACGCCGGATGTTTATTAATGTTAAGTTTGGTCTTTTGCCAACAATATTTGCGAAAAAAACAAATATGTTTCTATACAAAGTTTTTGTGTAATTTACAACCAAACACACCAGGGGTTTCTTCTACTGAATCACGATGACCTTGCCTGACCGGAATGGAAAATTACTGGGTTGAGTTACTGAATGACGCAATATTTGTGTGTTGGTCGCGCATGATTTGCATGATTTAGGTAAAGACAATTAGCGCTGTATAATCAGTTAGATTCAAGGGATTTATGGTTCAAGATAATTAGTTAATTGGGGATTATGATACCCTAGGAATGTTTATACAGCGGATGCCACCCGCAGCGTGCCGAGCTTTGAGCCGCAATAAATTACGTAACAGTACCCAAAAGTGTACCCAGGTATTCATCGGAAGGGCAATAAAACCCACAGATGGGTAGAAGGCCTTTCATTGGTCAATAGTTTCAGCCCCTTTAATGAATATTAATTTCTAAAAAAAAAAATATGCGACGTCTGATCAGGGTCTCACCGCCGACACGTTAACAGACAAACAGATGCAATTATTAAGCGGCACCTGATCAGGGTCTTCAGGTTTTTGGACCTTATAATGCTACGGCACCCGGATCAGACCCTCCACAATTATTGCCGCGACGTCTGATTCAGCTCCAACCGCCGACGGTTCATTTATTTTATTTTCCGCGACCGAATAGGTTTGGAGGATATAGCGACCGTCCAAATGTCCGTCCGTCTGTAGACACAACAGACAGATGCAAACAATGCAGACTCGGATCAGACGCCGTACTATTATTGAACGGCGTCTGATGAGGGTCAGCATGTTTGTAGAAGGCATCTGAGACGGCGCAGACCCGGACAAGACGCTGCGCAACGGTTATGAGGCGTCTGATCAGGGTCTTATCGGCGACGGTGGTGTTTTTTATCCCTAGTCTAAACAGGTTCGGAACCTGGCGTCCGTATATTCGCCCGTTCGTAGACACAAAATTATGAGTGACAAGACGCTGCGCAACGGTTATGCGGCGTCTGATCAGGGTCTTATCGGCGACGGTGGTGTTTTTTTATCCCTAGTCTGAACAGGTTCGGAGCCTGGCGTCCGTTCAAACGTCTGTCCGTAGACGCAATAGACATATGAAAACAATGCAGATCCGGATCAGATGTACAATTATTAAACGGCGTCTGATGATGGTCTACATGTATGTAGACGGTATCTGAGACGGCGCAGACCCAGACAAGACGTTGCGCAACGACACGGCGTCTGATCAGGGTCTTATCGCCAACGGTGGTGTTTTTTTTAACCCTAGTATGAACAGGTTCGGGGGATATAGCGATCAGCGTGGCGTCATTCACCCAACCGTCTGTATAACAAAAGACAGAACACAAAGGTGCAAACAGTGCAGATTTGAATCGGACGCCATACAATTATTATACGGTGTCTGGATAGGGTCTACAAGTTTGTAGACGGAATATACGACGGCACAGACCCAGACCAGACGCTGTACAATGATCATGCGTCGTCTGATCATGGTCTGACCCCCGCCGGTGTGTTTTATTTTTATCCCCTGACCAAATAGGTTCGTCCGTCCGTCCGTCCGCAAACAAACTTATGAGTCTGGCGTCCGTTCACATGTCCGTCCGTAGACACAACAGACAGATGCAAGCAATGCAGATAAGAATCAGACCTGTACAATTATTAAACGGCGTCTGATGGGGGTCTACAGGTTTGTAGACGGCATATGGATTGGCGCAGACCCGGACAAGACGCTACACAATGATAATGCGGCGTCTGATCAGGGACTAATTGCCGACGGTGGTGTTTTTATCCCTAGTCTGAACATGTTCGGGGGATATAGCGATCAGCCTGGCGTCATCCACTCAACCGTCTGTATAACAATAGACAGAACACAAAGGTGCAAACAGTGCAGATTTGAATCAGACGCCATACAATGATTATAAGGCGTCTGGATAGGGTCTACAGGTTTGAAGATGGCATATGCGACGACACAGACCATGCGACGTCTGATCATGGTCTGACCGCCGCCGGTGCGTTTTATTTTTTATCCCCTGACCAAATAGGTTCGGGGATATAACTATCAGCCTGGCGTCCGTCCGTCCGCAAACAAAATTGAGTCTGGCGTCCGTTCACATGTCCGTCCGTCCGTCCGTCCGTAGACACAACAGACAGATGCAAGCAATGCAGATTCGAATCAGACTTTAAAAATTATTAAACGGCGTCTGATGAGGGTCTACAGGTTTGTAGACGGCATATGGGCCGGCGCAGACCCGGACAAGACGCTGCACAAAGGTAATGCGGCGTCTGATCAGGGACTCATTGCCGACGGTTGTGTTTTTTATCCCTAGTCTGAACATGTTCGGGGGATATAGCGATCAGCCTGGCATCATCCACCCGTCTGTGTGTATAACTATAGACAGAACACAAAGGTGCAAACAGCGCAGTTCAGGATCAGAGCCCAGAAATTTATTATAAGGCGTCCGATCAGGGTCTACAGGATTGTAGACGGCACAGACCCAGACCAGTAGCTATCAACCTGACGTCATCCACCCGTTAGTCTGTATGACAATAGACAGAACACAAAGGTGCAAACAGTGCAGATCGGGATCAGAGCCCAGACAAATATTATAAGGCGTCTGATCAGGGTCTACAGGGTTGTAGACAGCACATGCGATAGCACAGACCCAGACCAGACGCTGTACAATGACCATGCGCATCAGATGTCATTGCACCTCAGTGTTGGGTAAAAGTCCCACCAAATTGGAAGCAATATCTCCAAAATGTCCTAAATAGTGTTGATGGGGATGTTATACCTCTAATCAAACAAATCTTATTTATAAAAAAAAAAAAAAAAAAAAAAATACAGAGACGGCTCTTTGGGGTGAGCTGGCTATGGGGTGGTTGATACATTTATTCAAAAAAAAAAAAAAGGTAAAGTTGGGGATGGGGGTTCAAAAAAGGATAGATAGGCTGTAATAGTTATTTTAATCTTATGCAAAAGCACTGATTTTTTCATAAACAAAACACACCCATGTGTCATAGCACATTCTTTAATTTCTCCAAAATGGCTACTTTTCCATTCAAAACTTTTATATTTTTCTTATTTATACTCAGAACATAGGTCGTGGGTGCCGATTGAGGCAGTTCTAACGAGTACCCACAACCTTGGTCTTGGTGCAGAAATAAGTAAAATAATGTATACGGGTTCAGATAGATGTTCATTTCACAGACTTATGAACATGATCTTATTTCTGCATAAAAAGTATGTTATGGAAACTTGTTGGAAGACCCTCAGTGACATGCCCTAATGATTACCTACAAATGCGTTTTTGTGCGGAAATAAGAAAAATAATACGTGGATACCCCCTCTTTTCTGGGGCTATGGTGGTTAAAAATACTTTCTCTGACCAACCCAAAACAGAAATTTTTGCTAAAGAAAATATTTTGCTTACTTTGACACTTCATATTTTCAAAACGCAAAGAGAAACTATAATAAATTTAGTACCATTGGAAAGAAAATTTAATTTCCTAGAAACTTTACATTTACATAAATATTGTCAAATGTACAGAAAATACTAAAATAATCATTTTTGTAACATAAGGGTGAAAATCACACAAAAATGCCAATATCTCTGTTCAGATAACACTGTCAGGCCTATCAGCCATATATGGACTATTGGTTATTGAGATTTACCTATATCAGTGTTCTTTTAAGATGCTGTATTGGATAATTTTCTGAGTGGTAAAGGGTTAAAAAGCTTATTCAGAAAGTTTAAGTAATGATTTCTTTTTGTTTTCTGCATACAGTGTCATCCGGTCAAAGACCACCTTTGGGACTGTTCAAAAGTGGTCTTCAAGACCACTTTTGAACAGTCTCAAAGGTGGTCTTAATATTGGAATTTTACTGTACAGTGAAATTCTGCTATTAATACCACCTAAAATTGAGACAAATTCTGATTTGAAAATCTTATTTAAATGGGTGCAGTTGTTCTTTCTTAGTGAATTCTGCACATAATGTCCTCTGGTCAGGGACCATCTTTGGGACTGTTCAAAAGTGGTCTTAAAGACCACTTTTGAACAGTACCAAAGGTGGTCTTAATATAGGAATTTTACTGTACTGTATTGATACATTTTACAAAAAAGTATAGAATATCCAGAAAGATTACCACTCATGGTTATTTTTACAATATAATCTATACATATCGCCCCCGCCCATCGGGGCTTGGAGAAATAGATGGGCTGCATGATGCTTCCATGCAGAGCTGAAACAGACTGCACACGAGTACTGGTAAACCTCTTAGAGCATCTAAGCCTGCCCAGGCAAAGCGTTGCGAGTCGGACCGTCCATGCTTTTAAACCTATTGGTTTCATTGGACGACAGGGTTTGAGATGTCATTTTATCTCAGTGTCAGGTAAAACCCCCACAAAATTGGAAGCAACGTCTCCAAAATGACCTACACAGTGTTGAGGGGGACGTTAAACCTCAAATCAAACAAAACAAAATACATCTATTAAACGGGGTTTTATTCAAAACCATGTTATACTGAACAGTGTTGATGTGTATCAGCCCTTATCCTGCTGAATATTTTAATTGGCCACACCCCATTTCTGATTATCAGCTAATCAGATTTCATGATACACATGTATAATGTTTTCTTTCAAATTCACCAAATGAATGACAAACTGTAGATCCTGATCAGATAGCTTCTTCAGAAGCCATCTGATCTGGATGTACACTGTTTGCAAAGGTAGGTGTTGTCGTGAACAGCAGGATAAGGGTTGGTATGAAGAGGTGTTTCATGATTACATGAATAAAGAAACACATAAACCAAACCAAAACAAAACCGGAAAAATACATGTTTGCTGTTCTTGTGTTGTAGATGGCATTTGTGGACAGTTTTGGTGACAGTTCCTTGAGGTAAGTGAGCTGCTTATAAATATGTCATATATAATTAAGGTAGAAAGATACGAGGTTTAACATCCACATCAACACTGTATAGGTCATTTTGGAGACGTTGCTTCCAATTTTGTGGGATTTTTACCCGACATTGAGATGAAATGACATCTCAAGCCCTGTCGCCTAAAGAAACTAATAGGGTTTATAAGCATGGACAGGCAGACTCACACCGCTTTTACTGGGCAGTTTACCAGTACACGTGTACGGTCGGTTTCTGCTCTGCGTGGAAGCATCATGCAGCCTATCTATTTCTTCAAGCCCCGATGGGCGGAGGCCAAAGATACATGTGGAGAAATAAAACATGATTTTTACGGCACACCACAAAAAGTAGAAAGTGGCGAGGGTATGATGTTATACCCTCCGAAATTCTAAGTGTCGATCCATCTGTAAGCAATCCATCGTTCTTGTCTGCTCCGTTACTCATACACCATTTAAGATAAATTTCAACAAACTTCACACCCGCCCCCGCCCATCGGGGCTTGAAGAAATATATGTTCCACGCATAGCTACATCCGACCCGCACACAAGTACTGGTAAACTGCTTAGAGGATCTAAACCTGCCCAGGCAAAGTGGTGTGTGTCAGACTGCCCATGCTTATAAACCCTATTAGTTTCATTGGGCGGCAGGGCTTGAGATTTCATTTCATCTCGGTGTCAGGTAAAGGTGCTTCACAATTGGAAGCTACGTCTCCGAAATGATCTTTACAGTGTTGACGGGGACCAAACAAACAAACCAAACTTCACACAATTGTAAAGCACCATTAGACAACATGCAAAACACATGAAAATTAACTCTGGTTTGGCTGATCATGGAATTATTGCCCTATAAACAAAGCCATTCATCGCGCTAACAAGTCCGTGAAATGAACCACCCCCCTTACACCCCACTTTATAAAGGGAAAACTGGGGTTTAGCGGAGTATACACTTTTTACCTTATTTCTGCTCATAGACATATGTTGTGGGTACTCGTTAGAACTGCCTCAATATGGCGGTTCTAACAAGCCCCCCACAATCTATGTTTTGAGTGTAAATAAGAATAATATCACACATTTTCAGAAAATTGACCATTTTGGGGATGTAAAAAATGCATTATGACGCACAGGTGTGTTACTGTAGAAGCCCCCGTAGTGTAGTGGTTGAGCTACTCGCCTTGTAAACCAGGGATCACAGGATCGATTCCGGGCTTCTCCAAACTTTCGGATGAGTCTTTGAACCGAGGCCCAGTCTCCGTATGACCTTAGCTGTTGGTGGGATGTAAAACTCAAAACTCACTCACCCAGGTGTGTTATTGTAATGTTCTCTCATGTACTAGTGTCAGCTCAGGTTGAAAACTGTTTGAGATATGTATTTTCATGAAATTTGGCACCATGAGACAAAATTCAAAACTTAATGAACCGTAACTCAGTTAACCTACTTTTTAGGGTTATGGCCCTTTGAACATAGTAACTATTTTGAAAATAGCCATTTCTACCATGTACTTGTGTCTGGCCTGTAGGTTAAAACTGTTTCAGATATTCTGAAGGAACGTCACACAAGTACGTCACACAAGTATCATGAAACAAGGTGCAGGACACCAAGGCCCAGTTGTTCAAAACTAACGACGTCTTTAGTTAATGTATCGTTAAAACTTTGATCATTAAATATGGCAAATATGCTGAAATTTTTGCTGAAAAAATGTGAGCAGCTTTTGCATCCGCAAAAGCTGCTCACATTTTTTCAGCAAAAATAACAAAATTTACGATATTGTACTTACTAGAAGAGTTAACAATATGACTACTAATGAGCTCGTTAAGCTAACGATGCTTTGAACCACTGGCCCCAGAATCATAACTCTAGTTAACCTACTTTTGGAGTTACGGCCCTTTGGACATTGAAAATAGTGATTTCTATAATATATGTGTGTCCACTCTGTCATGCTATGTAAATCCCTTTTTATAGGACTAATCTCAAGGGAGAAAATTTCCTTTAAGATTATCCCTCCCTTAAAAAGGAGTTGTTAGGGGAGGGGGAGGGGAAACAAAGTATCTTTATTTTTCAAGAATGTCCTCCCTTGGAAATGTAGCGAGTCCTGTTAAATACATTTTAAGCTAATAAATATGTTTTTGGGGTTAGATAATTTCATTGCTTCATCATTCAGGCATTCATTTGCAATAATTGGGGTTCTGTTTTAATTCCAGATGGCCACCAGGGAAATTAAAATGAGAACATTTTCATCAGCTGACTGCAGTGTGGATGCCTACTGTCATTCCTAGTGACAGGATGGGAGTAAGTGGGTTTTTGTATGTGTGTGTGTTTTTATGCCCCCGCATCATATGATGCCGGGGGCATATAGTTTTTCGGTTTTCCGTACGTGCGTACATGTGTACGTCCGTCTGTACGTGTGTGTGTACGTACGTACGTGATCCTGTAACCTCAGGTTAAAGTTTTTGTAACAGGTAGAGCCTGAACTTTTAGAACTTATATTTTCCTAACCATTTGATGGAACTGGTTCATCTTTGGTATGATGATAGATATAGGTCCAAAGTTTTATTAAGCAATACCCCCACCCATGCCTGTGACCTCAAGGTCAAGGTCACAGACTTAGAAATTTTCAATGTTAAAGACTCAGGTTAAGGTTTTTGTAACAGGTAGACTTGAACATTTTAGAACTCATATTTTCCAAACCATTTGATGGAATTGGTTCATATTTGGTATGATTATAGATATAGGTCCAAAGTTTTATTCAGCGATACCCCCACCCAAGCCCATGGCCTCAAGGTCAAGGTCATGGACTTAGAAATTTTCCATGTTAAAGACTCCAGTTAAGGTATTTGTACCTGGTAGAACCTGAACTTTTATGATGGCTTTGGTTCATATGATGATAGATATAGGTACAATGTTTTATTCATCAATACCCCCACCCATGCCCATTAGCTCAAGGTCAAGGTCACAGACTTTAAAAAATTTAATTATTTCCTCGCACAACATAGCTCTAGCGTCTATATTTCTTCACTGATTTCAATATAACTTCACACAAATGTTCCTTATGACAATATCTCGAGCGAGTTTGACTTTCAAGGTCATGACCTCATGGTCAAGGTCACTGTGGCTATTTTTAGAAAAACTTTGTCATCGCTCTAGCGCCTACATTTCTTCACCAATTTCAATATAACTTCACACAAATGTTCCTTATAAAAATATCTCTAGTGACTTCAACTTTCAAGGTCATGGCCTCAAGGTCAAGGTCACTGTGGCTAATTTTAGAAAAACTTTGACATCACTCTAGTGCCTACATTTCTTCACTGATTTCAATATAACTTCACACAAATGTTCCTTATGACAATATCTCGAGCGAGTTCGTCTTTCAAGGTCATGACCTCAAGGTCAAGGTCACTGTGGCTCTTTTCAGAAAAACTTTGTCATCGCTCTAGCGCCTACATCTCTTCACCAATTTCAATATAACTTCACACAAATATTCCTTATAAAAATAGCTCGAGCAATTTCAACTTTCAAGGTTATGGCCTCAAGGTCAAGGTCACTGTGGCTATTTTTAGAAAAAACTTTGTCATCACTCTAGCCCTTACATTTCTTCACCGATTTAAATATAACTTCACACAAATGTTCCTTATGACAATATCTCTAGCGAGTTCCACTTTCAAGGTCAAGGTCACTGTGGCTATTTTTAGAAAAACTTTGTCAGCCCTCTAGCGCTTACATTTCTTCACCGATTTCAATATAACTTCACACAAATGTTCCTTATGACAATATCTCGAGCCATTTCGACTTTCAAGGTCAAGGTCACTGTGGCTATTTTTAGAAAAACTTTGTCATTGCTCAAGCGCCTGCATTTCTTCACTGGTTTCAAAATAACTTCACACAAATGTTCCTTATGACAAGGTCACACACTCAGAAAATTTTGTTGCAACATGGATTTTCGGGGTGAGGCGGGGCCCTTGGCAGGGGCATCTGTGTCGTCTGGACACATTTCTAGTCTTTCTTCTCTTTAACCCTCATCCTGCTGAATAGTCAGATTTGCCACACCCTTTTCTGTCTTTCAACCAATCAGATTACTGGATGTAATTTATTCCTACAAATTTATAAATTGAATGTCAAACAGTGTAGATACTGATCAGATGGCTTCTTCAGAAGCCATCTGATCTGGATCTACACTGTTTCCAATGATAGGGGTTGTCATGAACAGCATGATAAGAGTTAGGATAATATGCCACGAAAACATGCTATATTATTTTAACCCACTTAAACCCCACTTTTATATACTGGGTAGTAAAACCGGGGTTTACAGGGGAATACGTTATTTTTCTTATTTCTTTTCCAAAAAAAAATTGTGGTTCTCATTCTATATATACTTCCCTCATTGAGCAACAAAAACAGATTGTGGGTATTTGTTAGAACCACCTCACCGAGAAAAAATATCAGAAATATGAAAAAATATCAGAATTTTTATCTGAAATTTTTCTTGTTTTGGTGGTAAAGTTTTCAATACACATGTATTTGATTTGAATAGGTGTGTTTACGTAATACTGCAATGAAGTACTATCTTTCAGAATAATGAATGCTGTGATTTTTTTTTACTCATGACTGGAACACTTTTGTACTTGCTTATAATGTACATGTATCTTTTTAGCTCACCTAACCGAAGATCATGGTGAGCTTTTCTGGCCTTGAGATGTCCGGCATCGTCATGCGCCCTTCGTGTGTAAACTTTTCTTGATAAAACACTAGAGGCCACAGTTTGGGTCCAATCATGATCAGACCTGGTCTGAATGACCATCATGACAATATCGCGGTCAATTTCGAATATGGGTCATGTTGGTTCAAAAAGTAGGTCAAAAGGTCAAATCATAAAAGTAGGTCAAAAGGTCCAATCATAGAAAAACCTTGTTAATACTCTAGAGGCCCCAATTTGGATCTAATCATAATCAAACTTGCTCAGAATGACCATCTTGACAATATCCAGGTCAAATTCGAATATGGATCATGTCTGGTCAAAAAGTAGGTCAATAGGTCAAATCATAGAAAACCTTGTTAACACGCTAGAGGTCGCAATTTTAGTCCAATCATCATCAAACTTGGTTAGAATGATCATCTTGACAATATCTAGGCCATCTTTGATGGGTCATGTGGGGTCAATAAAGTAGGTCAGTAGGTCAAATCATAGAGAAATCTTGTTTAAACTCGAAAGGCCACAGTTTTGGTCCAATCATTATCAAACTTGCTCAGAATGATCATCATGACAATATCTCGGTCAAGTTCGAATATGGGTCATGTCGGGTCATAAAGTAGGTCAGTAGATCAAATCATAGAAAAACCTTGTTAACACTCTAGTGGCCGTTAGGTTTTGGTCCATTCACCATCAAACTTGCTCCAAATTTTCCTCTTGGTAATATCTTGGTCAGCTCCCCTCCCCCCCCCCCCCCCCCCCCCCCCCCCCCCCCCCGCACACACACACACACCTTGTGTATTGTCAAAGGGAGCTTTTGAAAGACAAATCTTCCAAAAAAAAAAAAGAAAGACCCTCTGACAATTTTCCACTGCCAGAAAAAAATATATTCAACCCTTAAAATGACTGAAGTTCCTTACTAGCTAGATAGATTTTGAAATAATTTCAAAGAAATGTTCCTTGGGTCACTGTCAGGCAAAATTGTTCAAACCCTCCTCTCCACCTTATATGGATCAGGTGAGCGATCAAGGGCCATCTCTTGTTTTAACGCCACTGAGAAAAAAGACACTCCCTAAATGGGAGTTAAAGAAATACTTTGAACTTCTTGACTTTTTCAAAGTGGTGTTATGAAGATAATAAAATTCTTAAAATTCTTTCTTCTGTCTTCAAAGACCAATTGCTTGGCACACTCTGCAGACCATTTGAAAGATTATATCATTAAGTGCTTTGGGTCATTAATGTAGCAATTAATTAGGAGAAAAGACAAAAAATAGCCTGGTTATTTGAAAAGATATCTTTTGGCTGTGTAAGAAGGGAAATTCTGCAAGAAAGACCAGCTAAACGTAAGACTTTCTTCTTTTAAAAACATGTTTTTCTTTCTTTGGGTTTTCTGCACCCAAATACAACCTTTGGGACTGTTCAAAATTGGTCTTAAAGACCACTTTCAAACAGTCAGAAATGTGGTCTTAATGTTGGAATTTCACTGTAATTATTTATTACTTGAATTTTTGAACTAATCAACAAGCCAAGTAGGGCTTTATTTCAACAAACAGAAAAACAACATTTTGGGTATTACTGAGATATGTGAGATGCCAAGGTCTGCAGCAGATGGTCAGGGGCCAGTTGTTCAAAGCATCGTTAGCTTAATGAGCTCGTTAGTGGTCAATTTGTTAACTGTTCTAGCAAGTGCAATATCGAAAATTTTGGTATTTTTGCTGAAAAAATGTGAGCAGCTTTTGCATCCGCAAAAGCTGCTCACATTTTTTCAGCAAAAAATTTAGCATATTTGCCATAATAAATGATCAAAGTTTTAACGATACGTTAACTAATGAAGTCGTTAGTTTTGAACAACTGGCCCCAGGTGTTTTTTTGTCAGGTACTCTTGTTTTTGCCCACCTCTGATTAACAATCTGCTCGATATTGAAACCGACGTAAAACCAAAATAAAAAAAAATCTATAATTGAGCTGTGAAAAGCAAAAATGTGTCTATGACAAAGACTCAGATCAGACTGCACATCTTATAAGAATCTTATATGGGTATGAGGGGTGGATGGAAAAATCCGTCCCAAGGGTCACTGTCCGGCATCACGAGGCTTGCCGAGTGATGCCGGACAGTGATTCCGAGGAACGGATTTTTATATCTACCCCTCACACCAATATTGGATTCTTTTTCTTGTATACCTTCCCTTTCTTAGCATGGATTTTTAATGCTGCAGTCGCTTCGGTTACCAACGTCCGCCATATTGTGTTGAGACTGCAGGAATGTTTAGTGACGTCACGCGACGTGCATGACGTCAACCTTAACGACAGCGCATACGAGGTTGTAATCAACCAGCACATTTATCAAACACGTGATTTTATTCGATTTTGGGTCGGAACATCAGGGTCAGAACATAAATTTCTATCCCAGGGTAAAGTCACGGATTTCCTTGTCTGGTGTGCAAGAAATATATTAATTTTCTAGGCACCGTGTATTCTATGGAGTGGAGTCTTGGAGTGGAGTCTTGGAGTGGAGTTTGGAGCTAAATTTTGGAGCCTAATTTTGGAGTCACAATCATTTTGCACGCCCTTGCTCTTGTTAGCTCAGCAGAGCATGAAATGCTTATGATGAGCAATTATGGTTATGCAAAGTCAGTCTGGCATTGACTGTGGGACGTTGTCATCATGTGGCGTATATTCTATGGATTGGAATGGTGGAATGGAGTGTTTGAGTAGAGTTTGGAGTGGAGTTTGGAGTGGAGATTTGGGTCATATTTTTGAGTTTCATTTGTTTTTAAAGCCTCATAATTATAAGCCATGATGAGACTATGTAAATAAAATGCTGTCGTCATGAAGCTTATAAAGCTATATGGCTTATATATTTTCATTTAGCTTACAGTACATCAGTAAGCATGGGTAGCTAACTAAACAGATAATAATAATAATAATAATAATAATAATAATAATAATAACAGATAGCTAACTAAACTGACTTTCATCACATAAAAGGGATTCACTCTGTTGAAACTGATGGCTGCCAGAGCTAAATATAGAAAAAATATCTTTAAATAACAATGCTTCCTATACCCTTAAGCCAGTTTTGTTGAAACCTTGCTGGATTGTTGCTAGGTGACCTTATACCAAAAAATGGTAAAACAATTCTACTTCAATGAACACGATGGCCACAAGAAAAAAATTTAGAAAAAAATCTTTAACACATAAGATGACAATCACAACACTTGTGGTCTGCTTTGATGTTTAATTATACCCCCGGCATACGAAGTATGTCAGGGGGTATATAGTTTTCGTCTTTCCGTCCGTTCGTTGGTTCGTTCGTATGTTCGTTCGTTCGGTCGTTCGTCAACCTTTACGTCAAAGTTTTGCGTTAAACCTTTTTGATTGCTCATATCTCTGTAACCACAGGTTGGATTCTCTTCATATTTGGTACAGGATATCTCTATAGCATTACCTTTCATATAGAATATCTAAGCACCTGGGTCAAGCCCCTGGTGGGTTGTCTGTCTGTCCGTCTGTCTGTTCATCTACTTTTGTGTCAAAGTTTTGTGTTAAACCTTTTTCATTGCTGATATATCTGTAACCACATATTAGATTCTCTTCATGTTTGTTACAGGATATCTCTATAGCATTACCTTTCATATGGAATATCTAAGCCCCTGGGTCAAGCCCCTGGGTGGGCTGTCTGTCTGTTCATCTAATTTTACGTCAAAGTTTTGTGTTAAACCTTTTTCATTGCTGATATCTCTGTAACCTCATGTTAGATTCTCTTCATGTTTGGTAAAGGATATCTCTATAGCATTACCTTTCATATGGAATATCTAAGCCTCTGGGTCAAGCCCCTGGTAGGGCTGTCTGTCTGTCTGTTCATCTACTTTTACGTCAAAGTTTTGTGTTAAACCTTTTTCATGGCTGATATCCCTGTAACCACATGTTAGATTCTCTTCATTTTTGATAAATGATTTCATGATGCATGTCCCTTCGCCCACCCATGGTGACCTTGACCTCAAGGTCACGGACTTAGAAATTTTTGCCTTTGGTTAAAGTTTTATGTCAAAGTTTATAGATGCCTGTATGTTCTATTTGATGCCCTCACTCCCTTTGTCCATTTAGAAATTTTATGTTTGGTTTAGCTTTTACAAGCACATTTATAGATTCTTATAGCTTCTTCACTTCATTCATATCACATACAAGCTCGAAAGATATATCAGAGGGTGACGCTGGCCGGGGGTATACGTGACCCACTGGTCACTTTCTCTAGTGGTTACTGTTGCAAACAGTGTGGACCCAGATCAGATCTCCTACAAACTGCTCTGCACTTTTTCCTGTAGCCAAACTTAAATCAAAAGTTAAGAAAAATAAGAAGCAGACAGCATAAAGAGATAACATGTTTAGTTGATTTTTTTTCTTGGCATCTTAAGAGTTTAATAACAAATCCGTCTTTACCATTGGGCATACATTGTATTTCATTCAAACTTCACATATACGTTGCCTGGGTGACGGATGTTATTAAGATGATAACGTTTTAATGAGGGTCTGGCTTGCACCTCTTTGTCTGGTTAGGCTTAGCCCTTCTAAGCGGTTTAAAATGTTGGTTGTTTCCTGCTCTGCGTGGCCCTAACTATTTATTCATGACCCGATGGGATGAGGCACCAGCGTGGAAAAGGTAGCAAACTTTTGCAGTCTATTCAACCTTTTGTGATCTGTTTACAAGCCTCATGGCCATGGGCAGGCTTGGACTGAATGGGTGCTCAAGAACTTTGGACTACTCCCATCAGGGCTTGTAGACATAGATTGAGCTGCATGATGCTCCCAGGCAGAGCTGAAATATAATTAATGACTGCACATGAGTACTAGTTAAGCCTGCCCAGGAAAAGTGGTGCGGGTCGGACCACCCATGCATATAAACCCTATTGTTTGCATTGGGCGGCAGGGCTTGATATGTCGTTTCATCTCGGTGTCAGGTGAAAGTCCCACAAACTTGGAGCCAACGTGTCCAAAATGACCTTTAAAGTGTTAATGGGAATGTTAAACCTCAATTCAAACAAACAAAATGCAAAAGGTGACCAACAATCCATTTTGGTTCCAGAGTAGCTGGAAATCAGGGATCGAGCGATAGAAATTTCTTCCAACGTCTGTTGTGTGCATTGTCCTTTTTTTCTTTTTTGTTTTTTTTTTTTTGTTTTTTTTTTTTTTTGCTTTATGGTCCGGTCAACAGTAAAGGTAATAGTGGGCCAGGCATTTACTTTCACTGTTTCTGAACAGACTTAGACCCTCATAGTAGTTAACCAATACTGTAACTGACAACAGCTAGTGGGTTAACCACCGAGTCTTTAAGTCGTCTCCCAAGAGATGCGACATTATGAAAAGGAAGGATATGATAGTGTCTCGCTCGGGCCACGTGTGAGACGCCAAGTTCTGCAACGGAAGGTCAGGTGGTTTTTCTCCGGGTACTCCGGTTTTCGCCCACCTCTGATTAACGATCGGCTCGATATGAGTGAAATAATCTTGAAAGGGCCGTAAAACCCAAAACCAAAAAAAAAAAAAAAAAAAAATGATAGTGTAGAAAAAAACACTAAGAAAAAGCCTCTTCCCATCCCGCACTGCACCACAGGCCCTTACCCCACTGCAGCCCAAACAGTGGATTGTCCGGGTACTGAACTTCGAAGCAAACCTCCATGCCAGGCCACTTATTAGTATAAGACTTAAGTGTGGGTTCGAAAAAAATCAGACTGGTACCTGTCCACTTGATAGAATAGAAATAAAATAAGTGCCTTTTCCATTGAAGGGCTACATTAAAAAGATGTTGAAATGTAAGCCCTTCGCAATCCGCATTACCACAAATACAATGCTGCATCAGCACCAATCAAACATATCATGCCAACATCCCTATTGCCAGGGCCGGCAACATTCTTTCATGGAGACTGATCATGAAATAATTTCTACTGCCATTCTCTCCCTTTAGCTAATTCAAGAAGGGCAGTTGTCAGTTTCTGGCAAAATAAATTGCACTGTACAGGTTAACTGCTTACATTCGAGCCTGGCCAGGAAAAGTGTGGTAAACTGACCGGCTCAAAATGGCCTAAAAGAATTAGTATGATCTGCCAGATTAGAAGACCTATTGTCTGTTTTTAGCTCACCTGTCACGTAGTGACAAGGTGAGCTTTTGGGATCACTTTTTGTCCGTCGTGCGTCCGTGCGTGCGTGAGTGCGTCCGTAAACTTTTTCTTCAAACGACATCTCCTCCTAAACCACTGAACGGATTTTGACCAAACTTCACAGGAATGATCCTTAGGTGGTCCCCTTTCAAAGTTGTTCAAATGGTTCCGGTCCGTTGCACATGTAGGTCACAGTAGCCAATAATAGATTTTTTTCACCGAAAACTTAAAAAATCTTCTTCTCTGAAACTGCAAGGCCCAGGTCTTTGATATTTGGTATGAAGCTTCATCTAGTGGACCCCTATCAAGATTGTTCAAATTATAGTGCTGGGGCCAAAAATGGCCCCGCACGGGAGCCCTTTGGTTTTACATGGGCTTATATAGGGAAAATCTTTAAAAATCTTCTTCTCTGAAACCGCAAGGCCCAGGTCTTTGATATTTGGTATAAAGCTTTATCTAGTGGACCCCTACCAAGTTTGTTTAAATTATAGTGCTGGAGCTCAAAATGCCCCCGCACGGGGGCCCTTTGGTTTTACATGTGCTTATATAGGGAAAATCTTGAAAAATCTTCTTCTCTGAAACCGCAAGGCCCAGGTCTTTGATATGTGGTATGAAGCTTCATCTGGTGGACCCCTACCAAGATTGTTCAAATTATAGTGCTGGGGCCAAAAATGCCCCCGCACGGGGGCCTTTGGTTTTACATGGGCTTATATAGGGAAAATCTTTAAAAATCTTCTTCTCTGAAACCGCAAGGCCCAGGTCTTTGATATTTGGTATGAAGCTTCATCTAGTGGACCCCTACCAAGATTGTTCAAATTATAGTGCTGGGGCCAAAAATGCCCCCGCACCAGGGCCCTTTTGTTTTACATAGGCTTATATAGGGAAAATCTTGAAAAATCTTCTTCTCTGAAACTGCAAGGCCCAGGTCTTTGATATTTGGTATGAAGCTTCATCTTGTGGACCTCTACCAAGATTGTTCAAATTATAGCCCTGGGGCCAAAAATGCGCCCGCTCTGGAGCCCTTTGGTTTTAGATAAACTTATATAGGGAAAATCTTGTTTTACATAGTCTATAATTATTATGCAGGCTAAACCTTTAAAATATTCTTCTCTGAAACCAGAAAGCCCAGGTCTTTCATATTCAATATGAAGCTTCATCTTGTGGACCTCTACCAAGATTGTTCAAATTATAGCCCTGGGGCCAAAATTGACCCTGCCCGGGTCCCACTTGTTATACATTGGATCAGGTGAGCGAACCAGGGCCCTCTGGGCCCTCTTGTTCTGTTAATTCCACCACATTATGTTGACACACCTCGGTTTGTTTGAATTATTTCGCTGTCTGCTCTGAACATAGTTTGTAGGTAGAACCCACAATCTATGTTTTAAAAAGTACTTATGTCATTTGGACAGTTGCAGCTTTGACCCCAATTCATCCAACTACCCATGACCCACAGCTCCCCCCCCCCCCCCCCCCTCCCCCGCTAACTTTTGTTGTTCATTGAAATCTGCAGACAGAAGTGCAGTCCTAATTTAGAACAGGTTCTGAAAAAAGTATCACTGATTTATTACATAAACACCTGTTTGTAATCGGATATAAATTAAGAACAATGCCACAGAACTGGGACAGGAATTTAAATTGAGTATCATTAAGAAATGTGCCGTATGCCATGCACAACACAACACTAGCACCAGACAAAAAAGCATTATCCAAAGCCAACCTTTAAGAACTTTACTTTTCATTTTTTTTTTTTTTTTTTTACTTTTTCGCTTCATTGTTTATTCACCTACTCAAAGTTACAGGATGAGCCGCAATTAAGCAGTGGAAACAGTTAAATGAGCCATGTGATTTTTGTCCTTGCTGTTTAAAGTAGATAGACTGGGCATTGGAAAGCAGTGTAAACCTAGATAAGATTATGTGTGGCATCTGATCTCAGTCTACACTGTTTGCTTAAAGTGCGGTATTGTGTTAAGATTTTGTTTGTTTGTTTGAATTGAGTTTAACTCCCCCATCAACACTATTTAGGTCATTTTGGAGACGTCGCTTCCAATTTTGTGGGACTTTTACATGACATTGAAATAAAATGACATCTCAAGCCCTGCCATACGAAACCAAAAGGCTTATAAGCATTGGACGGTCTGACTCACATGACTTTGCCTAGGCAAGCTTATTCCTTCGTTGCGGTTTACCAGTACTGATGAGTGGTCAGTTTCAGTTCTGCGTGGAAGCATCATGCAGCCCAATCTATTTTCCAAGCCCCGATGGGCTGGGGAGAGTTGTGTAAAGAGGATTACCTGTAAAATATGAGCATGATTTTTGTATTGCGCCAATGGCAGAAAGTGCAGACCCAGATCAGAAGCAGAGGTACGCTACATCTTAAGAAGGAATACACTGTAAAAAAACACCCCCGCCCATCGGGGCTTGAGAAAAAAGATGGGCTGAATGATGTTACCATGCAGAGCTGAAACTGACCGCACACGAGTACTCGTAAAACGCTTAAGGGATCTAAGCCTGCCCAGGCAAACCGATGCAAGTCAGACAGTCCATGCTTATAAACCCTATTGGTTTCATTGGCAGGCAGGGCTAGAGATGTCATTTCATCTCAATGGCGGGTAAAAGTCCCACAAAATTGGCATCAACGTCTCCAAAATGGCCTATACAGTGTTGACGGGAACGTTGAATCTCAAATCAAACAAACAAAAACTGTCAAAAATACAGGACGAAACATTACAAGACCTTGTTCAGAACCATTCACTGCATAAAGTTTAATCATGTTGCTAATGTCCACATGAATTTCACTCACCGTTCAAATATTGTCTGCATTTAATCCTGGTTACATGAGCTATTTTACACCAAATTGTTGCATAAAGAGGGTTTACTGAAAACTATTGAGTGGATCCATCTGCAGGGACATTTTATGCCGCAGATGGCAGCATCTACTCAATGTCTAATACTGGAAGTTAAGGGTCAAAGGAAACAATTTAAGTCCAAGTTCAAGACCAATTTTCAGCCTCTACTCAGAGTGACCATTTTATTACCATTTTGTAAATCAGATTGGAACTGTTAAAATATAGATAGTCTGAGTACGGGTCGCCTAATGGGCCCAGGAATATTAGAGATTTTGTTTTTCTTTTCAGCTCTGTTTGCCATCTTGTTCATCTAATCGGAACAACCGGCAATCTTATACAGCTAAGCGGAGTGAGTGAGTGCGTTTTAGTTTTACATCCCACCAACAGCTAAGGTCATACGGAGATGGGACCTCGGTTTAAAGACTCATCCGAAAGTCTGGAGAAGCCCGGATCGATCCTGCGATCCCTGAATTACAAGGCGAGTAGCGTAACCACTACACCACGGAGGCTTCTACAGCTAAGCGGAACAATTATTGCTAGTTGCTAGGAAATCACATGGGCAAAATTCCTGTTATGTTTCAATTAAATTGGCCCCAGCTTTAGAGGAGTTGGCATCAAAGCAAATTATTGATGCTGCATGATGGACAGCACCTGGCAGATGACGTCCAATGGACATTGAGACCAACCACAATAGGCTAATAAGAGCAATTAAAGGGGTGAAAAAAGTGACTCCAAAATTTGGCTCCAAAATTTCGCTCCAAACTCCACTCCAAGACTCCATTCCAAGACTCCACTCCATAGAATACACGGTGCCAATTTTCTATTGGCTGAAAGACTGGGTTTCAATGCATGTTTCAAAATGGACCCTGCTTATATTATACCAACAGATAAGGCTGGTATTTGGTGACAATTGAAGGATAGTTTTTGTCAATTCTCCATAAAAACTTGTATAGTGGGTATTCATTAGAACCACCTCTGTGAGACGGTTCTAATCAATACTCACAACATAGGTTTATATGGAGAAATAAGGAAAACTATCCTTCAACTATCAAAGAATACAAACATTATCTTGTGCTATGTTATATATAAACAGCAGATTCTTATCAGAAAAAAATGGGTTATTAATATCTTTTGTTCCTCTCCTCTACACAAAATGCTTATCTTCGACAGAAGTAACCTGAAGATATCTAATGTCTTGATAGCTCAGTCTTACTCGTAGCTCAGTCTTTTTCCTTTTTTTCGGCTGGCTAAAAGCATGGTGTGATATACCGGTAGTCATCCAGTTCTCCATCCGTTTGTCCATTTACCAATCTGTCAACATTTACTACAACCCTAGCTTTCACCCAAATGGCATAGCCTTTGGTGGAATTCTTGTTTGTTATCATCGTTATCCCATTATCTGTTGACCCATTATGTACCTGAAACCCCAAAATGGGTGGTAGGCAAACAGTGCAGGCCCAGACTAGACGCCGCATTCTGTGATCTGGGCCTACACTATTTGCAAAAAGTTCAGCCATTTTCTAAAAATAGTTTGAAGAAAACCCAACCTGACACCCCTAAATTTTGAAATGGACTCCTGCTTTATATAAGAAAGAAGATTCCATTTGGTACAAAAAGTGTTAACAGGAAGAGTTCTCTGTATTCTGCCATTAAAATTTATGTTGTGACTACTGGTTAGAATAGCCTCATTGAGGTGATTCTAATGAATAACATATTTACCCTAAATATTCTGACACCTCAACTCCTTACCATACTTGTTCTAAAATTTGAACAAGTACAATTTACTACCTGATGTTGTGTCTATGAATAGCCGGGTGAGGTACAAACAGTATAGACCCTGATGAGATGCTGCAGAATGCAGCATCTCATCAGGGTCTACACTGTTTGCTGAGACCTGTCTTTCCGAATACATACGGTAAATACGGTACTCACAATGTATGTTTTTATAGACAGATCCACTTTCATTGTGCATGTCCCAATTATCTCCCCTGTAGAGTAGCTGCAAAACATGCTTGTTTCGTTTAGTGTCAGTGAGATTTTCGAAAAGTCATCGTTATAATTAAACTCATTTCTTCTTCCCAAAATTAAGTAACCATTGACCATATTTGTTTTTATGCCCCCGCCATTCGAAGAATGGTGGAAGGGCATATAGCTTAGCCTCTGTCCGTCCGTCCGTCCGCACCAACGAAACGACATTTAGGGGGCAAAAAATGTGGACAGTTTGACACTTATGTATATATTCTTGAGTCCAAATGGACTTTATTCTGTAATTTTGGTACTTAAGTGGCAAAAATTCGCTCTTAGGTGGCTTGCCGCTTAAGAGAATTTGCCGCTTAAGTAGTCAATATGCAGACGCCTAGCCACTTAAGTATCCATTATTAGAGATGTCCGTCCGTTCGTCCATCCGTTCGTCCGTCCGAAACTTAAACACAGTCAATAACTTCCTTATTTCTGGATGGATTTTGAAATTATTTCGTAGAAATGGTAACCATCATGAGACGATGTGTCACATGCAAAATCCAGGTCTGTATCTCCAAGGTCTAGGTCATACGTAGAGGTCAAAGGTAAAAAAAGGGTCCGAAACATAAACGCAGTCAATAGCTTTTTAGCTCACCTGTCACGTAGTGACGAGGTGAGCTTTTGGGATCACTTTTTGTCCGTCGTGCGTGCGTGCGTCCGTGCGTGCGTCCATGCGTCCGTAAACAATTTAAAATAAGTATATCTCCAATACCCCATGGCCAATCTTGATCAAATTTCATGTGAAGCATCATCAGGTAGGGGGAAAGGCTGCATATGGTTTTTGGACTGATCAGATTGGAATTCTGGTTGCCATGGCAACATATAGCTCCCATAGACTTATAAACGGAAAAATTTTAAAAATCTTCTTCTCTGAAACCACAGGGCCCAGAGCTAAGATATTTAGCATGTAGCAAGGGCAAGTGGTCAACTACATAATTCCTGCCAATCATGCCCCTGGGTGCCAAATGGGCCACGCCCTAGGGCCCCTTAGCTCCCATAGACTCATAATGGAAAAAAAGCTTTAAAAATCTTCTTCTCTGAAACCACAGGGCCCAGAGCTAAGATATTTAGCATGTAGCAATGGCAAGTGGTCACCTACATAATTCCTGCCAATCATGCCCCTGGGTTCAAAAAGGGCCACGCCCAGGGGCCCCTTCGCTCCCATAGACTCATAATGGAAAAAAAAAGGTTCAAAAATCTTCTTCTCTGAAACCACAGGGCCCAGAGCTTAGATATTTAGCATGTAGGAAGGGCAAGTGGTCACCTACATAATTCCTGCCAATCATGCCCCTTGGTTCCAAATGGGCCACGCCCCAGGGCCACTTCGCTCCCATAGACTCATAATGGAAAAAAAGCTTCAAAAATCTTCTTCTCTGAAACCACAGAGCCCAGAGCTTATATATTTAGCATGTAGTAACGGCGAGTGGTCACCTACATAATTCCTGCCAATCGTGCCCCTGGGTTCCAAATGGGCCACGCCCCGGGGCCCCTTCGCTCCCATAGACCCAAAATGGAAAAAAAAATCTTCTCCGCTGCAACCACAGGGCCCAGAGCTTAGGTAATTAGCATGTAGCAACAGCAAGTGGTCACCTACATAATTCCTGCCAATCATGCCCCTGGGTTCCAAATTGGCTACACCCCTGGGCCCCTTTATTCCCATAGACTCATAATGGAAAAAAAAGCTTCAAAAATCTTCTTCTCTGAAACCATATGGCCCAGAGCTTTGATATTTAGCATGTAGCAATGGCAAGTGGTCACCTACATAATTCCTGCCAATCATGCCCCTGGGTTCCAAATGGGCCACGCCCCGGGGCCCCTTCGCTCCCATAGACCCAAAATGGAAAAAAAAAAGCTTCAAAAATCTTCTCCACTGAAACCACAGGGCCCAGAGCTTAGGTAATTAGCATGTTGCAACGGCAAGTGGTCACCTACATAATTCCTGCCAATCATGCCCCTGGGTTCCAAATTGGCCACGCCCCGGGGCCCCTTCGCTCCCATAGACTCATAATGGAAAAAAAGCTTCAAAAATCTTCTTCTCTGAAACCACAAGGCCCAGAGCTTATATATTTAGCATGTAGTAACGGCAAGTGGTCACCTACATAATTCCTGCAAATCATGCCCCTGGGGTGGAAACAGACCACGCCCCGGGGCCCATTAGCTCCTATAGACTCATAATGGAAAAAAGCTTCAAAAATCTTCTTCTCTGAAACCACAGGGCCCAGAGCTTAGATATTTAGCATGTAGGAAGGGCAAGTGGTCAACTACATAATTCCTGCCAATCATGCCCCTGGGTTCCAAATGGAACACGCCCCGGGGCCCCTTTGCTCCCATAGACTCATTATGGAAAAAAAGCTTCAAAAATCTCCTTCTCTGAAACCACAAGGCCCAGAGCTTTGATATTTAGCATGTAGCAATGGCAAGTGGTAACCTATATAATTCTTGCCAATCATGCCCCAGGGGTCCAAATTGGCCACACCCGGGGGCCCCTTAGCTCCTATATACTCATAATGGGAAAAAAAGGTTCAAAAATCTTCTTCTCTGAAATCACAGGGCCCAGAGCTTAGATATTTAGCATATAGCAATGGCAAGTGGTCACCTACATAATTCCTGCCAATTATGCCCCTTGGTTCCAAATGGGCCACGCCCCGGGGCCCCTTTGCTCCCATAGACTCATTATGGAAAAAAAGCTTCAAAAATCTCCTTCTCTGAAACCATAAGGCCCAGAGCTTTGATATTTAGTATGTAGCAACGGCAAGTGGTCACCTACATAATTCCTGCAAGTCATGCCCCTGGGTTCCAAATGGGCCACGCCCCGGGGCCCCTTCGCTCCCATAGAACCAAAATGGAAAAAAAAAGCTTCAAAAATCTTCTCCGCTGAAACCACAGGGCCCAGAACTTAGGTAATTAGCATGTTGCAACGCCAAGTGGTCACCTACATAATTCCTGCCAATCATGCCCCTGGGTTCCAAATTGGCTACGCCCCGGGGCCCCTTCGCTCCCATAGACTCATAATGGAAAAAAAAGCTTCAAAAATCTTCTTCTCTGAACCCACAAGGCCCAGAGCTTATATATTTAGCATGTAGTAACGGCAAGTGGTCACCTACATAATTCCTGCAAATCATGCCCCTGGGGTCGAAACAGACCACGCCCCGGGGCCCATTAGCTCCTATAGACTCATAATGGAAAAAAGCTTCAAAAATCTTCTTCTCTGAAACCACAGGGCCCAGAGCTTAGATATTTAGCATGTAGGAAGGGCAAGTGGTCAACTACATAATTCCTGCCAATCATGCCCCTGGGTTCCAAATGGGCCCCGCCCCGGGGCCCCTTCGCTCCCATAGACTCATAATGGAAAAAAGCTTCAAAAATCTTCTTCTCTGAAACCACAGGGCCCAGAGCTTAGATATTTAGCATGTAGCAATGGCAAGTGGTAACCTATATAATTCCTGCCAATCATGCCCCAGGGGTCCAAATTGGCCACACCCCGGGGCCCCTTAGCTCCTATATACTCATAATGGGAAAAAAGGTTCAAAAATCTTCTTCTCTGAAACCACAGGGCAGAGAGCTTAGATATTTAGCATGTAGCAATGGCAAGTGGTCACCTACATAATTCCTGCCAATTATGCCCCTGGGTTCCAAATGGGCCACGCCCCAGGGCCCCTTTGCTCCCATAGACTCATAATGGAAAAAAAGCTTCAAAAATCTTCTTCTCTGAAACCATAAGGCCCAGAGCTTTGATATGTAGCATGTAGCAACGGCAAGTGGTCACCTACATAATTCCTGCCAATCATGCCCCTGGGTTCCAAATGGGCCACGCCCCGGGGCCCCTTCGCTCCCATAGACCCAAAATGGAAAAAAAAAGCTTCAAAAATCTTCTCCGCTGAAACCACAGGGCCCAGAGCTTAGGTAATTAGCATGTTGCAACGGCAAGTGGTCACCTACATATTTCCTGCCACTCATGCCCCTGGGTTCCAAATTGGCCACGCCCCGGGGCCCCTTCGCTCCCATAGACTCATAATGGAAAAAAACCTTCAAAAATCTTCTTCTCTGAAACCACAAGGCCCAGAGCTTATATATTTAGCATGTAGTAACGGCAAGTGGTCACCTACATAATTCCTGCAAATCATGCCCCTGGGGTCGAAACAGACCACGCCCCGGGGCCCATTAGCTCCTATAGACTCATAATGGAAAAAAGCTTCAAAAATCTTCTTCTCTGAAACCACAGGGCCCAGAGCTTAGATATTAAGCATGTAGGAAGGGCAGGTGGTCAACTACATAATTTCTGCCAATCATGCCCCTGGGTTCCAAATGGGCCACGCCCCGGGGCCCCTTCGCTCCCATAGACTCATAATGGAAAAAAGCTTCAAAAATCTTCTTCTCTGAAACCACAGGGCCCAGAGCTTAGATATTTAGCATGTAGCAATGGCAAGTGGTAACCTATATAATTCCTGCCAATCATGCCCCAGGGGTCCAAATTGGCCACAACCCGGGGCCCCTTAGCTCCTATATACTCCTAATGGGAAAAAAGGTTCAAAAATCTTCTTCTCTGAAACCACAGGGCCCAGAGCTTAGATATTTGGCATGTAGCAATGGCAAGTGGTCACCTACATAATTCCTGCCAATTATGCCCCTGGGTTCCAAATGGGCCACGCCCGGGGGCCCCTTTGCTCCCATAGACTCAAAATTGAAAAAAGCTTCAAAAATCTTCTCCGCTGAAACCACAGGGCCCAGAGCTTAGGTAATTAGCATGTAGCAACGGCAAGTGGTCACCTACATAATTCCTGCCAATCATGTCCCTGGGGTCCAAATTGGCCACACACTGGGGCCCCTTAGCTCCCATTGACTCATAATAGAAAAAAGCTTCAAAAATCTTCTTCTCTGAAACCACAGGGCCCAGAGCCTAGATATTTAGCATGTAGCAATAGCAAGTGGTCACCTACATAATTCCTGCCAATCATGCCCCTGTGGTCCAAAAGAGCCACGCCCCGGGGCCCCTTAGCTCCTATAGACTCATAATGGAAGAAAAGCTTCAAAAATCTTTTTCTCTGAACCCACAGGGCCTAGAGCTTAGATAATTAGCATGTAGCAATGGCAAGTGGTCACCTACATAAATCCTGCCAATCATGCCCCTGGGGTCCAAATGGGCCACACCCCGGGGCCCCTTAGCTCCCCTAGACTCATAATGGAAAAAAGCTTCAAAAATCTTCTTCTCTGAAACCACAGGGCCCAGAGCTTAGATATTTAGCATGTGGCAATGACAAGTGGTCACCAACATAAATCCTGCCAATCATGCCCCTGGGGTCCAAATGGGCCACAGCCTGGGACCCCCTTAGCTCCCATAGACTCATAATGGAGAAAAGCCTCAAAAGCCTTCTTCTCTGAAACCATAAGGCCCAGAGCTTAGATATTTAGCATGTAGCAACGGCAAGTGATCACCTACATATTTCCTGCTAATCATGCCCCTGGGGTCCAAATGGGCCATGCCCCGGTGCCCCTAAGCTCCCATATACTCATAATGGAAGAAAGCTTAAAAAATCTTCTTCTCAGAAACTGTGAAGCACAGAACTTAGATATTAAGTCCAAATTGGCCAAATCCTGTGGCCCCTTAACTCCAACAAACTTATAATGGAAAAAAGCTTCAAACATTTTCTTTGACATGAAATACAGACCTTAGATATTTAGTATATAGCAACACAAAATGGTCGCCTACATAAATCCTGCCAACCATGCCATTTGGGTCAAAATTGGCCAAGCCCCAGGGCTCATTAGCTTCTATAGACTTATACTGGAAAAAAAAAACTTAAAAAAAAATCTTCTTTTCCAAAATCATAAGGCACAGATTTTGTTTGATTTGAGGTTTTATATCCCTGTCAGCACTGTATAGGTCATTTTGGAGATGTCTCTTCCAATTTTGTGGGACTTTTACCCGACATTGAGATGAAATTACATCTCAAGCCCTGTCGCCCAATGAAACCAATAGGGTTTTTAAGCATGGACACCACTTTGCCTGAGCTTAGATATTTAGTATGTAGCAATGTCAAGTGGTCTCCTACACTAATGATTTTCTGGTACACAGGTGAGCGATATAGGGCCATTGGGCCCTCTTGTTTATTTCTGGATGGGTTTTGGAATTACTTTGTAGAAATGTTAACCATTATGAGACTATGTGTCACGTGCAAAACCCAGGTCGGTACCTCCAAGGTAAAGGTCATACTTAGAGGTCAAAGGTAAAAAAAAAGGGTCTGAAACTTTAACACAGTCAATAACTTTCTTATTTCTGGATGGATTTTAAAATTACGTGGCAGAAATTTTGGATATCATGAGACAATCTGCCTCACACAAAACCAAGGTCCTTAACTCCAAGGTCATGGTCATACTTAGAAAAAGGGTCCAAGACTTAAACACCGTCAATAACTTTCTATGGATTAATACGAACATAGACATATTTTCAGGCGGGGGCATCCGTGTCCTATGGACGCATTTCTAGTTGAAGGATTGAATGACATTGAGCCAGTCCCTTCTAACATTTTTTTGTGCATTTTGTTGCCTAAAAAGCATTATAAATCTACCTACCATTATGACGAAAACTTGTGCCTTATTTGATGAACTGAAAAAGACTAAAGCAGATATATTTTCCATCTAAATTTATATGAAGAAGAAGCAGTGGAATGTCTAAAATGATTCATGGCAAATAATTTTGATAGGACATTGATTAACCCATTTAGTACCGGACACCCCAAAACGGGTACCCTGGCAAACATTGCAGGCCCAGATCAGACGCCGCAGAATGCGGCATCTGATCAGGGCCTACACTGTTTGCAAAAAGTTCAGTCATTTTCCAAATAAATTTTGATGAAAACACAGCCTGACACCCCTAAATTTTAAAATGAACTCCTGCTATATATAAAGAGGAAGATTCCATTTGGTAGAAAAAGGGTTAAACAATAGTAATTACAGAAAATACATGTAATTTGTCCTATATCCTTTAACTCTCCTAGCTACACCTCCTTATCCAGAGCTCTGGTCCACAAAGTTTGTGGTTGTCATCTAACTCCTTTCTTTCTTCCAGGTAATCAATCAGTTCAGCAATAATAGTCTCAGGGTCATAATCCTGTGTAGAAAGTTTTTCTGGTAACTCACTTGGTATCTCTTGCATCAACACTTCCATGTATCTTATCTTTTTAACAGTTGCATAAATCTTCCGGCCTGTTTAACTTGTTTTCATGCCTCATTAAGATAAAACAAGATTTTGCTACTGTCTTTAAACTCAGCTTGAAAAAACAGTAATTGAATATATTTAATTTACAGGGATATGAAGTTTCAGAAACTTAAACAGTGAATGGATATGAACAAAAGACTTGAGAGCCAGTCCCTTCGGCATTGTTCAGTCAGGAAGCTTTTGAACACACATCCCTAAATCAAGTTTATTGGACTGTACTGTTTTACTTCAATTGCTTGAATACCTTTGTGACCTTGAAAATTTGTAGGAGATAGGGGTAGTTGCAATTACCCTAAACATGTTAAAAATTCGGACACCTTAAGGACTTACTGTAATTCTTCTAAAAATTTTTTTACAAAGTTCTACAATCCAGCAGGGGTCCGAAATGTACAGATGAACTCGCAAACATTGTAGACCCTGATCAGACTGCTCCTTTGGTCTGGGTCTGCACCTTTTGCTGAGGCCTGTCTGTCCCAATACTTAGGGTCATTACGGTACTGAGGGTTAATCATAGAGCCAGGCCAGGAGTCATAATGGGGATGACTTAAGGATGTCTTAGATCTTCTAAATGAGCCCCGCCAAGTGAATTTATGTCTTCGAGCATTCCATCATGACAAATTTTAACTACGCATGCCCAGCCATTCAGAGGGGCCAGGGATATGGCTTTCTGTCTGAAGGTTCCTCTTGATTCACTGCTTGTATGAGCGAGCAGCGAAGGTTCTGGCGAGACTGCGCGGATGCCCGGGCTCGCCTGAACCTTCGCTGCTCGCATAGGGGATAAGTACCAAAAATGCTTGACGGGGCCCAAATAATAAAGGAAAGTTGTGAATACTAATTGGAATCTCCTCAGTGAGGCTCTTCTAATGAGTACACACAACATACCTTTTTCAAGATAAGAATAGAACAAACCTCCATATAAAGTATTGTAAATGGAGCTATGGTAAGAATGTTTGTTATTTTGGAGGTTCCTACCCCACAGTACTCATATAATCCAGTTTAATAATAGGATATGATTTTTTAGGCACAGACATGTGTGACCTTGTCTGCAGTATTAAAGTGGCTAGACATATAGCTTACTATAGCAATTCTACTCTCTTTGTTTAATTTCTAGGTAATTAAAATAATAAATTGTTTCAACCCAGTGATGCATATGAAATTCATATATGAAAGAAAATAACACATAAAATCTACTTATATTTTTGTTACTTTTTCAAGGAAAATAAATCTAGACATTTCATGTGAATTGTCTGCCATTGTCTGCTGCCTGGAAGACAATTCCCATTTTATTGTCAAGTCCTATTTTTTCCTAAAAAAAAAAAAAAAATGAGACTAAGAATGCCATTCCACTACAAATAATTGCAGTTTGAATGGTTAACCCTTATCCAGCTGAATATTCAGTTAAGCCACACCCATTTCTGACTTTGAACCAATCAGATTACTTGATGTAATTTATTCCAACAGATTCATAAACTGAATGTCAAACAGTGTAGATCCTGATCTACACTGTATCCAAAGATAGGGGTTGTCGTGAACAGCTCCATATTTGTAAAGCCATATGAAAGATAGCATAAGTATGTTTTAACCATTATCCTGCTGAATAAATTGATTTAGCCAAACCCATTTCTGACTATCCACCAGTCAGATTACTTGATATAATGTATTTGTAAAATTCACAAACTGGAAAATTCTTCAAAATTTTACTCGTCCTGCATGTAGATTTTGATAAAGTTCATAGAGACTAGACAAAATTATAACATGTCCTCCAACATTGAGTGGACCAGTGAAATTTTTCAACCCTGATGACAAACAGTGTAGATCCTGATCAGATTGCTTCGGAAGCCTTTCTGATCTTGATCTACTCTGTTTACAAGGTAGGGGTTGTCCTGTTCAGCAGGATAAGTTATTGTCAGCTAGTAGTATATGTCCCCCCCCCCCCCCCCCCATCAGGGCTTGGAGAAATAGATTGGGCTGCATGATGCTTCCACGCAGAGCTGATACCAAGCACACATGAGTACTGGTAGTCTAAGCCTGCCCAGGAAAATTGTTGCGAGTCGGCCCGTCCATGCTTATAAACCCTATTGGTTTCATTGGGCGGCAGGGATTGAGATGTCATTTCATCTCAATGTCGGGTAAAAGTCCCACAAAATTGGAAGCAACATCTCCAAAATGAGCTTTACAGTGTTCACGGGGACGTTAAACCTCAAATCAACCAAACAAACTAGTAGTATATGTTCAGTGTCATAAAAATTGTTTGCATAAATCTCCATCATTTACGTCACTGACTTAAGTTAGTGAACAGTGATTGGCTATTGGTTGTAAAAAATTTTACGACAGTGTTTACATGTACCTAGTCAAATTTGGCCACTTATTGACATATTTTATATGCATGTTTGCCTTCATATTTGCCTACTATCCCCACTTTCTTAAGGAGCTCATAAAAATAGCAACAGTATTGGTATAAACTTGTATGGTTTGTTTAGGATTAATACAAAGAAGCTTCATAAGTTTCAAATAAGATCTACGATCAACTTATGTGTCAAGTGCTTACTGCTTATTTTCATAAAGTACTTTATAAAATATAAATTAATCACTTCCGAATGTGTGGTTGATTGTGTCACCAACTTGTGGATTATATTCAACAGTTATGTAGTTGGTGATCTTCGACCTAGTTTATTATGAAGGTATATTTCCCAGGTGAATCTTCTTTGATACCAGTGTACTTGTAAACTGTTTACATTTTCTATTTTTAGCCCAGGTGTGATACTAAAAGATAGAGATAGCTCCGAGTTGAATCATTTACTGAATTATGTGGCAAACAACATAGACTTCAGACTGTTTGGATAGATGAGACTTAAATTGTGGACGAATATGTGAAAAAAAAAAAACTTCTTAATTGCTAAAATCTGTTGTGATTTGTGGATTACACACAGTCCCCAAGATATGGTTAATGAGTCGAAGGTCAGTATGTCTAACTTAATATTTCTTCATATACTGTAAAAATCCTAAAAATTCTGACACCTTGAGGACTTGCTGTAATTCTCCTAAAACTTTAACAGTTTTGTTTATTAATCCAGTAAGGAGTCCAAAAAGTGCAGAGGGAATGACAAACAGTGTAGACCCTGATCAGACTGCTCCTTCAGGAGCAGTCTGATCTGGGTCTGCACTGTTTGCTTAGGCCTGTCTGTCTGAATATTTAGGATCATTACGGTAGCATAACATAGATGTCATTTACAGTAGCATAAGATAGATGTCATTATAGCACTTTTCATTATGCCAATTTTGAATATATAATATGGTTTGAAGATGAATCCTCAAGATATGTGCATTATATAGATGGTCATTTTTTTTTTTATATATATATAATTTATACATTTTTGTTTGGATATAGCATGCTGTTGAACTAATACTAAATGGGCCTCCGTGGCCTAGTGGTTAAGAGTGCTGACTCTTGATCATTAGGTCTCTCACCGCTGTGGTTCGAGCCTCGCTCGGGTCACATGTGAGACGCCAAGTTCTGCAACGGAAGGTCAGGTGGTTTTTCTCCGGGTACTCCGGTTTTCGCCCACCTCTGATTAACGATTGGCTCGATATGAGTGAAATAATCTTGAAAGGGCCGTAAAACCAAACCACCCCCCCCCCCAAAAAAAAATAACTAATACTCTATTTAGACAAGATAGAACCAGGTCCTATATAACTAACCCATAAAATGCCAATCACAACAATTGTCGTCTGCTTTGACGTCTGCTGGTTACTTTAAAAGTCATTTTTGCATTTTTGCAAACAATGTGGACCAAAATCAGACTGCTCCTCTAAGAGCAATCCGATTTAGGTCCACACTGTTTGTCTGTACACAAAAATATTTTTTAAAAAGTTTGCAAAAAAAAATTTAGTAGACGACATTTTCAGATGTAGTTAAGGGTTAAAGGGATATAAGGTTTACATGGCAATGATTTTATCGATCTACCTTAGATTTTGACAGAGTATTAATATGGAACCAGGATTGGAACAAGACTTCAAAAGATCGGTCCTGGTTCCAGGTGATGTGGTGGTCCAAGTTTTGGCGCGAAACAAATGCTTTTGTCTAAACACTTGGGACCGAACTGGTACCTGTCCTGGTTCCGAACAAATTCATTGTCTTAACCCTTGTCCTGCTGAGCCCGGATATGCCTTACCTTTCAAACAATGTAGATCCAGATCAGATGGCTTCTGAAGAAGCCATCTGATCAGGATCTACATTGTCATTCAGATTGTGAATTTGTTGCAATAATTTGCATCAAGTAATCTGATTGGTTGATAATCAGTAGTGGGTATGGCATATTTGAATATTCAGCAGGACAAGGGTTAACAGGCCATAACACAGTTCCTGCTTTGGACCCATCAATTGTGTTATAATATGAGCCCCGCCAAGCGAATTTGTGTCTTCGAGCATTCTGTCATGACAAATTTTAACTGCGCATACCCAGCCATTCAGAGGGGCCAGGGATATGGCTTTCTGTCTGCAGGTTCCTCTGGATTCACTGCTTGTATGAGCAACAGCGAAGGCTCTGGCGAGACTGAGCGGATGCGCAGGCTCGCCTGGACCTTCGCTGCTCGCATAGGCGATAAGTACCAAAATCGCTTGACGGGGCCCATATGGTCATAGTGTGTTATTGCTGGTCTTTTATGTCAGCATCAATGAGAATTTAAAGTTTTGTATAACTTGACATAGATGCGTGTCTGTTTTTTATTTTTTGTTGTTTTTTTGGGGTGGGGGGGGGGGGGGTACCCAGCCTCTGCTCATGGGAACTTTTGTTTAACCCATTGTATGCGGGAAACCCGTGAAAGAGTACCTTGGCAAACAGTGCAGGCCCAGATCAGACGCCGCAAAACGCGGCGTCTTATCAGGGCCACACAGAATGCTCCGTCAAAAGTATAATAAAAACGAAAATATATGCCTTACATCCCTTATATGACAAATGGACTTGTCCAACATATAGCAATTGAAGAGTCCACTAGCATTTCAATGGGTTAAACTAAATGGGTCAGAGTGTTCAGGCCAGAGCCATCAGTGTTCAGGCCAGAGCCATAGGTGTTCAGACCAGAGCCATAGGTGTTCAAGCCAGAGCCATTGGTGTTCAAGCCAAAGCCATTGGTGTTCAAGCAGAGCCACATTGAAGTTTTACTGTATTTAGTACTGGTGATTTGACCTGGTTTACCTGTGTTTGTTTGCAGGTGTTCTGGGGTATTATGACTGGTATAAATGTGTCAGTACATTAACTTACCTGCTCATTTCAGGTAGACAAGGGCAGTAATTTGACCAGTATCCAGCAGCTTTATGAGCTGTGTCATGAAAAAGGCTTTCTTGCGATGGGGATCCGTGATATGATCATATGATCTGTGTCCATGGCTCATATGATCCGTGTCCAGGGCTCATATGATCCGTGTCCAGAGTTTTGTTTTGTTTGTTTGATTTGAGGTTTAACGTACCTGTCAACACTGTAAAGGTCATTTTGGAGACTTTGCTTCCAATTTTGTGGGACTTTTACCCGTTATTGAGATGAAATGACATCTCAAGCCCTGTCGCCCAATGAAACCAATAGGGTTTATTAGCATGGACGGTCCGCCTCGCACTGCGGTGCCTGGACAGGCTTAGATCCTCTAAGCGGTTTACCAGCACTAGTGTGCGGGCCGGATTCAGCTCTGCGTGGAAGCATCATGCAGCCCATATATTTCTTCAAGCCCCTATTGGCGGGGGCCGATCCGTGCCCAGAGCTCATATGATCCGTGTCCAGAGCTAATATGATCTGTATCCAGGGCTTATATGATCCGTGTCCAGGGCTAATATGATTCATTTCCAGGGCACATATGATCTGTGTCCAGGGCTTATATGATCCGTGTCCAGGTATGATCCATGTCCAGGGCTCATATGATCCGTGTCCAGGGCTCATATGATCCATGTCCAGGGCTCATATGATCCGTGGATCTGTGTCCAGGGCTCATATGATCCGTGTTCAGGGCTCATATGATCCATGTCCAGGGCTCATATGATCCTTGGATCTGTGTCCAGGGCTCATATATGATCCATATCCAGGGCTCATATGATCCGTGTCCAGGGCTCATATGATCCATGTCCAGGGCTCATATGATCCGTGGATCTGTGTCCAGGGCTCATATGATCCGTGTCCAGGGCTAATATGATTCATTTCCAGGGCACATATGATCTGTGTCCAGGGCTTATATGATCCGTGTCCAGGTATGATCCATGTCCAGGGCTCATATGATCCGTGTCCAGGGCTCATATGATCCATGTCCAGGGCTCATATGATCCGTGGATCTGTGTCCAGGGCTCATATGATCCGTGTTCAGGGCTCATATGATCCATGTCCAGGGCTCATATGATCCTTGGATCTGTGTCCAGGGCTCATATATGATCCATATCCAGGGCTCATATGATCCGTGTCCAGGGCTCATATGATCCATGTCCAGGGCTCATATGATCCATGTCCAGGGCTCATATGATCCGTGGATCTGTGTCCAGGGCTCATATGATCCATGTCCAGAGCTCATATGATCAGTGTCCAGGGCTCATATATGATTCATGTCCAGGGCTCATATGATCCGTGTCAAGAAAAAATGCATTGAGCAAAGACATATTTTTGCTTGCATTGGCTCAGATTGCTACCTAAATAGACTCAAATTACTTTGTCATGTAACAGTTGGTAGTTTTAGTTACATTTGTTTAACCGATTGCATGCGGGGAAACCCCTAAATGGGTACCTTGGCAAACAGTGCAGACCCAAATCAGGGCCTGCACTATTTGCCAACAGAAATTTCCGTCAAAAATAGAATAAAAACGAAAAAAATAGGCCTTACACCACTTATATGAAAATTGGACTTGTCCAACATATAGCAATGGAAGAGTCCACAAGTAGACAATGGGTTAAAATATCATCATTCTGACCAAGCAATTTATTCTGATTAGGCAGAGAGATGAGCTGTTTACTTCATGGTTGTCTTAACCCTTGTCCTGCTGAATATTTAAATATGTCACACCCACTACTGATTATCAGCCAATCAGATTACTTGATGCAAATTATTGCAACAAATTCCTAAACTGGATGGCAAACAATGAAGATCCTGATCAGATGGCTTCTTCAGAAGCCATCTGATCTGGATCTACATTGTTTCAAAGATAAGGCATATCCGGGCTCCGCAGGACAAGGATTAACTCTTCGCCAGCTTGCAAATTTTGCAAGCATTTTTGATCAAAATGAAACTTTCAGGAATATCATCAAACATTAGTTCGTTCAGAATATCATCAAACATTATCAAGCTAAGTTTGGATCCAGACATCACGTGAACAAGACCGTGAAATGAATACTCCCCTATAGAGAAAACTGCAGTTTACGGGGGTATACATTATTGATCTTATTTCTGCTCCCAAGACATAGGTTGTGTGTACTCGTCAGAACTGCCACAATGAGCACCCACAACCTATGTTTGCAGTATAAATAAGAAAAATATCACGGAGTACTTAGAGATATAAAAAATGCACTATGTCGCACGGGTGTGTTATCGTAATGTCCGGCCTGGCAATCTGGGTCCAAAGTATTTGCATTTCCCGCCATGGGAATTTGGAAGTCTTGATTTTGTCCCAGACCAGCAGGAGAGCTACAGTGCTACAGTTTTACCAGTAAATATGGAAAATACAGAGGACCCTCGTTATAATGACAGTATTTGTTCCCTGTTTTTATGCCGTTATAAACAATTTGCAGTCATAAAGTATTCCAGTTAAGAGTATGATAGGTTATAAAGGGCCTTTTCCCCCATCATCACTCCAAGAATTGCCTCAACGGTTAGAATCGCCTCATTGAGGCAATTCTAACAAATATCTAGAACATTTGTTTCTTGGAGTATTAGATTACAAGAATCTTTTATGACTATAGACTCAATTTGTGCATTTCCAACCCAAGGGAAGCCCACGCCGCTCTGAGCCTGGCTAAACCTTTACCTAAGTAGTCATTCCATCGAAATTGCCGTTATAATGAATTTTGCCATCATAACAAATGTCGGTATAAAGAGGGTTGATCGTATTTTGCTGGAACACTGCTGGTTGATGGTGAGTGAGTCAGTGGGGCATAAAAATGACAAGAAGAAAATGATTTAAACAGTACCAGGTCGTATTTATTTGATATAAGTTTAATAACACCACTTTCGTACACAGTAAGATATGGTAAAGTTAAATAGTGTTTATATAGAACACATCTCCTGACTTCTTGTTAGAATTGCCAGTTGAGAACAGAAAAAAGATCTCTAAACATTGCCGAGCTAGATGGTACAGTCATATTCACCTTATTTGCATTATCTGCTGGTTCCTAGTCTGAAGGTTATCAGTGTTGAAAAAAAAACAGGTAACCAGACCCCCCTGACCTTTCAAAAATAGAATCCCCATATATGACGTTATGCGACGTTCATTTTTGACCTTGTTTGCTTAGGCCTTGCCTGAATCGGAAGAAATATGACGCTGAATACCATGCCATAAGTAACGACACTCAGAGACGATACTGTCACCATGTATGTGTAAAGTGACAGATTTATTTTTAGAACAGAAATTCTGAACACATGTTCAGAGCGAAGGGTAAACACGAATAAAAACGACCATTTTCACAAAGTTCTGAAGCTGTATTTGGCTCCAAAAGTGTACACATGACAAAGGAGTATGCATTGAAGATAAAAACCAGAAAAAAAAATTTTAAACCCGGTAGCGCAATAATGCACCTTTAACTGGCTCAACCTGACCCAAATACTGTTGACTAGGCTGGTAAACTCCAAAACAAACAACAAACAATATCTGCCTCTATATATATCTAGAACATATACACTGTTGTCAAAAGAAATTTATGAAGAAATATGGTTTTGGTAGCCAGAATCTCTTGTTTTTCTGCATCTTGAGGGAAATAGATGTACCTTACAGATTTTTCTGTCATCTTCACAAGGGAGATAATTGGTTATGACTATGCTATACCATATTTACCCTAAATATTTAGACACCGCAACTCCTTACCATTCTTGTTCTAAAATTTGAACAAGTACAATTTACTGTCTGATGTTGTGTCTATAAATAACTGGATGAATGGCAAACAGTGTAAACCCAGATGAGATGCCACATTCTGTGGCATCTCATCTGGGTTTACTCTGTTTGTTCAGGCCTATCTGTCCAAATTTATTAGGTACTTGTATATTTGTTACATACATTCCCATTAGGTCTAAAAGATAAGATTCAAATTCCTCCTCAGGAACATTTTTTTTCTTAAAGAGCACCTTATGATCCTGCTGGCCTCAGTAGCTCAGTCAGATACGCGTCTGACTGGTGATCAGGAGCACAGGTTCGATGCAAATTTCTTTTGCGGAGATTGATCATGAAATCTTTTCTCTCCCTTCCGCTGATTCAAGAAGGACAGATATCAGTTTCTGGCGAAAGAATGTGCACTGTACTGGTTAACCGCTTACGTATAAGCCTGCCCTTAGGTAAACTGACCGGCTCAGAAATTACCTAAAATAGTGTTGACTGGGTTGTTAATCTCCAATACAAAAAACAACACATAATGATCCTAAGTATTGGGATGGATAGGCCTAAGCAAACGATCAGACTGCTCCTGAAGAAGCAGTCTGATCTGGGTCGTCACTGTTTGCCATTCGGTGACTTGTTTCCCCTTAAAGTTTACCTGGTCTCCATAATTTTAACCCATTTAGTACCAGAAACCCCAAAACGGGTAGTTGGCAAACAGTGCAGGCCCAGATCAGACGTCTAATCAGGGCCTACACTGTTTGCAAAAAGTTAAGCCATTTTCCAAATCAATATTTTGAAGAAAACACAAACTGACACCCCTAAATTTTGAAATGGACTCCTGCAATATATAAGGAGGAAGATTCCATTTGGTACAAAAAGGGTTAATGCATAAATGCAAGTGAGAGCAGCTGCAATAACATATCAAATGCAGCTGTTTCTGTTTGCACCAGACTACCATGATGGAATTCGGAAATTGAAGTGTATACTGAAGTAAGCTGTGGGGTTTTTGGGGTAGATTGTCATTCAAGCACAGTAGCTTTTTGTTGTTGATGTTCACATGACTATCACTCATGTATTGAAAATAGCCATGTTATTCGGTCAGAGGGCGGCATAAAAGGTTTATCCATAGAATCTAGTCTTAAATCATGTGTTCTGTTTTGCAAACAGTATCGGAATTTACAGGTTAACGAGCCGCCCCCGCCCATTGGGGCTTGAATAAATAAATGGGCTGCATGATGCTTCCATGCTTTTTGTTTGTTTGATTTGAGCTTTAACATCCCCATCAACACGGTATAGGTCATTTTGAAGACATTGCTTCCAATTTTGTGGGACTTATACCTGACATTGAGATGAAATGACATCTCAAGCCCTGTCGCCCAATGAAACCAATAGGGTTTATTAGCATGGATGGTCTGCCTCGCACCGCGGTTCCGGGACAGGCTTAGATCTTCTAAGCGGTTTACCAGTACTAGTGTGTGGGCTGGATTCAGCTCTGCTTGGAAGCATCATGCAGCCCATAAATGCTTCCATGCAGAGCTGAAAATGACCGCACACGAGTACTGGTAATCCGCTGAGAGGATCTAAGCCTGCACAGGCGAAGTGGTCCGAGTTGGACCGTCCATAAACCCTTTTGGGCGACAGAGCTTGAGGTGTCATTTCATCTCAATGTCGGGTAAAAGTCCCACAAAATTGGAAGCAATGTCTTCAAAATGACCTATACCGTGTTGATGGGGATGTTAAAGCTCAAATCAAACAAACAAAAATGGGTTAATGAAACACTCAAATACCCATTTCGGTACCATACTCAGAGACAGTTGACCAATGCTTAAAATAGATTTTGCCAGCTTAACTGTACACAATAGTGCAGAAAGCTGAAATGGTGGCATCCCAAAGTCACACAAACTCTGGATGATCATTGGTCCAGAAAAGGAGGTTGAGGATAATTTGGTATATTTTTCTTATTTCTCCATTTAAACACAAGGCAGTTTTAAAACGTACTGTAGAAATTACATATAAGCCTGCCCAGGAAATGTGTGCATAGGAAAATTGACCGGCTCAAAAATAACCTTAACTAGTGTTGACTGGGTCGTTATACTCCAATACAAACAATCAGAAATTACATACGTTTCTGCAAGAATGAAATAGGTAAATTTGTATGAGAAATAATGAAAATCATCCCTGAACTACCGTAAAAATCCTAAAAATTCGGACACCTTGGGGACTTACTGTAATTCTCCTTAACCTTTAACCTGCTGAATATTCAATTTAGCCACACCCATTTCTGACTTTGAGCCAATCAGATTATTTGATGTAATTTATTCCTACAAATTCTTAAACTGAATGGCAAACAGTGTAGATCCTGATCAGATGGCTTCTGGATCTACACTGTTTGCAAAGATAGGGCTTGTCGCCTACAGCAGGGTAAAGGTTAAAGATTAACCCTTGTCCTGCTGAATATTTATACATGCCACACCCACTACCGATTATCAACCAATCAGATTACTTGATGCAAATTATTGCAACAAATTCACAATCTGAATGGCAAACAATGTAGATCCTGATCAGATGGCTTCGTCAGAAGCCATCTGATCTGGATCTACATTGTTTCAAAGATAAGACATATCCGGATTACTTGATGCAAATTATTGCAAAAAATTCACAATCTGAATGGCAAACAATGTAGATCCTGATCAGATGGCTTCGTCAGAAGCCATCTGATCTGGATCTACATTGTTTCAAAGATAACACATATCCGGGATTACCGTATTCGGGTGTGTATTACCCGCATTTACGTACTACCCGCACCCCCCTTTTTTTGCCAAAATCTGGGGGAAAACTGTTATTCTGTTGTATTACCCGCATAGAACATTTGCTGAAATTTTGGTGGATGCGTAAGTGAGAAAAAGTAAGAACTTGGCCAGTTTTTGTAACACACAACGGAACGCGATCGTCTTCAAAAGGCGGGAAAATGCACGTGCGTGCGAGTATCACCAGAAAGCATGTATTTTGCATTAAAATGTTGAAAAAACTTTACCTGTTCACCATTGTAATTTATTTATTAACCCACATATGCCCGCGGCCCTTTTTTGGGACATCGGCAAACAGTGCAGTCCCAGATCAGACACCTCAGAAAGGCGCCGCAGACGTCTCTTTTTGGGACATCGGCAAACAGTGCAGTTCCAGATCAGACACATCAGAAAGACGCCGCAGACGTCTGATTTGGATTTACACTGTTTGATGATCTATAACGGTTCAATTATGACACTATTGTTAATCCCTGTCATATAATTGCCACCCTGCGGTGTGTGTCGATAAGGTGTGAAAATATGGTTAAGTTATGTATCTAATTTGTGTTTATTCCCCAATCATAAAATTTAATCCGCAATCAATGTGAAAATTATTTAATTGCTCCTAAGACGAGTTGCTAAGACTATTCTACTATCTCGTAAATGGTTATGTTTTGGCGCCAAATAGCAGACGCTTGGCGAGAAAAGTTGAACACTAATTTGTGTTAACACATCTGTATGCTGTTGTTGGTATTGACACTGAGTTTACGGAAAACGCTGTTTTCCACGACCGTTTTGCTATCGAGAATATTTTTACCGTTTCCAAACATTTTTTTTATGAGATACAGTGCAGTCCCAGATCAGACACCTCAGAAAGGCGCCGCAGACGTCTCTTTTTGGGACATCGGCAAACAGTGCAGTCCCAGATTAGACACATCAGAAAGACGCCGCAGACGTCTGATTTGGATTTACAACCACAACCGTTTTGCTATCGGAAAGCTAAAAAAATAGACACGTGTGGGGTTGCTGGGGTCCGATGACGTCATTTACCCATCGCGTGCAGAAAAAAAAAACTGTAGCGGTGGTTTGTGGGCGGCAGTTTTGATGCCGGGAAACTTTGATGTTCGATTGCTCACAAGACAGTTGCTCACAAGACAATTGCTCACAAGACAATTGCCCACAACCTTAATGGAAAATAGGACAATTGCTCACAACACCATTTTTTTTTTCAAGATTTTATTTTTATTTTGAAAGTCTTTTATTTATATATTTTCTATAGTTTATGGGAACCATTTCTTCCAGAAATTATTATGGAACAGTTAATCACCTAGATTTCAACTAATTAGTGATAACTAAGACATCAGTCGTTGGATGAAATGTCATAGCCCTATTATGAGCAGTAGTCAACTTAAATTATCAATATTATATACTAAGCGGCTTGATTTTGATTGATTGATTGATTTGAGGTTTAACATCCCCGCCAACACTGTATAGATCATTTTGGAGATGCTGCTTCCAATTTTGTGGGACTTTTTCCAGACATTGAGATGAAATGACATCTCAAGCCCCATCGCCCAATTAAACAAATAGGGTTTCTAAGAATGGACGGTTCGACTCGAACTGCTTTGCCTGGGCAGGCTTAGATCCTCTAAGCTGTTTACCAGTACTCCTGTGCGGTCGGTTTCAGCTCTGCGTGGAAGCATCATGCAGCCGATCTATTTCTTCAAGCCCCGATGGGCGGGGGCCGTTAAGCAGCTTGATAAATATACTCATCATTCATTAAAATGAATCATTATTTATTTATTTTTTTCGTTTCCAAAGTTATATAAATTCATTTGATCTCTTTAATCAATTGAATGTGAGCTTTTTTATGTGTATCACCTAAAATTGGTGATATGATTCAATTTAATTACTTAATGTTATTAATAAACTACTTATGTTTCAATTATCACTAACAAGTTGAAATCCATTTATCACTAATTAGCTGAAATCCAAAGGAAAAATAGTTCCCACAATTATAGATGATATAAAAACAAAAATAAAATCATGAAAAAATGTGTTGTGAGCAATTGTCCTATTTTCCATTAAGGTTGTGGGCAATTGTCTTGTGAGCAATTGTCTTGTTGGCAACTGTCTTGTGGGCAATTGTCTTGTGAGCAAATGTCTGCGCACCTTGATGTTCGCATTGAACTTGCTTGTTTATTTCGTTTAAAATCAGAGTTTTAGGAATAATACTCACAAAATCGGGCTTGCTAGTAATGGAGATTGTTATATTACTCATTTGTAAGTAAAATTGAGTGGACAATTAAACGTTTTTTATGTCGGGAATCGTAAAAGGATAGAGCATAATACGAGATGCATCGTATTTTCAGCTGACAAAAGTAAAAATAAAATGGTCCAAAAATAGTTCGGGCGGATTACCCGCACCCTGAACTTGGGCCTGTAATTTGAGGGGAAAAAACTGCGGGTAATACACGCCCGAGTACGGTAGCAGGACAAGGGTTAACAAATTTGTTTCCCGATCCAAAAGATACAGAAGGAATGACAAACATTGAAGACCCTGATCAGACTGCAGGTCTGATCTGGGCCTGCACTGTTTGCTTAGGCCTATCTATCCCAATACTTAGGATCATTTTGGTATCCTCGTTCCACACCTGGGGCTTTAGATGACTGAAGAAGCGGTAGGGAGTTATTGTCAGGATCTTCAACATCTTACATCAGTTTTTGTTTGTTTGATTTCAGGTTTAATGTCCCCATCAACACTGTAAAGGTCATTTTGGAGACGTTGCTTCCAATTTTGTGGGACTTTTACCCGACATAGGGATGAAATGACATCTCAAGCCCTGTTGCCCAATAAAACGAATAGGGTTTATTAGCATGGACGGTCCGCCTCGCACCGCGGTTCCTGGACAGGCTTAGATCCTATAAGCGGTTTACCAGTACTAGTGTGCGGGTCAGTTTCAGCTCTGCGTGGAAGCATCATGCAGCCCATATATTTCTTCAAGCCACTATGTGTGGGGGGGGGATCTTACATCAGTAGATTAGTAGTTATTTCTGATTGTATGTTATTCCTTACATTACGTTTTCCAGCAAAGCTAATGACCCCATCATCTTTGGACACGACAGGAAAATTTATCGGACATGTCATGGCTCCAAGTACATGGCTCAGCTCTAAATACAAATGTTTCTCTAAAGACAGGGATCTTATGACAGTATTTTTATCCCGAACACTTGTATCATATTGTTGGATCGGTAACCAAACACATGCAGTAGGCAGTTGTAATTATTTACAAGAAGTGTGAATGAACTCATCCCATTGTAGCTTAACCCTTTTTGTACCAAATGGAATCTTCCTCCTTATGTATAGCAGGAGTCCATTTCGAAATTTAGGGGTGTCAGGTTGTGTTTTCTTCAAAATTAATTAGGAAAATGGCTGAACTTTTTGCAAACAGTGTAGGCCCTGATCAGACGCCGCGTTCTGCGGCGTCTGATCTGGGCCTGCACTGTTTGCCCTGGTACCCGTTTTGGGGTTTCTGGTACTAAATGGGTTAATGTTAGTGCCATTGTCCCCTAATATTTGGTTGCAGTTAAAATTAATGCAAACTATCAAAAGAAACCATAAAAGCTAGCTTTTTTTCAGCCAGTCCATGCGAAAAAAACATTTGTATCAGCTTAGATTCTTATGGAGCCTATAGCCCAGGATAAGAGAGATTTGTTTCTTTGATTTGAGGTTTAACATTGCCGTCAAACACTATTTAGGACATTTTGGAGACATTGCTTCCAATTTCGTGGGACTTTAACCCGACATTGAGATGAAATAACATCTCAAGCCCTGTCGCCCAATGAAACCAATAGGGATTATAAGCATGCACAGTCCAACTTGCACTGCTTTGCCTGGGCAGGTTTAAATTCTCTAAACGGTTTACCAGTACTTGTTTGCGGTCGGTTTCAGCTCATGGAAGCATCATGCAGCCCATCTATTTCTTCAAGCCCCGATGGACGGGGGTGTCAGATAAGAGGGGTATAACCAGTTTATTTTTCTTATGTTTGCATGAAAACATATAATTTTGGTACTCATTAGAAGCACCTCACAGAGGAATTCTAATATGAGTTCCCACAACACACGTTTTTGTGCAGAAATTAAGAAAAATATCAGTACTTTTCGGATTTAAAAAGTACCTTATCTGGAGCTAGTCGGAGCCAGGGCATTCACTGTTTGCCAGTGGGTGGTTGGGTTGGTATGTTGCATCACTGGGGCATACAGCTGATATTGGCTTACAGTTGGGCAAGGCCTCCTGTCCTTGCAGCAGGTAATTTGTTTGATTTGAGGTTTAACATCCCTGTCAACACTATTTAGGTCATTTTGGAGACATTGCTTCCAATTTTGTGGGACTTTTATCCAACATTAAGATGAAATGACATCTCAACCCCTGCTGCCCAATGAAATAAGTAAGGTTTATATGCATGGACGGCCCGACTAGCACTTACTTTGACTGGGCAAACTTCATGCTTTTAAGTTCTGTGGTGCATTCTTTGTTTCAAAAAGGATAACCCTTTTATAGAACATATTTAACGTCACTACAGGTGTGGCAATCGTAAAATGTCTCCCTGCCCTTCATCATAGTGCTGTTTATTGGGATCATTGATTCCATTTAGGAACCTTGAAAATATTGAGGGTCACTGGTGAGGCCGAGTTGGCCGAAACTAGCTAGTCTGGCCCAGAAAACATCAGACTTCATGCTTTGAAATTCAGTAATGTATTCTTTGCTTCCAAATGATAACCCTTTTATACAACATATTTAACGTCACTACAACTGATGTTCAGGGACTCTGTGGCGGCCGTAAAAAGTCTCCCTGGCCTTCATCATAGTGTAGTTTATATTTTCTTGTCCTTTGGGATCATAGATTCCATTGTGGAACATTGAAAATTTTGAGGGTCACTGATGAGGCCTAATTGGCCAAAACTAGCTAGTCTGGCCCAGAAAACTTCAGATTTCTTGCTTTCAAGTTCTGTGGTGTATTTTTTGCTTCCAATGGATAACCCTTTCATAGAACATATTAGACCTTCTAAGTGGTTTAGCAGTACTCATGTGCGTTTGGTTTCAATGAAGCATCATGCAGCCCAATTTATTTCTCCAAGCCCCGATGGAGGGGCCAAGCCAAGGGGAGGGAGATGTATTTTTGGGATCCACCCTTGAATCAACAGTAATAAACAGAGGTATACCGTGTATGTAGATTGTGTGTTCCAGAGTTTATCCAGCAGTTCCCTCACCACTGCCATGCAGTGACCTTATACTTAGATAGGCTAGCTACCCTCTCTGCGTGGGGAAGGGGGTGCAGTGTGGGGCAGTTATTGTTGATGGTTCAAATGCAGTAGGTGACTACTGGACTCCCACTTTTTGACAGTATGTTAAAATGTAACATTCAGGGGATGGCTGATTTTATAATCAGTGTGTCTAGACAAAACCACATGCATTTAAAATGAGACAGAAATTTTGCTGATTTAATTCTCATCATGCATCTGTGATAAGATATGGCATTTGAATCATGCATGTCTGATGTGCCTGCCACATTTAAGCAAATGGTAGAAATAGGTAGAACACAACATATGAACAGGGTCTACAATGTTTGCTTAAAGACCAGGAGTTTTAAGTTTAACCTTTATCCTGCTGGATAATTTTAATAGCCACACCTTAGAAGCCTTCGTGGTGTAGTGGTTACGCTACTCCCCTTGTAAACCTCAATCCCGTGCTTCTCCAGACTTTCGGATGAGTCTTTAAACCGAGGTCCCGTTTCCGTATGACCTTAAGCTGTTGGTGGGACGTAAAACTCAAACACTAGCCACACCTATTTCTGACTATCAGCCAATCAGATTACATGATATAATGTTTTTATTCAAATTCACAAACTGAATGATAAACAGTGCATATCCTGATGAGATAGCTTCTGATCTGGATCTACACTGTTTGCAAAAGTAGTGGTTGTTGTGAACAGCAGGATAATGTAGGGTTAGATGAAACAATCAAGTCCCCATCCAGCAGAGGCACAGATGTAATGGAAAGGACAGTATGATTTATCTGGATTATACAGACACATAAATCATGATTAATGTACAGTACATTATTTGAATGTGAAATTGTTTTCATATCTTCTGCTTGTTCTAGCCATTTTAAGGGCTTTCATGAGAATACCCATAGTTATGGTATTTATTATCTGTATTCGGTATTTATTATATATATTCGGCCAAATAGGCCTGAGCAAATAGTGCACCCAGATGAGACGCCGCATTCTGCAGCGTCTCATCAGGGTCTTCACTATTTGCCACTCATCCAGCTGTTTGGGAAGTTAACCCTTGTCCTGCTGAGCCCAGATGTCCCTTATCTTTGAAACAATGTAGATCCAGATCAGATGGCTTCTGAAGAAGCCATCTGATCAGGATCTTCATTGTTTGCCATCCAGTTAATGAATTTGTTGCAATAATTTGCATCAAGTAATCTGATTGGCTGATAATCAGTAGTGGGTGTGACATATTTAAATATTCAGCAGGACAGGGGTTAATCATATTGGTTCAAATTTTAAAACAAGTAAGGTAAGGGGTTGAGTTGTCTGAATATTTAGGGTATACATGGTAGGAAGAAACTACACCTTATTTGGATAATATTGCTGCATGTATATTTACTCAAGGAATGGCATTTGAAACGTTAAAGCACCGCAGAATTTTTATAGCAAAATCTGTTTTTTTTTTTAAAAGTAGATGTATTTTTATGCGAATCATCTGCTTAGCAGAATATCAAGCCTTATTTTCATTACAAGCATATGCCATTCTAACCCTTCTCTTGCTGAATATTCAATTTAGCCACACCCATTTATGACTTTGAACCAATCAGATTACTTGATGTAATTTATTCCTACAAATTCATAAATTGAAGAAGCCATCTGATCAGGATCTACACTGTTTGCAAAGATAGGGGTTGTCGTGAACAGCATGATAAGGCTTAAAAAGTACCTTAAAAACCCTAAAAATTCAGACACCTTGAAATCAGTCTTGCTGTATTTCTCCTAAAAAAATTTTAATGTTTCAGAGGAAATCAGGCCAGACATTACATGTTCTCTCACCTCTGTAGTTCGAGCCTGACTTAGGTGCCAAGTTCTGCAAATGAATGTCAGATTGTTATTCTCTGGCTGCCCCAGTTTTCGCACGATTGGCTCGAAATAAGTAAAATAATCTTGAAAGGACCATAAAAAGAGACAATTCGCATGTAATAGCTAAGAAGGAAAATAAAAATAGGTTTGTCATCTGAAGGATTAAAGCCTGAAATTTGGTCCCCTTTTGAAAGGAGTTAGATCAATTCTGTTTTCTTTACACTTTGTATGTAATTCTTTGCAAAAACACTATCTTCCCAGACAGGGGTATTTGTTTTGTGACCTTATTGATAGTTTAATTGTGTAATCGTCACCCTGTTCAAACATCTGGTATTGGCAGACTGGAAAACTAATCTGCACTGCAACCAATTATGCACTGATAATTCAACATGTTTCTCAAATTGTGCAGACGGATCTTTTGTGTACAGTATGGTTAGATGAAATCTAATATATATTGTGCAAACGGCATACAATGAAACAAGGACGGATTTAAGTCCCAAATAACTGATTATTGACTGGTTTAAGAAGACATTTCGAATCACTTAAAATGGGTGTGAGTTTAAGAGGATATAGTTGAGTATTACAAATGACTAAAGTGCAAATTAAATTAAGAACTACTTATATAGTGCTCGATAGACCATGACATTGTGGTGAGATCATATGTTTTATGGGAAGACTATACCCAAATTGTTGACATTCTTTTGCCTATAGCTGAAAGGTGTTGGTAGTAATTGTTTTGCAAGGGAAAATATATTTTAGTGTTGTAATATGCTTTCAATGGGATTATTATTTTGCTTGTCTGGATTTATAGCTGATTGATTATGATTAAGGTATGTACACATTTAGGCCACATACACACGATCTGTCTGTGTTGAATGATTGACCCTATCAAATTCTACACGATCCAATTCAATTCTTGTGACCATATCTATAAAACTGTTGAATTCAGGGAGTTTTGAAATTTGGCCAGGAATATATGTTGAAAGGTCTTACTAAGATTGGCTGTCTTTTGTAGCGAGCCAAAAGTCAGAAATACATATAAAAGGTCCTAAATCTACTATCCCATCTGGTGAGCTGAAAGCCTTGCCTGTACTGTATTCACCTTATTTGCATTATCTGCTGGTTCCTTGTCCGAAGGTTATTCTGTGTTGGAAAAACAGGTAACCAGACCCCCCTGACCTTGAAAGGTCAGGGGGGTCTGGTTACCTGTTTTTCCAATGTTGAAAATGTACAAGCTGGGAGCCAGCAAATAATGCAAATATGGAGACAATTTGGGACTGTTTTAACCCATTGTATGCGAGAATTTTAACCCTAAAGGGGTACCTTGGCAAACAGTGCATGCCAGATCAGACGCCGCAGGACCTGGCGTCTGATCAGGGCCTGCACTATTTGCCAACAGAATTTTCCGTGAAAAATAGAATAAAAATGAAAATACTTGACACCCCTTATATGACAAAAGGACTTGTCCATCATATAGCAATGGAAGAGTCCACTAGCATACAATGGGTCAAACAATTAATGTTTTCAGTTAAATTTCATCTATCAAATTTGACAGAAAGATTCAATTTGACAAGCAAAGTTTACCTCTTTAGTGAGAGCTAGTGACTAACTTCCCATCACGGGTCCTGGTGTATGAATGTCATTTGATGTGTCACTAGTAACAATACTGATTCTGATTGTGAGATTAACGTCCTAGTCAACACAATTTAGGACATTTTTGAGCCGGTCAGTTTACCTGTCCACACTTTTCCTGGGCAGGCTTATATGTAAACTATTAACCTGTACAGTGCACATTCTTTTGCCAGAAACTGACAACTGCCATTTTGAATCAGTGACCATTCATCTTATTTGCATTATCTGCTGGTTCCTAGTCTGAAGGTTATCAGTGTTGGAAAAACAGGTAACCAGACCCCCCCTGACCTTAAAAGGTCAGGGGGGGTCTGGTTACCTGTTTTTCCAATATTGACAATGTGCAAGCTGGGAGCCAGCAAATAATGCAACTATGGTGAATAGAAAAGATTTTGTGATCAATCTCCACAACATGCAGACCCAGACATGTCACCATTCAGATTCGCATCCGACTGAGCTGCCGGGTCGCAGCAATAAACTTTCATAGCAGTACTGAGGATAATTTATGATTTGTATTTTTTTTTTTTTTTTTTTGGTTTGGGTTTTACGGCCCTTTCAAGATTATTTCACTCATATCGAGCCGATCGTTAATCAGAGGTGGGCGAAAACCGGAGTACCCGGAGAAAAACCACCTGACCTTCCGTTGCAGAACTTGGCGTCTCACACGTGGTCCCAGCGAGACTCGAACCTACGGCGGTGAGAGACCTAATGACTAAGAGTCAGCGCTCTTATCCACTAGGCCACGGAGGCCCGTTAATGATTTGTATATCTCACGATTAAAAAAGTTTTCTTGCAAGAAATAAAATCATCATGTCGACAAGTCATGATCTGAATACCCCTCTAAACTCCACTTAATTTAAAGAACTGTGCAGTTTATATTCCTTTGTTTTGGCTAAAAACAGATGGTTGATACTCGTTAGAACTGCCTTTTTAGTATACATGCACCTGTAATGTCTCTGAAACATTAAAAAATACTACCATAATGATCCTAAGTATTGGGAGGCCCCAGCCCATAGGGGCTTGAAGAAATATATGGGCTGCATGATGCTTCCACGCAGAGCTGAATCCGGCCCGCACACTAGTACTGGTAAACCGCGTAGAGGATCTAAGCCTGTCCAGGAACTGCGGTGCGAGGTGGACCGTCCATGCTAATAAACCCTATTGGTTTCATTGGGCGACAGGGCTTGAGATGTCATTTCATGTCAGTGTCGGGTACAAGTCCCACAAAATTGGAAGCAACGTCTCCAAAATGACCTTTACAGTGTTGACGGGCACGTTAAACCTCAAATCAACCAACCAACCTAAGTATTGGGATAGATGGGCCTTAAAGCAGAAGGTGCAGACCCATATGAGACTGCTCCTAAAGGAGCAGTCTCATATGGATCTGCAGGAGCAGTCTGATCAGGGTCTACACTGTTCGCCATTCCGTCTGCACCTTTTGGACTCTGCTGGATCATGAAACAAATTTGTTTTAATTTTAGGAGAATTACAGCAAGGCCTCAAGGCCCAATTGTTAGGATTTTTACAGTATTCTCTTATCTGGCACTTAACAAACTGGGCCCAGTTGTTCAAAGCATCATTAGCTTAATGGGCTGGTTAATGGCCATATTGTTAACTCTTCTAGCAAGTTTAATACCTAAAATTTTGTTATTTTTGCTGAAAAAATGTGAGCAGAAGCTGCTCTCATTTTTTCAGCAAAAATATTAGAATATTTGCCATAATAAATGATCAAAGTTTTAACGATACGTTAACTAACGACATCTTTAGTTTTGAACAACTGGCCCCTGGAGCGTTGTGGTGCAGTGGTAAACATGTGCAGTTGTAAACATCGGACTTGAGACTGAGAAGTTGCTGGTTTGATCCCAGCAAACTTGGTACCAAGTGTCTCATCCAAATTGCTTTATGACAATGATTTTGCCCTGGATGAATTAAAGACAGATATATAACTTATTTAGACATAATACAGGAAAAGGGCTGTTGCACTACACCAAGTTTTTGCACATCCCGAAGTGGACAACCCACCATTTTATCTGTGATATGCCTTACACAACTGTGAGCAAGGGATTACATGGGTAATGTACAAGGGATTTTGTGTTACAGTGCAAAATGCCATATTAAAGTGTTGAAGGGGTCGTAAAACCTCAAACAAACAAATGGGTAAAACACTTCAGATCGTAACTGAGGACAATGTTGACCACACAAAAAGACCCTCAAGGTTTGATGTGTTGATTAACCCTTTTTGCACCAAATTGAATATAGGAGGATTCCATTTCAAATTTGAGGGTTTCAGAAAATCGATTTGGAAAATGGCTGAGCTTTTTGTAAACAGTGGAGACCCTGATCAGACACCGCATTCTGTGGCGTCTGATCTGGGTCTGCGCTGTTTGTCAAGGTACCCGATTTGGGGTTTCCCGAACTAAATGGGTTAAAACCACAACATTAACACATATTATTGGCTGTGAAATCAAGGTTCATGTGTTGCCAAATTTGGGGTCATAAACATTCAGTGTCCTTGTATGATCTTTTAAATTGCCACATTTCATGGCAGTAAAGAAATGTTACATAAAATAAGCCATGTTTTGACAAAAGGGTTCTTGGCAAGAGCTCCAGCAATGCCTGATGATGATTTTGTGTTTAACGACGCGTTAACCCTCTATGTGGGTCATAAGTGTCAAACCAGCAATGCCTGAATTTTTGCTTCTTGTTCACGTGCCTTGCGTTTTTTTTGGTTTTTTTTTTACAAACATGCTAATGCCCCAAATGGAGCAACAGATTGGGCTGCATGGTGCTTCCACGCTGAAGCACCAGAGCTGAAACTGACCGCACATGAGTTCTGGTAAACTGCTTAGAGGGTCTAGGTGCAGCAAAAGTTTGGGAGTTGGACCATGCATAATGCATATAAACCTTATTGGTTTCATTTATGCAGCAGGGCTGGAGAAGTCATTTAACCTCATTACTGAGCAAAAGTCCCATACAATTTGAAGCAATGTCTATAAAATGGCCTATATAGTGTTGAGAGGGTTGGGTGGGTGGGTTTGTAAAACCTATAAGGGTCATATAAGAAGTTTGGAAACAAGCCTGTATTTTGTTTGTTTGGCTTGGCATTAATCCATGAATGGCCAGTCATGACATTTGCAAATGTAATTTTCAAATAGTTTTTCCTTATTTTTCAGAGAAAATAAGGCTTGACATTTCATGTGAATCACATGTTGTACAGGCAAATGATTCACATGTAATTTCAGGCCTTATTTTCTATGAAAAATATTGTGAAAAAAAAAATCCAAGAGGCTTTATAATTTAGGTCTCTCTCTCTACCTGCATATTTGTATACAGGGTTTATAAATAAAATTTAATATGTCTTTCCGTTGGCTGAAGCCCAACAATTACATAAATATATTTAAGGTATGCAAGTGAAACTTAAATGCTGGTATCTATTGGCATCAAAAATTAAATATTTTACCATTATCTTGGCAGAAAGTGAAATATCTGGTTAAACTTGATATTGCATAAAACATTTATTTTTGTAGCCAAGTGCATAGTGTGTTAAAAGGAAACTGTGTCCACATTAGGAAAATTCGCCTATTCAAATACGTTGAAAATTTCACCAGCAAAAAAAAAAATGTAAATTTTCAGATACAAAATTCTATTTTTAGCTCACCTGAGCACAAAGTGCTCAAGGTGAGCTTTTGGGATCAGTCTTTGTCCGTCGTCCGTCGTCCGTGCGTGCGTGCGTCCGTCGTCAACTTTTGCTTTAAACAACTTCTCCTCCAAAACTGCTGGACAGATTTTTATCTAATTTCACAGGAATGCTCCTTGGGTGATCCTCTACCAAAATTGCTCAAAGTGTTCCGCTCGGGTGAACAAGATGGCCGCCAGAGCTAAAAATAGAAAATTCTTTAAACGACTTCTCCTGCTTAACCAGTGGATGGATTTTGAAATTGTTTCACAGGAATGTTCCTTGGATGACCCTCTACCAAAATTGCTCAAACCGTTCAGCTCGGGTGAACAAAATGGCCACCAGAGCTAAAAATAGAAAAACCTTTTAACAACTTCTTCTCCTTAACCAGTGGATGGATTTCGAAATTACTTGACAGGAAAGTTCCTTGGGTGACCCTCTACCAGAATTGCTCAAACCGTTCCGCTCGGGTGAACAAAATGGCCGCCAGAGCTAAAAATAGAAAAAGCTTTAAACCACTTTTTCTCCTTAACTAGTGGATGGATTTTGAAATTACTTCACAGGAATGTTCCTTCGGTGACCTTCTACCAAAATTGCCCAAACCATTCCGCTCGGGTGAACAAAATGGCCGCCAGAGCTAAAAATAGAAAAAGCTTTAAACCACTTTTTCTCCTTAACCAGTGGATGGATTTTGAAATTTCACAGGAATGTTCCTTTGGCAAACCTCTACAAAAATTGCTCATGCTGTTCCCCTCGGGTGAACAAAATGGCCACCAGAGCTAAAAATAGAAAAACCTTTAAACAACTTCTTCTCCATAACCAGTGGATGGATTTTGAAATTATTTCACAGGAATGTTTGTTTGGTGACCCTCTACCAAAATTGCTCATACTGTTCCGCTCGGGTAAACAAAATGGCCGCCAGAGCTTAAAATAGAAAAACCTTTAAACGACTTCTTCTGCTTTACCAGCGGATGAATTTTAAAATCACTTAAAAGGAATGTTCCTTGGGTGGCCCTCCACCAAAATTGCTCAAACTGTTCAGCTCGGGTTAACAAAATGGCCGCCAGAGCTAAAAATAGAATAACCTTTAAACGCACTTTTCTCCTTAACCAGTGGATGGATTTTGAAATTATTTCACCAGAATGTTCCTTGGGTGACCCTCTACCAAATTTGCTCAAACCGTTCCAACAAACAGGTCAACAAAATGGCCGCCAGAGCTAAAAATAGAAAAACCTTTAAATGACTTCTCCTTAACAAGTGGTTGGATTTTGAAATTATTTCACAGGAATGTTCGTTCGGTGACCCTCTACCACAATTGCTCAAACCGTTCTGCTCGGTTGAATAAAATGGCCACCAGAGCTAAAAATAGAAAAAACTTTAAACAGCTTCTTCTCCTTTACCCGTGGATGGATTTTGAAATAACTTCACAGGAATGTTCCTTGGGTGACCCTCTACAAAAGTGCTCAAACCATTCTGCTGTGGTGAACATGATGGCTGCCAGAGCTAAAAATAGAAAAAACCTTTAAACGACTTCTTCTCCTTAACCAGTGGATGGATTTTGAAATTACTTGACAGGAATGTTCCTTGGGTGACCCTCCACCAAAATTGCTCAAACTATGCCGCTCTGGTGAACAAAACATTGAAACAACTTCTTCTCCTTAACCAGTGGATTGATTATGAAATTATTTGACAGGTATGAGGTTTGAGGTTTTTAGCTGTGGTGGCCATCATGTTCAGTTAAGCAAAATATTTTTAGCAATATTGTTAGAGGGTCACTCATAGAACATTCCTATAAAATTGCTTCCTTTTAGAGACAGATGTCTTTTGAAAGTTTTTTCCCCCACCCACCTTGGCTGCAAGGTGCTTCTACAGGAATATTGGTAAACCACTTTGAAGGTTTTAGCCTGTCTAGGCAAAGTGGTGCAAGTGGAACCATCAATACATTTAAACCCCATTGGTTTCATTGGGCAGCAGGGCTTGAGATGTCATTTCATCAAAAATGGCTTCTACTTCTCAAAATGACTTCTACTCCTAAACAGGCAGACTGATTTTGAATTAATTTCACAGAAATGGTCTTTGGTACCAACCAAAATTGCTCAAACCCTCCACTCCACCATATATTACCCACAATTCCGTTTGTACAGTAGGATCAGGTGAGCGATCCAGGGCCATCATGGCCCTCTTGTTCATATTTCTGCTCAAAACATGATCTATGTTTTTGAGCAGAAATAAGGAAATTAATATATACCCAAGTAAACCACAGTTTCACTATATAAAAAGAAGCCTCCTTGGTGTAGTGGTTATGCTACTCGCCTTGTAAACCAAGCGTTGCAGAATCGATCCTGGGCTTCTCCAGACTTTCGAATGAGTCATTAAACCGAGGTCCCATCTCGGTATGACCTTAGCTGTTGGTGAGACGTAAAACTCAAACACTCACTCACCTTACTATATAAATGTGGGGATTAAGGGGGTCAAAATTATATAGGCAGGTGTGGGCTTTAGGCTTTAGAATCACTTACACCATAGATTATAAAGGAGAACTGAGGATTTGGTTGGTTGATTTGGGGTTTAATGTCTCCGTCAACACTGTATAGGTCATTTTGGAGATGTTGCTTCCAATTTTGTGGGACTTTTACCCGACATTGAGATGAATTGACTACTCAAGCCCTGTCGCCCAATGACGCCAATAGGGTTTATAAGCATGGACGCTCCGACTGGCTTTGCCTGGGCAGGCTTAGATCCTCTAAGTGGTTTACCCGTACTCATGTGTGGTCAGTTTCAGCTCTGCGTGGCAGCATCATGCAGCCGATCTATTTCTTCAAACTCTGATGGGCGAAGCCTAAGGAGAACTGAGGATAAATCTGAGATATTTTTTTCTTATTTCTCCATATGTTGTGATTACTTGTTAGAATTGCCTAGATGAGGCGATTCTAACAAATACCCACAGCATAATTATTTCAAACAAGACATAAGGACAATTATCCCTTAATTAACCCATTGCATGCAGGAAACCCTTTAGGGGTACCTTGGCAAACACTGCAGGCCAGATCTCTGCAGCGTCTGATCAGGGCCTGAGCTATTTGCCTACAGAATTTTCTGTCCAAATTAGAATAAAAAGGAAAAAAAAAAAAAAAGGCATGACACTCCTGGACTTGTCCAACATATAGCAATGGAAGAGTCCACTAGTATACAATGGGTTAATGTATATATTGACCCATTTTGTATCAGAAACTCCAAAACGGGTACCAGGCCCAGAAATTTTTCTTATTTCTACTCCAAATATAGATTTTGGGAATACATTAGAACCACTGCATTGAGGCGGTTCTAAAGAGTACCAACAGTCTATATTTCAGCGCAGAAATACGAAAAAAAACGTTATACTCCTGTAAACCCCAGCTTTACAATATAAAAGTGGGGTACAAGGGGGTCCGAAATATAGAGGTGTGTTTTTGTTATGAGTTAATAGCACTGGCTGATACAGAAATCAACTGTATGTCTTAATTGTTGGTAGTACTTATCTAATGAAGTAATTAAGTGATAAAACTTCACTTATTGCCATGATTAAGAACAGTTTCTCTGTCTGGCTTGGGACTAGGCCAGCAGACTTGATAAATATTTCATACTGAAATACTTTCACCTGGTTGCCATGACATGCTTTTAACATCATTGGTATGCTACTGTTTATTAAAGTCAGCAATGAATTAAACCCTCGTCCTCATATTACCTACCTTTAGGTTTGCCCCCGCCCATCGGAGCTTGAAGAAGTAGATATTGGCTGCATGATGCTTCCACACACGCGCACAAGTATTGGTAAACCGTTTTGAGGATCTAAGCTTGCCCAGGCAAAGTGGTGCGAGTCGGACCGTTCATGCTTATAAACCCTATTGGTTTCATTGGGCAACAGGGCTTGAGATGTCATTTCATCTCAATGTCGGGTTAAAGTCCCAACGTCAGCAAAATAACCTATACAGTGTTGATGGGGACGTTAAATCTCAAATCAAACAAACCTCCCTTTAGCAATATGCCTATAAGATAAACAGGAGTGGGATTTGTAACTAGTGAGAATCCACTGATTTTATTTATAAACAAAAATGATGATTTGCTGTTAATTCTCCTAAAATTTTAACAAATTTGTTTCATGATCCACCAGGAGCAGTCAGATCTGGATCTGCATTGTTTGCTTAGGCCTATCCTATCCATCCCAATACTTAGGATCATTGTGGTACATTTGCCCCTGAAAAATTAAAAAGAAAGAATTTGCTCCTCTTAAAAAGCAGGGCCTACATTAAGAGACCCTTTTTTAGAGGAGCTAAGTCCAAAGGAAAGCAAACAGAAATTTATGAAAGTTATCTCCATTGTAAAAAATCCTGGGTGTATCCTTTCACCTTAAGTTAACCATTTTTGTACCAATTGGAATCTTCCTCCTTATATATAGTAATGTCAGGTTGTGTTTTCTTCAAAATTCATTAGGAAAATGCCTGAACTTTTAGCAAACAGTGTAGGCCCTGATCAGACGCTGCATTTTGCGGCGTCTGATCTGGGCCTGCATTGTTTGCCAGGGTACCCATTTTGGGGTTTCTGGTACTAAATGGGTTAAATTAATTGAAGAAATTAGTTTTCCAATTAAGGCCTTATTTCAAAATCAATGCCTTAAAATCAAAGCAACTCTGTCTGATGAGAGGCGGAAACATATCCTGTTCGCAGACATGAGCATGCAAATCAGATATGATTTGTGAGATTATTTAGAATAAAAATTATTTCTCATTTTGTTAAAAATAGAAACAAAAAATCAACGAACAATAGCAATTAATAATCTAATATATAAATTGGTTACCTGTTCATGAATTTTCTACACTTTGTGTTTGTTTGATTTGAGGTCTAATGTCCCCATCAACACTGTATAGGTAATTTTGGAGACATTGCTTCCAAATTTGTGGGACTTTTACCCGACATTGAGATGAAATGACATCTCAAGGCCTGTCGCCCAATGAAACCAATAGTATTTATAAGTACAGACCACTTTGCCTGGGCAGGCTTTGATCCTCTAAGCGGTTTACCAGCAATCGTGTGCGGTCGGTTTCAGCTCTGCGTGGAAGCATCATGCAGCCCATCTATTTCTTCAAGCGGGGGCCGATTTCTGCACTTTAGGATAATTTTTGAAGTGAACTACTGTCACAACAACATAGATGAAATAAACATATGAGGGAAAAATAGGAGTACCATTTTTTTCGGTATGCATTTGGACAGACATGCCTGAGCAAACATTGTAAACCCAGATGAGACACTGCAGAAAGCTGCATATAATTAGGGTATATACTGTTTGACACTCATGTAGCTATTTTTAGGCACAACATCATATAGTAATTTGTACTTGTTCAAATTTTAGAACAAATATTGTATTTAGGAGTTGACGTGTCCAAATATTTAGGATAAATATGGTAATTATATAAGAGAAGAATGGAAAGATAGTGATCTGATGCTGGTTTGGAGACACTGGTTAGGGTGCTGCAACTTGGTTGTTCCAAGCTGCCGGAAATACCATAAAAAACTTGAAAATTCGGACACCTTTAGGACTTAGAGTAATTCTCCTAAAATTTAACCTTTAGCATGCTGAATTAATTTTTTTATCGATACGCCGTCCCACTGAATTGTTTTTATCAAATACTACCATTTTCAGCAACTTTTAACACGCAAAAACCCGTATTTTTCTTGATTTCTCCACCATTCAAAGCATATGGAAAACGAGTGAGTGAGTTTAATGTTTACGTCCCACCAACAGCTAAGGTCATATAGAGACGGGACCTCGGTTTAAAGACCCATCCGAAAGTCTGGAGAAGCCCGGGATCGATCCTGCGATCCCTGGTTTACAAGGCGAGTAGCATAACCACTGCACCACGAAGGCTTCTACATATGGAAAACGAAAGTAGCCTACTGTCACTCAGCTGACTGAGTCGAAAAATCGTTTAAAACACCCTTTCAGAGCGTATTTTGGGCTCGATTAGATCAAGTTCGTCAAAAAGTAGCGATTTCCTAAAAAAAATTGCTTCCTAACCCAGAAAACCCGAAGAAAATCCATCCAAAAACATCGAAACGGCAAGTTTTTTTTTTCATCGATGCCCGGATGTTATTTGATACCGAAATGCCAAACCGCACCGATAAACGAGAGTTCCTCCTTTAACTATGAGTCGCACCATGCACACCAGTCAATTTCGGCGCACGATTGCGCCTACAGCATGGCGCCGTTACATTTTCACGGGCGCACGAATGCGCCTACAGCATGCTAAAGGTTAAACAAGTTTATTTCACAGTCCAGCAAGGAGTTCAAAAAGTGCAGGCAGAATGGCAAACAGTGTAGACCCTGATCAGACTGCTCCTTCAGGAGCAGTCTGATCTGGGTCTGCACTGTTTGCTTAGGCCTATCTGTCCCAATACTTAGGATCATTACAGTACTTTTTTTTTTTGCACACCAGGGACGTTTCCACTGTGCAAAGACATGGCAGATTGTTGCTAATTAATGTGAAAAATTGTTTTGTTTGTTTGTTTTGATATTTTATGTCCCAATCAATACTTTTTAGGTCATTTCAGAGATGTTGCTTTGATATTTTTGTGGGACTTTTCCCGGACATTGAGATGAAATAATGTCTCGAGCCCTGCCGCCCAAAGAAACCGCTGGAGTTTATATGCATGTACTGTCCGATTACACCACTTTACCTGGGCAGGCTTAGACCTTCTAAGCGTTTTACCAGTACTTGTCAATGTCAGCTCTGGCTGGAAGCACCATGCAGCCTAATATATTTCTCCAAGGCCAGATGGGCGGGAGCATTGTGAATGATAGACTGTAGACATACTTTTATAGCCCATCCAGTTTAACCTTTATATAATTATAAGAAAGGTTACTAAACTAGGGGCCCAGTCCTTACTCCATTGATTATAAGAATTGTAAAAATATTGTTACTGTCTTTAGTCTTTACAGTATACTTGCTTCCAGGTGAAAGTTGCATTTTACATAATATGTTACCTCCCTTTAAAATAATGTCTACAATCTGTTGACCCATATTGCCCAGAATTGAATCTTCCATATTATATATAACTTGAGTCCATTTTGGAATTTAGGGATGTCAGTTCGGGATACCTTTTGAAATTTATTCAGAAATGGCTGAATGTTTTTGCAAACAGTGAAGGCCCAGATCAGATACTGCAGATGATCTTGGCCTTCACTGTTTGCCCATATCCCCATTATGTATGCCATTATGGGAGGTGACCAAAACCCATGGGAGGTTTCCAATCTACAGTAAAAATTTGGACACCTTTTAGGACTTTTCCTAAAATTTTAACAAATTTGTTTCACAATCCAGCAAGGTGTCCAAAAAGTGCAGACGGAATGGCAAACAGTGTAGATCCTGGTCAGACTGCTCCTTGATGATCTGGGTCTGCACTGTTTGCTTAGGTCTGTCTGTCCCAATATTTAGGATCAAATTGGCTTTATCTGGGGATTAAATCATTGGGATTTCATTTTTAGGAATCATTAAAATTGTTTGTTTAAAGATTTATTGACCATGATAAGATACTTCTCTGAAAAGAAATAATCTATAAAATCACAGTTAAACATTTTCCTGTCTGTAGACAAGTTTTGAATTTATAGACAGATTTATATAATGATATCTTGTGTTGTTATGTTTTATCTGACATTTTTAATCCTCTTTATGGGATAACATGTATTGCTCTGAACTGCTTCCTTTTTGCTAAGTGCACTACTTTAATATGCAGTTAAGTGCAGCATGCTGTGGGACATTGAAAGGCACATATTTGTTCATCAGTGGATGTATGTTGAATCATATGTAACATACTTTCCAATTAGGCATTCAAATTATGGTAAGCTATCTTTTTAACAACTCCATATTTGGTAAGATTAAGTGTAAGTATTAAGAGTTAGTTATATCTTCATTTGGTAATTTGTGGACTTATTTTGGCTAAATAATATGTCTGCCAGATGTACAAAACTGTTTATTAAGGGGAGTTTGTTTCTTTGATTGAAGGTTTGACATCCCCCGTCAATTTTGTATAGGTCATTTTGGAGATGTTACTTCCAATTTTGTGGGACTTTTATCTGACATTGAGCTGAAATGACATCTCAAGCCCTGTCTCCCAATGAAACCAATAGGGCTTATAAGCATGGACGGACCGACTCGCACCGCTCTGCCTGGGCAGGCTTAGATTCTCTAAGTGGTTTACCAGTCCCTGTGTACGGTCAGTTTCAGCTCTGCGTGGAAGCATCATGCAGCCCATCTATTTCTTCAAGCCCCGATGGGCAGGGGTGTTTCTTAATTTGCTTATTGGCCTAAGCAAACAGTGCAGACCAAGATCAGATGGAGCATTCTGATCAGGGTCTTCACAGTTTGTCATTCTGTCTCTTCCTTTTGGACCCCTTGCTGGTGAGTGAAACTATTTGGTAATATTTTAGGAGAATTACAACTAGTCATCAGAGTGTCTCAATTTTTATGTTATTTTCAACTTTTATTGATACCAGCTAGAATGCAGGTTGATTCTTTCTCTTTCTGATTTTGGGTGGTCTTGAAGTCTTCCTATTGTATTCAGTAGGCTAAAGTAAGATCTGATAAGAGAAATGGAGAGCTTTTCAGGCTATATTGCTACATGATATATAATTGTTCCGCCCTAAATTTTCTTCTCAAAATGTAAGGTTAGCTTACTTTATTTCTGACATGTCTAATATTATATCTGATACTGTATCAAGCAGTTATTCATGTGCTGTTCTGCCGTTTTGAATCTTAACCCTTTTTGTACCAAATGGAATCTTCCGCCTTATATATGGTAGGAGTCCATTTCCAAATTTAGTGGTGTCAGGTTGTGTTTTCTTCAAAATTTGTTTGGAAAATGGCTGAACTTTTTGCAAACCGTGTAGGCCCTGATCAGACGCCACAGAACGCGGCATCTGATCTGGGCCTGCACTGTTTGCCAGGGGACCCGTTTTGGGGTTTCCGGTACAAAATGGGTTAACCCATTCTATCCTGAATGTTCTCTCCCAAAAAAAAGTCCAATTATCATTATTATAGATATTTATAGAAATTTACTTTGAAAGTTGTTGATTTTTTTCCAAACAGTGAAGGCCCTGATCAGATGCCGCAAATGCGGCATCTGATCTGGGCCTGCACTGCTTGCCTGTGTCCCTTTTGGGGGGGGGGTTCCCCTTCTGGAATGGGTTAAATATTTCAGCTGATTATTTCAAAAGATAGTCCATATATATTACACAAATTTGCCTATAATTGTTAAAGACTTAAGTTTTAATACAGTAATTTCAGACAAAAGCTTTTTCTGTTAATTAGAATTCTTTGTTTTTCTTTAATTGAACTTTGACAGGCGTGTCTTCTGATTCCAGAGACTTCAGATAGACATTGTAGACCAATGTAATACAATGTAACAGTGCTTTTGAAGTCACTGGACTATCACACCGGTGTTTTTTTCAAGGAGCATATTTGTGTACTAAAATCACACTTTGTTTGATTTGAGGTTGAACGTCCCTGTCAGCACTATTTAGGTCATTTTGGAGACGTTGCTTCCAATTTTGTTAGACTTCTACCCAACACTGAGATGAAATGACATCTCAATCATTGCTGCCCCATGAAACCAATAGGATGGTCCGACTCACACTACTTAAATTAGCCTGGGCAGACTTGGACCGTCTGAGGGGTTTTCCAGTACTCCTGTGCATTTGGTTTCAGCTTTGCGTGGAAACATGCAGCCCAATGTATTTCTCAAGCCCTTATGGGCGGGGCCCACATATCAGTTGCTATGCATTTGTAATAAAGAGGGAGAAATTATAGAGGAACTACCATGTTTTTTATATGAATGTACCAGTATATGTTCCTTATGCCAACTTTTGACATGTTTGCTTCTTGCCCTTAAATGGAAGGAATTGCCCCCGCCCATCGTAAAGCTGAATCTGACCACACACGAGTACTGGTAAACCGCTTAGAAGGACTAAGCCTGCCCATTAAAGCAGTGTAAGTCAGATCGTCCAATGCATGAAATGACGTCTCAATCCTTGCTACCCATGCAATGAAACCAATATGGTTTATATGCATGGATGTTCCGACTAGCACCACTTAAATTTACCAGTACTCTATGCATTCGGTTTCAGCTCTGCGTGGAATCGTCATGCAGCCCAATGTATTTCTCCAAGCCCCATATGGGCAGGGGTGGGGCCCACATATCAGTAATGCTATGCATTTGTGATAAAGAGGGACAAATTATTGAGGAACTACCATGTTTTTAATCCTTACTTTGCTGTTCACAACAACCCCTATCTTTGCAAACAGTGTAGATCCAGATCAGATGGTTTCTGAATAAGCCATCTGATCAGGATCTACACTGTTTGGCATTTAATTTATGAATTTGTAGCAATAAATTACATCAGGTGATTTGATTGGTTGATAGACAGAAATGGGTGTGGCTTAAATGAATATTCAGCAAGAGAAGGGTTAATATGAATATACCAGTATATGTTCCTTATGCCAACTTTTGACATGTTTGCTTCAGCAACGCATGCCCTAATTTGGCATAAGAGTTGCACCTGACTTTGCTCTTATATGGAAGGAAATGCGCTTTACTCTTATTTTGGCAAATAAGTTCATAAATAAAAAAAAATTGGATTGTTTTCTGCTCCCGAATTTTCTGGTGCTTTAAGTTTTAATTAAAAGAGTATGGCATAAAACAGATAACCAGAAAGCCACAAGATTTTAATTTCCCCCAAAATCTGCCGGTTCTAAGACAGCCTGAGTTCTCTAATCAGTCCCAGACAGCAGATAACTTTTAAATTGCATTAACTATCAGAGTCAATCAAATACAGTGGAAAAATGTTTTATGTTCCATGTTTTAATTAACCCTTAATCTGCCAATCACTACATTTGCAGATGTTATTTAAAAAAACATGTATTTCTGTCTCATTACCCATGGTGAGCTATTGTGATCGGTCAATGCCCAATATGAAAAATGGCTGACAGAGCTTAAATAGAAAAAAACTTCTGGATGACAACATTGTCCAGTTTCATTTAAACTTCACATGAACATTGCTCAAAATACCCAGGCTTCTCCAGACTTTCAGATGAGTCTTTAAACTGAGGTCCCGTCTCTGTATGACCTTTGCTGTTGGTGTGACGTAAAACTCAAACACTCACTCACTGCTCAAAACTAGCTAAAACTGTTTGGCTTCATTGAACAAGATGGCCTCCAGAGCTAAAAATAGAAAACCTTTACATTCCATCCTCCTATACATTTGGTCCAATTTTATTCAAATTTCACAAGCATGTTGCTTATGTGGCCCTTTACAGTAATAGCCAAACATTTGCACTCTGATGAGCAATGTATTGCTGCATCTTTACATATTTTAGACAACTGTTTTACATTTTGGTTCAATGTCATGGAAGGTTGCTTAGGTGACTTTCTATCAAAATGGTTTTTTGCCATTGAAGAAAATGGCTGGCAGACTTGAAAAATAGAAAAAAAGAGATGACAACCTCTGCTAAACTCTTAAACCAGCTTCAAGCTTCATAAGAATGTTGACCATCTGTCTAAGTGCAAGGGAAGGCCCCCTCCCATCGGGGCTTGAAGAAATAGATGGGCTGCATGAAGCTAACGTCTCCAAAATGACCTTTACAGTGTTGATGGGGACGTACGTTAAACCTGAAATCAAACAAACAAACAAAATAAGTGCAATGGTTATATATGCTTCATGGAATAAGATGGCTGTCAGCTATCCACATTACTTTCCAAAGCTATCTTGAAATCAGGTGACCCCCCCCCCCCCCCCCCCCCCCATCGGGCTCGAGGAAATATATGGGCTGCATGATGCTTCCCCACAGCTAAAACCGACCAGCACACGAGTACTGGTAAACGGCTTAGAGGATCTAAGCCTGCCCAGGCAAAGTGCTGCGAGTCGGCCGGTCCATGCTTATAAACCCTATTGGTTTCATTGGGAGGCAGGGACTGAGATGTCATTTCATCTCAGTGTCGGGTAAAAGTCCCGTAAAATTGGAAGCAATGTCTCCAAAATACCTCAAATCAAGAAACAAAGAAAAATCAGCGGAGCAGTTCAGAGCCATCTTGGCCCTCTTGTTTTTCAGAGAAACTAAGGCTTGACATTACATGTAAATCAGATGCTGGGCAGACAAGTCACATGTTATTGCAGCTCTTAATTTCTTTATAAAAAATTGGTGGAAAATCATTGCCATCGTTGACATGCATACAGTGACATATGTGGGATTGGAATGAAAGCAGCATGCTTATTGAATTCCTTTCCCCGACAGTTTGCTTTGGTTCTGTAGATTTATATCCCTCCAATGGAGGGGAGGAGGACATACATGTATTGATTTTGATGCGGATCCAGTTTGCGTCGGCAGCGTCGGCATAGCCTGTTTGAAGCACTATATCTCCTGAACCTATGGATGGATTTTGACCAAACCTGCATAGACACATCACTAGGATGGGGGAAAACAGTTGTTAGGTCATGATGACCTTGACCTCATTTTCAAGGTCACAGCGACCCTAAAACATTAATATTTGGGCCAAAAGTGGCTTGTCTGCACTCTATTTCATTAAGGAATTGATTGATTTTAGTCAAACTTGGTACAATATATATATCATTACAACATATCACAGATTTGTTTAGATTTTTGTGACCTTGACCTCATTTTCAAGGTCACAGCAACCCAAAAACAGTCATTTTTGGGCCGGCTTGTCTGCACTCTATCTCATTAAGGAATTGATTGATTTTAGTCAAACTTGGTACAATATATCATTACAATAAACCACAGATTTGATTAGATTTTGGTGACCCTGACCTCACTTTCAAGGTCACAGCGACCCAAAAACAGTCATTTTGGTCAAAAATGGTTTGCCTGCACTCTATCTCATTAAGGTATTGATTAATTTTAGTCAAACTTGGTACAATATATTATTACAAGCTCATTTTCAAGGTCACAGCGACCCCAAAACAGTTATTTTTGGGCCAAAAACGGCTTGTCTGCACTCTATCTCATTAACAAAATGATTGATTTTAGTCAAACCTGGTACAATATATCTTTACAACATACCGCAGATTTGTATAGATTTTGGTGACCTTGACCTTTTTTCAAGGTCACAGACTACCCAAAACAGTCAATTTTGGGCCAAGGTCAAAAATGGCTTGTTTGCAGCTTACATTTTGGTGATTTTAAGCGGGTGGGTGGTTAAGATATTTTTTTGGTGGGGGGACATTGTTTTCCTCTGAAAACATTTCTAGTTCTCATTCTCTTTGGCCTCCCTGGTCCACCCAGGAAGAAATGGATTTGCCATTCAGTGAGACCATCAAGCCCTGGAACTTTGTTTTTCTTAGTGCTAAGTGTCCCAATCATTTGTTAACTCTTATTCTGCTGTTCACGACAACCCCTACCTTTGCAAACAGTGTAGATCCAGATCAGATGCCTTCTTAGGAAGCCATCTGATCAGGATCTACACTGTTTGACATTCAGTTTATGAATTTGTAGGAATAAATTACATCAAGTTATCTGATTGGTTCAAAGTCAGAAATGGGTGTGGCTTAACTAAATATTCAGCAGGATAAGGGTTAAGGCAGATTTGGTAATTTAGGCTTAACATTAGGTGTGAATTTTAGCAAATCTGATTTTCTTCTCTTAACCCATAAAAGCCAATCACGACAATTGTTGTCTGCTTTGCCGTCTGCCGGTTACCTTAAAAGTGTTTTTTTGTAAACAGTGTGGACCCAGATCAGACTGCTCCTGTAGGAGCAGTCTGATCTAGGCCTACACTGTTGGCCTGTAGGCAAAAATATTTTTAATAAGTTTGCAAAAACAAAATCAGCAGACAACATAAGGAGACGGCATTTTCTCGGCATCTTAAGGGTAAACAGTATTTGAAAATGACGTAACACTGCAATAACTGTCCTTTTAAGGGTTAGGTGTATAATAATTATGTGTTACAGATGTGTATCAAAATAGCCTCCAGACATTTTGGTAGTAGCTGTTGACGGTTAACGTCCACTTATGATAGTAGGGGGACTATATTGTTTCCTCATTTGTTTACATGCCCGTGGTGACAGACAAGTGGTCATTATTGTGTGCTGGTTATTGGTCATTTCAATTCTAATTCTCGATCACAGCATAGTTAGTAACACTAGCAGCTGTATAACACTGGCGGCTGTATAAATGACAAGTATTGGAATTGTATTGAAGTTAACGTTGCTCAGCCCACCAAATGTGAAAGCGGATAAAAATGAAAACTTTCAGTGACTGTTGTAATTCAGAAGGATTTTTCTAAGCATGGGAGAGTGGATCACATGCCGTTGGATTCATGAGGTAATGTTTTGCATACAAGATTTTTGACTGTATTGGCGTTTAGGAGCCCATTGAAAAATTTAGGGGTTTCAGGTTCGATAGATTATAGATTATGGTTGAACTTTGCAAACAATGATGGCCCTAATCAAGCACCACATTCTGCCGCATCTGATTGCACTGTTACCAGTGACCCATTTTGGGGTTTCCCCTTTAAATAAAATGCCTGTCCAGGAACCGCAGTGCGAGGCGGACCGTCCATGCTAATAAACCCTATTGGTTTCATTGGGCGACAGGGCTTGAGATGTCATTTCATCTCAATAGTGGGTAAAGGTCCCACAAAATTGGAAGCAACGTCTCCAAAATGACCTATACAGTGTTGACGGGGATGTTAAACCTCAAACAAACAAACATTTAAATAAAATTGGTTTCTCAAGTTTTACCGTAACTAGCTAATACAGGAATGCCACTGCTGTACTATGCCCTGGGTCCGAGGTTAAAAACTTTTTCCATGCTCTACTCATTTGAGTTTGAGCATGAAACTAGCGTTTATTTAACTGTCTAATGATTTCCGCCCCCGCCCGTCGGGGCTTGAAGAAATATATGGGCTGCATAAATGCTTCCACGCAGAGCTGAATCCCACCCGCGAGTTCTGGTAAACGAGTATCTTAGCCTTCCCAGGCAAAGTGGTGTGTATGAGTCGGACCGTCCATGCTTATAAACCCTTTTGGTTTCATTGGGCGACAGGGCTTGAGATGTCATTTCATCTCTGTGTCGGGTAAAAGTCCAACAAAATTAGAAGCAGCGTCTCCAAAATGTCCTTTGTTGTTGATGGGGACATTAAACCTCGAATCAAACAAACAAAACAAAACTGTCCAATGATGATTTAACTTGGATTGTTTTTGTTATGGAAGTCACACTTATTTATATGTCTAAATTTTTGAAGGAAATAGTTTCATGAAATCTTATCAATTGCAGGTCATTTTCACCAATATACAGTCAAACTTCAATGGCTTGAACACCTTTGGGACCACAAAAGACTGTTCGAGACAGGGGTAGTTCGAGCCACTCAGGGCTACTGCCAGGAGGCTTAACGATATACTTTAGGACATAATTATTTTCGTTGTTCTATAATGAAAAATGTATGCTGTGTGTACTCATTAGAATCGCCTCATCGAGGCGATTCTAATGAGTACACACAGTATCCATTTGCAAGATTAAAGAAGAAAGTATCCAACATTTTACCCTCCCTATTTCTTATGTTGAGAAATTCGATAGGGGCTTAAAGAACGGGTTCGACTCAGCCATGGTAAACGAGCCATCGGAGTTCGAGGCATCGAAAGTTCTACTGTAATTCATTGGAAAATAAATCTTATTAATAACATAACAACACGACATAACATAATTTATTGGTGACAATGTTTTAGCCTACACACAAGCAATTAGAATAATTAATTAGACAGCTTGTCCCTTGAGCATTACTATTTTGAACCCTTAATAATTATTACATAATGAAACCTACATAATGAAACACTATCATGTTGTAGCTGGCAGGTACCCTGTGCTTTACCTGTGACCTGTCACTGGGGATCATTTATCCTATTAAACAGATCATGTCACACAAGACAAAAATTATATAATTGTGTTAGACCTTCAGGGCCTATGTGACCCATTTTGTACTGAATTGAATCTTCCCCCTTTTTTTCCATTTCTAAATTTAAACCCATATCTTGCTGTTCACGACAACCCCCTATCTTTGGAAACAGTGTAGATCCAGATCAGATGGCTTCTGAAGAAGCCATCTGATCAGGATCTACACTGTTTGGCATTCAGTTTATTAATTTGTAGCAATAAATTACATCAAGAGATTTGATTGGTTGATAGACAGAAATGGGTGTGGCTTAAATGAATATTCAGCAAGAGAAGGGTTAAGGGTGTCCAGGTTCAGTTATTTTAGAAAATGGTTGAACTTTCTGCAGACAAGTCTGGGGCTTGCACTGTTTCCCACTTTACCCTTGTCCTGCTGAATATTCATATATACCACACCCACTACCGATTTTCAACCAATCAGATTACTTGATGCAAATTATTGCAAACAAATTCACAATCTGAATGGCAAACAATGTAGATCCTGATCAGATGGCTTCGTCAGAAGCCATCTGATCTGGATCTTCATTGTTTCAAAGATAAGGGCATATCCGGGATTAGCAGGACAAGGGTTAAACCTGTGTTTGGGATATATATTTTGGGATTTCCATGTATAAAATGGGTCATGGTTAAAAGCCAAAATTAACTATAATCAGGGTTTTACTGGACCCAAGATCC